>JAKSZU010000018.1:31709306-31729306 GCA_026018925.1 Tupaia tana
GCTGTCACTGCCTGCCTGGGAATGGAGCAGGAGAGAGGAGAGTGGGGTGGAGGGAGGAATTCAGGTTGACGACTCACTGCTTTGTTCCTAACCTCAACCAGCTGTGCCTCCAGCTTGGCGTTTGGGCAGCAGGCCCTGTAGCTGGAATCTGGCAAGGAGAGGCAGGAAGGGGACAATCCCGGGGACCCTGAGCCACTCTGCAGGAGAGGGAAAGAGAGGGCCTCCCTGCATGTAGAGTCAGCAAGGCCAGAAACTGGGCCAGGGCTCTGGGAGAGAGGGTTTAGGACAGGCCTGTTCGAGTCTCTTTTAGCTACTGTTGTCAAGCCAGCCTCAGCCCTCTGTACCCTGGTGGGCACCTGAGTGCTGCCGGGCTTCCTGAGGATGCTGGGTCTGATTCCTAGCTCTGCCAATATCATGCTTTATGCTCTTAAGCACTCACATCCTGTGTCCAAGCCTCAGGCTCCTCATCTAGGTGATGGAAACAGAGTCAGGACTCTGGTGAGGCAATCAAAGCACACCCAACATTGAAAAGTTAGGCCAGCCATAGTTAAGGTAGCTGGATCCCACATGGCTGACAGCACAGTTCCAATTCTAGACCTAGTGGCCTGAAAAACACGTCAGGCATGTGTGTGTGTGTGTGTGTGTGTGTGTGTGTGTATGAAATCCCAAGGAGAACGCAGAAGTGATAGTGGGTGAACATGCCCCACAGGGGTGCTTTCTCATGTTCCTTCTCCCTGTCTCTCTCTGGCGGCACACGTGCTCTCTAGCAAATTAAAGTCAAGGAGGCTCCAGCATGCACACGTGCGCACGTGCACACGTGCAGGGTCAGCCCCGGGAGTGAGGGCCTCCTGTAGTTTTTTGCCCATCCTAGTCTTGGCTCTGAATAAAAGGTTAACTCGGCCATGTCCCTGAGTTTGATGAAGTTCTCACGGGCTAGGTACTGGCTGTGACTCTGTGTGTGTGTATGTGTGTGTGTGTGTGTGTGTGTGTGTGTGTGTGTGTGTGTCTCAGGAGGGGAACATCCACAACATCCAGGTTTTAGAACCATATTCTGCCTCTTCTTTCTAGCTGTGTGTCTTGGGTAAGATACCGAACTGTTCTCATTGTCAGTTACTGTGTTCTCAAAAAAGAGGTAATATTAGAATTTATTTGTAGGTGGGACCAGTAGATGGCATAATGGTTACGTTGCTGGACTCTCATGTAGTTGACCACAGTTCAAGTCCCGGACCTGGCAACGTAAAACTCATGCCAGGCACGTGTGCATGTGTGCCCAAGATCCCAAGAGGAGAATGGAGGAGGAGAAGGGATTGCAATGTGGCCATCCCTCCTGGGATTGACGTCTCACTTTCTGTTTCTCTGTCCCTCTGGCAAGCAAACATGCCCTATAGCAAAAAATCTCTCAAAAAAAAAGGAAAGAAAGAAAGAAATTGTAGGTTTCTGGGGAGATTTAAAGAAACCACTGACCACTAGAAGCAAAGTCCCTCAGACAGTACCTGCTACTGTTAACACCTGATGCCTCCTTGTGGGGCTACTGGGCCCCAGTCCTTTCTTACCCCTTTCTCTTTTAGCTACAAGGAGCTCCTGCTCCCTCCCCACCCAGGACTTCTCCCTGTGCTGACCCTGGGCACCCAGAGATGCCCTCCACCCCCCAAGGCATGTTCATCTGGGAGAGAAGGAGACTGGAACCCCCCTGGTGACGCCCTAGGGGAGGCCGTGGGCTGTGTGGGGACTGCGGTCACTGCAGAAGTAGCAGCACCAAGAAGAGTTTCCCTGAGGTCATGGCCTTTGAACGAGGCCTCAGAAGGGGAGAGGGGCCTTGGATGGAAAGGATGTCTCCAGACAAAGGGGAGGGGCACAGGAGAGAGTGTTTCCAGCAGAAGGAATCACCACAGAGTCTTGAGGGCAAGAGGCAGGCTAAAAGATGCTGAGCAGTCCCCCACTATAGACATTGAGAGGCCTGAAGTCCACTCCACACACAGCCTGCAGGATGGGTCAGGGGTAGAAGAGGGGGGCAGGGCGCCCTGTCAGGATGGGGCATGGTCTTTGGCATTTGGGCTCTGCTCACACCTAGTCCCTGGGGCTAAAAGCTGGTTGGGCCCGAGTTCTTTCTCTCCCACCCTTCACAGTTCAAAAGCCCTTTTCGAGGCCCTAGTGGCAAGATTCTCCATTGCCCGGCCATTCAGGGGCACCCAGCAGTTCAAGTCCCAAAGAAGTGGACAAGCTGAGTCTTCCTGTACCCGCTCTTGCTTTCAGTGTTTTAGTTTTCAAATTTATTTATTCATTTCTTCCATCCAAAAGACACAGAGAGAGAAAGACAGACAGACAGACAGCACCTTCAACAGGGTGTGACCCATCCCCAGCCTCAGCCGGTCCTGGATCACAGGTACCGTCCTCAATGCAGAGGGAGGTCTCCGGACACTAGCTGAGAGCCTTCCTGTGTGGGCAGAGCCACACCACTGCTGCCACTGTCTGTCCCCTGCCTGGAGGCTCTTTGGGGATCACCAGGAAGCAAAGAGGTTGTGGTTCTTCAATGTGTCCCCACTTTGGGGAGGGCCTCTGCAGCCTCTGAGCTGTGGCTCAGGCTGGACTCAGCCTCAAGAGTGGCCCATTCAACACATTCCCAGGTCACATGCAACAAGGTGGCTTAACACAGGGACTCTGAGGGCAGTGCCCAGTTGCCAGGCTGTAGATACCTACTGGTCACTGGGTATGGACTGGGAGAAGTCTGCAGAAGTGGCCTGGGCTCTGCCCCTCCTTCTCTGTCACCACCATTGCCTTCAGCATGGCCTACTCTGGTTCATAGAGGCAAAGCTCTGTTCAAATCTCAGGGCCCGCTTTCCAGGTGTGGGACCCAGGCTACATTAATTGGTGAGAAGAGAAGCTTCCTACGTCTTCATGGTATTCACTGCTCTGTTTCTAGAGCCCCAAACAGAGAATGGCAGAGCCTGGTGCCTAGAAGGTGCTCAATAAATATCTGTGGGCTCACTGAACCTCTGAAAGTCCCAATGCCTCAGTGTCCTCATCTGTAAAACGAGCAAACTAATAGTAACTCAAAGTGTGTGTGTGAGTAGTAAAAGATAATCCATTAAAAATGAAAGTGTGTGTGTGTGAGTAATAAAAGATAATCCATTAAAAATGCTAAGCCCTGTTCACAGAGCATAGTAGGTGTTCAATAACTATCAGAGGACAGTACAGCTGGCCCTCTGTATCTGCAGATTCTGCATCTACAGAGTCAACCAGGGATCAGAATTAGTCAAAAACATACAAAATAACAATAGAATATATATATATATGTATATGTGTATATGTATATGTATATGTATATGTATATACGTGTGTGTGTGTGTGTGTGTGTTTTCACAGCATTTATTGGGTTGTCAGTAAAGTCATGATACATTTTTGCACAGAAAAACATAGAAAAATATGTCTCCTCCATTCTCCTCTCCTCTATGTTTACATCTGCCCAGGGTGTTTTTCAAATCACTGGGTCCAGGATTTGAACCCATGGAGTTGGCCATGTGGGATCTAGCACCTTAAATACCACACCACCTGCTGGCCCTGATTTTGTTGTCATGGTTGTTGTTGAGAGTATTTGTTTATCCCTTCCAGGAGGGAGAGAAGGCATATTCCCAACAGAGTCATAACACTACACTCCACCCCCCATCTCAGCCAGCTCCAGACCATGGGCACGCACATGCCCAGTGTATTCAGGGAAGCCTCCAGACACAAACCTGCAACTTTTCTATGGGGGTTAGCCCCACAGAGTATCACATACTGCCACTGCATGGCCACCTTGCCTGGTCTATGTGAACTTTGATATGCCCATTTGAAGCCTAGCATGGTGTTAGGTAGAGGAGTCACGAAATAGACTCCTGGAGTGGATGAAGAACTGGGTTTTATTGTACTTGCCACTGGGATGAGATTCAGGAAGCATTATGGTATACGGCAGAGGTCAGCAAACTTTATAAAGGTCCGAATAGTAAATATTGTGACCTTTGCGGGCCACGGACAGTCTCTGTCTCAACTGCTCAGTGCTGCCACTGAAGCACAGAAGCAGCCGGAGACAATAAATACATCAATGAATGGACATGACCATTTTTAATAAACCTTTATTTACAAAACAAGCTTCAGGCTAAATTTGGCCCACGGGCCAAAATTTGCCAAGCTTTAATGTAAGAGAATAAGTGTAACCCAACAGCTAAAAACTAGGTCTGGTTTTAACTTACTGGGTCTCTGCTTTGTGACCTCAGTTTCCCCATTAGTACAAAGAGACAATTGACCTAGATCAGGGATCTCAAACATGGGCAGGCAGATGGTATAGATGTGGGGGGAGACTAGGCTAGGGAGGGACTGGGCCACGCCAGAGCCTGCCTCTCACCATGGGCAGCTGTGACCCAGCTCCATTGACACGGCCACGGGAGGAGGCCACCCAGGGAGGTCAGATCTCCTGAGAATCTGGACAAGCAGAATGGCATGTGAAATGCTTGGACTTTTAAAAATCTTCCCACTGAACTATAACACACATGTAGAAAGGGGCACCCATCTTACTTATCCAGCGTGATGAATTTTCTTAAGCTGAATACACCCATGTTACTGACACCCAAATGCAGAACAGAAGGTGGTGAACACACCAAAAGCTATCCTCATAGCCCTTCCCAGTAACTGACCCTGAGAGCCATTTTCCTCACTGACCATGTTCCTATTTCTTTTTCTTTTTTTTCTTTTTTTGGAGAGGTTTTAGTTATAGGGTGCTTGTGCTCGCCAGAAAGACAGAGCGACAGAGAGACAGAAAGCAGGAAATCAGCCCCAAGGGGGATGGCCATGCCACAATCCCTTCTCTTCCATTCTCCTCTCGGGATCTTGGGCACGCACGCACACTGCCTGGCCTGAGTTTAAGCCGCTGGATCTGGGACTCGAATCGCAGTCGACTACATGGGAGTCCAGTGACATAGCCATTATGCCAACTGCTGGTCCCACCATGTTCCTATTTCTAATGCTGCACCCAGCCCCCTCCTTTTCAGCTCTGTGCAGACCCAGAGTATGGGAAACCCCGTTTGCGATGCCTGGGTCTGACCTTGCCAGCTCCCTGGGACTTGAGACTTGTGATGGAAGGTACTTAAAAGGCACTAGGAACAAGCAGAGCACACACAGCCTGTGTAGGGCCGGGTGGGCAGGGCCCGGGGAATGAGAGGGGCGGGCGTTTTTGTTCCCCTAAAGGCGTGTGCAGGGAGCAATCAGAGTGACAATGCGGCCCAAGGGGCGTCCTAAGTGCCTTCCGAGGAGGGCAGCAGGAGGAGGCCAGGCCGGGCAGGCGCACTCGGCTGGCTTATTAAAACGACTTTGATCCCCGGCCGCTTTGATATCCTGGGTCTTATAAAGAATTCACTTTCAGGGGTAAATATAGGTAGTTCAGAGAGATTTTATGACATACTGTACAGGCTCCTCTTCCAGAGACTTATTTAATTACAGGGCTGGGGAGGGCTGAGGGGGACAGCAAAAGTGCTGACAGAGTGGGGCTGGGCTTCAGTGTTCACGCTGCCCATCAGGACAGGCCTAGAACTGCCAGCACCCTGAGCCAGGGACTCGAGCCCAGGTTCACTCTACCAGCCCCTGCCACGGGAAAGACCATCTGTGCTGAAACCCCTGCCTAGGAAAGGCCAAGACTGAGGAAGGCAGGAGAGGGCTGCTTCCTGCCCATGACCAGTGGCATTAGAAGAGGAACCGGGTGGGACGTGGAGAATATGGGGCCGTGAAGCTCGATGGTTGGTGCTTACAACGGTCAGATCTGGGTTCAAATGCAGGCTCTTTTGCTGAGTCACTGTGGGCAAACACTTCCTCTCTCAGAGCCTCAGTGCTGTCATTTTAAAGTGGGAACAAAGCAGCGCCCCTGGTGGGGATGAGGAGGTGGTGTGCACTGAGGACCCAGCTCCACGCCTAGAGCACAGACAGCAGTAAACACAGCTCACTGGGGACCAGCTGACCACGACCTCTAATGGACCGCAGGCCCAGAGTCATGTCGTCCCCTCCCAGCTCCGGGAGAAGTTACTGAGCTCCTGGCAGCTCCCAGCTCAGATTTATCTCTGCCTGGAAGGCTTCCCCACATGCCCTGATCCTGCATCAGGATTTCAGATTTGGAACAAGCAGGACCTGTGGGAAAAGCCACGCATGGCAGGGTGGGAGACACAGGTAGGAAGTACTCATGGGTGGTGACAAGCAAGAGGCGAGAGAGGGAGTCCTGGGCTGCAAAGTACAATGGGCTTGAACAATGCTTCTCACATGAACTGTGGGGAACTTTTTTTTTTTTTTAAGATTTTAGTCATAGAATGAATGCAATCACTAGGAAGGAAAAAGACAGAAACAGTGAGAGGAAAGTGAGAAATCACCCCCTATGGAGGATGGCCATGCCTCAATCCCTTCTCTTTCATTTTCCTCCTGGGATTTTGGTCATGCGCACACATGTGCCCAGAGTGGTTTTCAAGCCACTGGGTCGGGGACTTGAACCACTCGATCATGTTGGAGTCCAACATCCTAACCACCACACCCACTGCTGGGTCTCCTAGAAGGGTAGGGAACTTCTTAAAATGCAGATTCTGATTCCACAGGTACAGGCTGGGTGAGATTCTGCATTTCTTTCTCTTCCTTCCTTCTTTCTGTTATTTTTCTAAAACTTTATTTATTTAGTTTTCCTATGAATGAGAGAAATAAAGAGATAGCACCTGGAACGGGATCTTTTTTTTTTTTTTTTTTTTTTTTTTGAGAGGTTTTCGCTATAGGGCACGTGCGCTCGCCAGACAGACAGAGAGAGACATAGAGACAGAAAGTGAGAAATCACCCCCCGGGGGGATGGTCACGCCGCAATCCCTTCTCCTCCATTCTCCTCTCGGGATCTTGGGTGTGCACGCACACGCACCCGGAGTGAGTTCCAAGCCACCGGGTCCGGGACGCGAACCGTGGTCGACTACGTGGGAGTCCAGCGACGTAGCCATTACGCTAACTGCTGGTTCCCTGGAACGGGATCTTGACAGCACAATCCACCCGCAGCCTCAGTCAGCCCCAGATTATGGCAGGTGAAGGCCTTGTGCAGTCAGGGAGGTCTCCAGATGCAGACCTGAAACCTTCCCATTCAGCGTCACATTTTCCCACTGTACCACCATCCGGCCCCAAGAGATTCTGCATTTCTCTGAAGCTCCCCAGTGGTTCTGCTGCTGCTGGCCCCTAGGGTACTCTTAGAGTACTGAAAGCTTTAGATGACCCCTGGGGCTCTCCTACCAGGCCTTTTCCCAAAGGTAAAAAGCATTTTCTCTCTGGGTCTGTTGTGGGATGTTCAGCCCAGAATAACTCCCAACCCTTCCCAAGATTCCCAGGTTTTGACTTATCCAGAGAGATGACATATGTAAACCACTTAAAATAGTGCCTGGATTGGATTAAGGGCTCAAAAAATGATGACTGAAATTGTTGTTATATTGGATTGCCTCTCGGGACAGAGATTCGGCATCACATGTGTCTATAAAAGCTTCTCTTTATGGAGCACCGTCTCTGTGTGTTTGATCCTTTTAAGAAACCCACTAGGATAATAAACTGTTGGCATAAAGTCTCACAAGAAATCACTATTATTAGCCCCATTTTATGGATAAGAAAACTGAAGCTCAGAGAGATAAAGGGGCGTATGCAAGGTCCCAGGGCTGATAAATGGATAATCCTGTACTTGGCAGATAAGTCCGTTGTCAGACCCACGTGCTTCCTCTACACCATTCCACTTTTTATTTCTTCCAGCTAGTACGCATGCACACAGGCACACACGTGCACAAGCACATGCACACATAGAAGTATGTGCACCACGCACACAGCACGCATGTGTCCTTGATTACCTTACAGGCTTGTTATTTTGTTTTCATGCTCAATTCTCCCATTAGGAATAAATTCTTAGTAGGTAAGAATCACATGTTAAGGGCCAGCAGGTGGCGTGGTGGTTAAGGGCTCTAGACTCCTACATGGTCAACTGCCGTTCGTGTCCTGGACCTGGCAGCTTGCTTTCTTATTCCCCCCGTCTCACTCTATCCCTCTCTGGTCAAGTCAAAATAAATAAATAAAGTTAAATAAAATAATTCTAAAAAATAAAAAGAATCATATCTTATTCATTTCTGATTCCCCAGAGCTTAGTACAGGTGCTGGCGTGCAGTGAGTGTTCCTGCCTATTGGATAAATAAATGAGCAAGCATATTAAATATTCTTGGAGAGGGTCAAAGACTGGTTAGTTTTCCTGGTGACCTGGCTAAAGAAGTTGCCCCAATCTTCTTGCTGTGTTGATATATTAACTGCCATGTAGTAAACAGAGAAAGATGGTAGGTTGTTTGTTTAGAGAGGGATTTGCTATAGGGTGCATGTGCTTGCTGGAGAGACAGAGACAGAAAGTGAGAAATCATGTCCCCCAAGGGGAATGGCCACAACACAGTCCCTTCTCCTCCATTCTCTTCTCGGGATCTTGGGCATGCACACACATGCGCCCAGCATGAGTTTTAAGCCACCGGGCCCAGAACTTGAACTGTGGTCGGCTATGTGGGAGTCTAGCAGTGTAACCATCATGCCATCTGCTGGTCCCAAAAGATAGTTTAAACCTAGAAAATCTTCCTTTTTCTCTCAGGGCTTGCTTCTAATCCTCTGATCTCTGCAAATTTCATTCAAAGAAAGATTGGGGAAAAAAGAATCTCAGGGGTCAGCAGGTGGTGTCGTGGTTAAGGCACTGGACTCCTACATGGCTGACCACAGTCTGAGTCCTGGGCCTGGCAACTTGAAAATCTTGATGGGCACGTGTGTGTGTGTGTGTGTGTGTGTGTGCGCACGCACGCGCGTGCCCAAAATCCCAGGAGGAGAATGAAGGAGATGGGATTGTGGAGGGGCCATCCCCTCCCAGGGGGTGATTTCTTGCTTTCTCTCTCTCTATGTCTCTTTGGGGAGCACACATGCCCTGCAACAAAAATCTCTGAATGGGGGGATAAGAAAGTAAAGAAAGAATTCCAAAGCAGAAATGATTCCAAGACAAAAGAGGAAGAGGAGGGCCATGCATTGTTCACCCCAGGAAACCCCCAGTGCCCTGGCAAAAGTCTCACACATAGTAGGTGCTCACTGATGCTCACTGTCTGATAAGCCAGGCTTGGTTGTTTCCAGCAAGGGCACAGGATAACTATACCCAAGTCCCTTTGCCCCAGCCTCCCGCTCACACAAACACACTCTCCCACTAGAACCCCTTTGGCATGGCCGGAAGAACCTGCTTAGAGATTTAAGGGACACTGGCCTCCATCGGTCTGGGGACAGGAGCCCTCTGTGTGTTAGTCTCGTTCCTCTTTTCTTGGCTCCTCTCCTTGCCCTGGAGCTGAGGCAGTAACTAATATTGTTTCCTGGCCTAAATAGATAATTGCCCTTCTGGCTGGATAAAAGATGTCTCGCAGAGCAGAGTGAAATATCATTAATAAAGGAGACTGATTTACTCAGGAATTCCTCCAGAAGTGAGATTAATAAGCCATCCCCTGGTGTTAGATATAATCTTCAGTTCTCTCCTCACCGCATGACTTATTTTTGCAACAACTGCACTATTCTGTCATTAATCATTACGGGAGGCCAACAGTTTATCTAGGCTAATGGGCCTGATACACAAACACAACAACTTTTTCCTCCCATTTGACAAGGGAGAAATTCAGGGGGAAAAATTAATCAACAGTGTGTTCCTTTTTTAAGGAAATAGACCACCACTTCACCCAGAAATCCGAGTATGTATGTACTCTATGGACGCAATGAATGAATGAGCGGATAACTGAATATGACTGGAACTGTAAATGTGTCCATGTACGCGGAGTAGGAGTGGGAATGTATACACGCTTCTGGGGCATGACCACGTGCATGAAAATGACATCATGTATGGCTGTTTGTGCACACGTGTCCTGTGGTTCTCTGTGTGCATAATGTTAAGATAAGTCTGTGCGAATGTATACAGGGTATGAGTACATATATATAGAGTATCAGGGTTTGTGAATATGAGGGGGTGTTCTAAAAGTTCATAGAACATTCACATTATGAAAAAAAGTATGTATAGATGCCAAACATTTTTGCACCAAAATAAATTCATCCTAGAATTCTATTTTTCCTTCATTTATTGACGACCCTGTGTAAAATATATGGTATGCAATTACATGATAAAGTTTACACATAAACATACATGTGGCATGGTTCTGTGTAGGTAGAAATGTGTACAGTATATGTACACGGTGTGTGTGTATGTGTAATGCATGTAAATATGTGATGGATAATTTTGATGACAGATGATGCATGTATAATGCAGCTAATGATGGTGCACTTGATATGTATTTACTAGACTAAATCGAACGACAAACTGTTTAATCCAAAAAAAAGTAATTACCTTTAGCTTTATATTTTTTTTTTGAAGAGGTTTTTGCTATAAGGCACGTGCGCTCGTCAGACAGACCGAGAGAGACAGAGAGACAGAAAGCGAGAAATCACCCCCCAGGGGGGATGGTCACGCCGCAATCCCTTCTCCTCCATTCTCCTCTCGGGATCTTGGGCACGCACGACACCCAGCGTGAGTTTAAGCCACCGGGTCCAGGGTGCGAATCACGGTCGACTACATGGGAGTCCAGCGACATAGCCATTACACTGACGGCTGGTCCCCTTTAGCTTTATATTTGAACCTTTAGCTTACCCATTTCTTTTCCCCTAGATTTATTTTATTTATTTATTTTTTCCATCTTAGCCTGGGTACCCTGAAAACAGAATCGAGACAGAGATTCCCATGCAGGTGATTCACTTGGGGAGGGGTTGACGTCTCCGGCGTTTCAACAGAGAGCAAGCCCACCCCCCCCCCATAAAAAGAAAAAAAAAAATCCCTGAAGCTGTGAGCCTTAGCAGCCAGCTGTCACACCAGTTGGGATGGGGCACGGTTGCCTGGTCAACAGGATCTAAGAGTGGCATCTTAGCAGCTAAGTTACCTACTATGTCATGCTGAACTGGGAATGTTCTTGACAACTAAGAGGTGGAATTTTTAAACTTAATTCTGGGGTAATAAGGGGAAGACTGGTGAGGGGTAGAGGGGATTGACGGGCTTCAGGAGTTTCAATATCAGGCTGGGCTATAGTACAACAGCCCTGGGATACTCAGAGGATGGATCAGAGGAGACAGGGTTGGAATAGTCTAAGAGTGAGAAAGACTGTGGGCATTCATGACGACCGGGGTCAGAAGTCAAAAAGAGGACAACCTGCTTTGCTAAATTGCCTCGCTGCCTCCAACCTGGTCTTTCAGGAGCCTAGAGACTGCCATGCCCAGTGGGGCCCCAAGCACGTGGGCACAGAGTCTTCAACCAGCCCTGCCCTCCCATCCCCCAGCACAGAGGTGATTCTGGCTGCCAACAATGGCAGCATTTAGCCAGATGGGTTCCTGTCCACGGCCACAGAAATGCCCAACCCCAGTGGGAAGGTGAGAGGCCAGCTGGGTGCATATTTATAAACCCACCTCCCTGTCTTCACGCGGGCAGCAAGGCAGTGCCTACATGGGCACTCAGCCCTGAGCCACGGTTCTGACAGAGCCCATGCTTGTCCGGGCCCAAGGAGGGCCGCCAAGCTGAGCCCTGTCTCAGGCGGGGATCGGGCAGCCGTGTGCAGCTTGAGTTGCACCCTCCACCCCCTCCCTGTGCCACGAAGGAGTCAGGGTGGTTACAGTGGCATTTCTGATGTTGTCCGATGAAACCCGAGTGCTGAATCCTGAATTATGGCCACGCTCTGGCAGCTCCACTTGGTGACTTGGAGGAATGTGAAATGGGGCGATCCTGGCCGCCCCTGCCAATTGTAGCTCGGAGAATGTGGTATTTGTAGATGGAATTAGAGGCAGCTTTCATGTTAACAAACTGAAATGAGCAGGGTTTGGTTTTGTAAAATAAACTTCTCTCGGTCTGAGCAGTCTGGCAGTGACTCAGGCTCCAGACACCCCGATGTGACTCACACAGGCACTGACGCATGCACAGACACGCTTACACCCACAGCACACACAGCATGATCACACACATGTGCATCTAAAGAGAGGCAGCTCTGGCCCAGGGTTTAAGTGCTCAGAGCCTGATTGAGTTCAGATCCGGCTTCGCCACTTAATTAAGGAACTGTGTGAGCTCGGGCGATTTAATCAGCCTGCCCTGTAAAATGGGTTACCGATAGTACTTAGCTTCTAGTGCCAATCCACCATAGTATTTAAGTGTCCTGAAGATTAAATGTGTTCCTGTTAGTGTAAATGCTTAGAAGACTTCCTGGCTGGGGTCAGCAGGTAACTTGGTGGCTAAGGTGTTAGACTCCCACATGACTGACTGCCGTTAAACCTCCAGACCCAGTGGCTTGAAATCATGTTGAGCGTGTGTGTGTGTGTGTGTGTGTGTGTGTGCTCCCAGATCCCAAGAGGAGAGTTGAGGAGAGGGATTAGGCTGTGGCCATCCCCCCTGGGAGATAATTTATCAATTTCTCTCTCTGTCTCTCTCCAGTGAATGCACACACCCTACTGCAAATTATTATTTTGTTTTAATGTTAGTAAAAAATGAATTTAAAGTGGGACCAGCAGATGGCATAATAGTAACATTGCTGGACTCCCACATAGTTGACTGTGGTTTGAGTCAGATCCAGTGGCTCAAACTCATGCTGGGTGTATGTGCATATGTGCCCAAAATCCTGAGAGGAGAATGGAGGAGAAGGGATTGCAGGGTGGCTATCTCCCCTGGGAGGATTTCTCACTTTCTGTCTCTGTCTGTCTGGCAAGCACACATGCTCTATAGCAAAAACCTCTCTATTTAAAAAAAAAATGAATTTAAAGTATAATTGTATTTTGATGAAAACAGTTTTTAAATCCGTACATAATTTTTTTTGTAACACGCACTTTCCACGAACTTTTTGAAGCTCCTACATGTAAGTGGATGTGTCTTGAGTTTGAGCATGAAGTTGCCGTATGTCCATTTCTGAGGGACCTTGGTGAGTCTCCTCCACCTCAGTTCCTAGATCCTTCCACCTGTCAAAGAGGGCCTCCTGTGGCCCAAGCAGCCAATGAATGTGTGCTCATATACCTGGCGTGGGTATGCTTTCAACATTCGCCTCTCTCCCTGGCTAAAGGCAGCGGATGGCCTCACGACTCCCACACCCATTCAGCTCAGTGTAGCGCTAAGCTCTGTACTGAGCCCGAGGTCCTCCCATTATATGAATGCACTCAAAACCTTGCATTATGGTTCAGATCATGGTTTGTCCCTCAGAGCTACATGTCTTGGAATTTGATGTTGGAAGTTGGTGAGTCCTAGTGGACGATAATTGGTTCATACTGATGGTATCACGGAGTCAACCATCTCATGAATAGATTAATGATGTCTTGCAAGACTCGGCAAGTTTTAGATCTCATAAGAAGTGGTTCTAGTGAGAGCTCATTGCTATAAAAGAGAGCTTCTTCCTCCTGCAGGTACCTGCCATCCTCTGTGTTTCTGTCGGCCATGCCACAGGCCTAGGTCTTTGGACTTCCCAGACACCAGAATCGTAAGTTGTAAATAAACCTTTATCTTCTTTATAAAATCATCCAGGCTCTACTTTTCTGTTAGCAGAGCAAAAACAAACTGAGACACACTCCTTCAGTCCAAGCAGTACAAACATCAGTTGAAGAATTATCATAGGCAGTTTGTCAGGGTCTTTGCACAGAACTTTCCACCCATTCCCTTAGATTCTTCCCACATAGATTTTGTCTTACTTTCATTTTAAGGAGAAGGAAACCAAGTATGAGAGACCAAGGGGTCGTCCCAACGGTGCTGGGCAGTCTCATTTCAAGATCTAGCCACATAATCTCTAACCAGTGCCACCTGTGGGCTTCGTGATTATTTGGGGTGGCACCCGGATAAGACGTTAACCCCATCCAGCACATGATGAGCTTAGATGTGCTTTTGTTTCTGAATGACATCAGAAAGAAAGCCATCGGTGGTAGAATGTCTTAACACTTTCCCAACATTTGCTGAAGTTTCTTTTCAATGAAGAGAGAATTCAGCCTTGATCTTGGAACCTCGAATTAGCCATGGTAGCAAGCTGGAATTTAAAGTCGCCTCTGTTCGTTGTGCTTATTTTTAGCATCATCTGCTATTGATACCAAACTACATGGATTTTTTTCCATTTCTGATAGCCATCAGAGGTTTCTTTATCAAGTAACTTTATGTTAAAAGCTGAGTTGATTGAATGAAACAAGGAATCATCCAAGTGGTCTGTGGATATGGGAGGACAAACATGAAGGGGTCTTCCAGCGGCTGTGGGAAAGGCTGCGCTTTGCTTTACTGTTTCTTCAGACCCTGGCCAGCCCATGTTCAGGGCCCTCTCTATGGGAGTCCAAGCACTGGAGCAGCTGACAAATGGAGTCTACCAAGAGCAGCACTTGGGCCAGGACCCATCCATTGCCCTAGAGGGAGGAGAGCCTCTTTCCCTGCACCCTGACAGTTGGAGCTGCTATCCAAATAGCCAAGCACCTCCAGCCCTGAACTGCAATTCTAGAAATTGCATAGCACAATCTAGCTGGATGGGAAGAGCCCAAATGGACACAGGATGCTATTCTACCTTCCTGGCGTGAGATTTCAAATGTGAGAAAACAGACACGGAGGAAGGAACCCCCTACACATACACATACGTGTACACATGTACACTCAAACACATATTCAAGGGGTCTTCAAAATAGTCATGGAAAATGCATATTAACAAAAACTATGCATAGATTTCAAGGTTTTTTTGACACCAAAATAAATTAGTACTTTTTTTTTTTTTTTTAGGATTTTGCCATAAGGCACACATGTTTGCTGAAGAGGAAAGAGACAGAGAGACAGGGAGAGAGAAAGTGAGAAATCACCCCCACAGGGGAGCTTGTCACACCACAATCCTTTCTCCTTTATTCTCTTCCTGGGATTTTGGGAACACACACCCAGCATGATTTTTAAACCACCAGGTCCAAGAATACAATCATCGTCGGCCACGTGGGAATCCAGCCACCTTCATCACCACAGCACCTGCTAGTCCATAAAATTGTACTTTAAAACCATTTTCCACAAATATTCTGAAGTCCCCTTGTATACACACACACACATACATGCAGACACACGCAAGCACACAAATATTTATAAAAGCATATGTGTGCAGACATGTAGACATGAAGGTATGTTCACACAATTGCTTCTCCTTTGAGGCACCAGCCCATGCAGGAAAATGAGCAGGTTTTTCAAGGCCGGCTTGCCTCAGGTCCAGGGTACTCTTCTTGTCTTCCAGAATGGAAGTTATAAGCAGCCTCACACAGCTCCTGACAGAAAAGGTATTTACTCCATCCTGGCCTAATTATAGAGGCCATTCTGGGCCTGGCCTGGTGAGCACCACCTCTCCTCTATCCTCTGCCTGGCTACTTTCTTGTGTGCAGGGGGCATCTCCGGCCAGGCCATTTCCCGGACATGGTGTCCATTAGGCCTCAATTACCTGGCAGGGCCAGGGCCTTTGAAGTGGCAGTAGAGGCCTCCGGGAGGCTATTTTTCTCTCACCTGTCACCACTTATTTTCCTGGGCTCCTGGTCTGTGGCCTGGCATTTTTAACTAATGGGGATTAAATAATCCAGCTGTAATACAAATGCCCACTCCCAGCCCCTGGGTCCACATCGGAGTCATTAAGACCTCAGTCGGAGCTGGCAGACACTCCCTGTGGAAGGGTTAAGGAGAGGCCGGGCAGCACATTCTGGAGTTTTTTATTGCCTCCTCATTATAGCTATTATCCACAAACACAACCGCTAATGAGAGGGCTGAGGAATTTGGGAGAGGAAAGGATTCATTTGGGGTGGAGAAAGAAGCCATCGTCTGCCCTGAAATAGCAGTGCCATGTCTGAGGCCACCTTCCCCCACACACATCCCCTCATCCCAGGACTGAGCCGGAGAACTAGGGGCTGGAGGGAGTGGGAGAAGGACCTGCAATTTCAGGTTCTAGATGTCTGCCAGGAAAGGGATGCCCATGCTCACCTATAGGTGGCAGTACTGAGTACCCACCCTCAGGTGCCTGGATTGGTGTTTGTGCAGTGGAGAGACCACATGATTCCTCACACAAACCGTGACACTCCTGACAGTGAAAGAGGGTGCAAGTGACCATTTCTCTAGGACAGCAGGTGCAAACCAGGACTGTCCTGGGGCAGGACTAGGGTAAAATAAGAGCAGCACTCATTTCAGCTGTAAAATTCAAGGGATCCTAAAATAGTCACCAAATAAGGTATATTTTAATGCACAATTTTTTTAAAAAGTTTTTCTTTATTTCTCCATGAGCTAGAGAGAGAGGGAGATAGCACCTCCAACAAAGTCTTGCCTCCACGATCCACCTCCAGCTTGAGCTAGGCCTGGATCGTGGGCACACACATGCTCCATGAGTTAAAAATGCCAAGCCACAGGCTAGGAGCCCAGAAAAATAAGTGGTGACAGGTGATATAAACCTAGAACCTTCCCATGTGAATCAACCTCATGGACCATCACATTTTGCTTCTATGCCACTAACCAGTCCCTGTACTATTTTTAAAATTAAAATTAATACAAAAAAAATCAAACTCATTTTTTGTTGTTCTATTTAAAAATTTTTTAAGAGAGATTTTTTTCCTGTAGGGTGGATGCGCTCACCGGTTAGACAGAGAGAGACAGAAAGATGGAAAGTGAGAAATCACCTCCCAGGGGAGATGGGCACACTGCAATCCCTTCTCCTCTCAGGATTTTGAGTGTGCATGTGCAAGCGCATGCGCCTGGCGTGAGTTTCAAGTCACTGGATCTGGGACACAAACCTCGTTCTGCCATGTGGGAGTTCAGTACCTTAACTACTATGCCACCTGCTGGGCCCTGGAATATCAAAATCTTAACGTTGAATCCAATGAGGCCAGAAGTAGAAATCCAGGCCAGATCCTACAAATTCAGGATCAGATGTGCCTTTAAAATGTTGATATTAATTTTGATTTATAAAATATTGCATTCAAACATTATTTATCTTAATAGCTGAGTGTTCTGACACCCTCTTAAATTTTGCACCTAAGGCTAATGCCTCTTTTGTCTAGCACTGTTCCAGACCTTGCCACACCAGGTTAGAGCGTTAAACCCATATACAACCCCAACTTTTGCCTCTATTTCCCCAGCCTTCTGTGCTCAGACAGAGACCATTCTTCTGGTTCTCAGTCTTTCTCCACATCTGAGCCACCCCACAGGCAGGTCTCTCATCCATTCTCTTCCCTACAATAATGATAAAATGCATATTTACAACTTTACGCAGTGGGTCAAGCCATATGCTAAGGGCATAACTCATTAGTAAGCTCAACAGCCCATAAGGTAAGTACTGGAGGGTCCCCATTTTATAGATGAAAAGTGAGGGGATGTAGTGGTTGAGGTTCTGGTGTACCACATGGCCAACTGTGGTTTGTGTCCTGGATCTAGTGGCTTGAAAATCATGCTGGACGTATGAGTGTGCATGCTCAAAATCCCAGGAGAAGATTGGAGGAAAAGGATCGTGGCATGGCCATCCCCCCTGGGGTTAAGTTCTCACCTTCCCTCTGTGTGTCTCTCCAGTGAATGTATGCACCCTATGGCAAAAAAAAAAAAAAAAAAAAAAAAAAAAAAAGAAAAGAAAAGTAGCTCACCCAGGCCACACCACTTGTGAGTAGTGATGGCCAGAGCCCCTGCTGGGGATCCCAACATGGTCTTGCCTCTTCACCCAGCAAGGGCCAACTCACTGGGTGGTCATGTGTAAGGGCACAGCTCTGGTTCAGGCCATAGCTCTGCCTCTCTCTGGCTACAGGTCCCAGTTCAGTTTCTAGAGTTTATTGGACCTTGGATTCCTCATCTGTAAAATGGGATGATAGTCACACCCACGTAATATGAGGGGGCTTCAAAAAGTTCATGGAAATTGGAATTAAA
Organism: Tupaia tana; assembly: GCA_026018925.1. Taxonomy (NCBI): domain Eukaryota; kingdom Metazoa; phylum Chordata; class Mammalia; order Scandentia; family Tupaiidae; genus Tupaia; species Tupaia tana. Next base: position 31,727,272 of record JAKSZU010000018.1, read on the forward strand.
GTAGAACTTTAATTTGATGTAAAAAATTGAAATCTATGTACAGTTTTCATAATATTCCTTTTTCATGAATTTTTTTGAAGACTCCTCATATAGGTGGTATACAATTAATTTGTTAATGTATGTAATGTACTCTGAGCCATGTCTGATACACGGGACTTTTCATGATTTTCACTGAACATCCCACATACCAGAACACTCCTTGATCCAAGGAAAATGGTGATGACTAGTTATTCTAATGGGAGACGTTTGATGAATATTTCTTCTCATTATTATTGCTTGCCTGTGTCACTGAATCCAGAAGTCTTGACCCATCATCCCACATTCTCTCAGACTAAAATCTGAGTTAGACTCCCTCTGGTTGTTCCCATAGTTCCTCTCAGAATATTCATCGCATAGGACTATAAACCACCTATTCTGCTGTCTATCTCTCCCAGCAGACTGGGACTTCTAAGAAGGCAGGAACTATGACAGTTCAGGATACAGCCTGGCTTCAGAGCAGTGCCTACCCTGTGCTAGGCACTTCAGGAATGTTTGTTAAGTGGCTGAATATATGAATGAATGAATGAGGCACAGACATCAGAAAGGATGCAGGCTAGTTAGGCAGATAAAATTAAGCTTAATATACTAGAAAATGGGGACCAGCAGTTAGCATAATGGCTATGTCGCTGAACTCCCATGTAGTCGATGTGGTTTGAGTCCCGGACCCAGTGGCTTCAACTCATGCCAGGCACGTGTGCATGCGTGTGTGCCCAAGATCCTGAGAGGAGAATGGAGAGAAGGGGTTGCAGTGTGGCCATCCCCCCTGGGGGGTGATTTCTTGCTTTCTGTCTCTCTCTGTCTTTCTGGCTAGCGCACGTGCCCTATAGCAAAAACCTCTCCCCCCCAAAAAAAAATCAAATATATATATATATATATATATATATATATATATATATATATATACATACATATACATATACATATACTAGAAGATGAAAAAATGTTAAAATCCGAGAAGGACACAAAATTCCTCCAACCCGATCTATTTTTCTGCAAGGGAGCTGATAGCACCCAGAGAAGAAAAATGGCCTGCCTCAACCCATGCAGCCAAGCGGTCAGAGAGACAGAATTTGAAGGACAGCCTAGCATGTTTTCTTGCCTTGGATGTGTGGGCTTTAGGCATTTCCCTTGGCATCCCATCATTGACAGGAGGCAACCCAATCCTCTGTTGTTCTTCCCCATGAGGTGTAGAGAAAGGCCCATAGGCTGGAGCCAGGAATCCTGGGCTTCAACCTCCTTAGAGAAGTTCATTCTCGTCATTACCCTCAGTTTCCTGTGTCAAATGACTCTGCCATCTGCCTGCCTGGACTCCTAGTGTTATTATCGTGAAGCTGAAATGCAGCTATAGATATAAGGACTTATGGAAAATTAATGATGTCTCTGCAGATGGCAAGGATTGCTGTGAAAGGCCGAAGCTCTGGGCTTGGTCCCCAGTGTCAGAAGTATAGTACTTGTTGAAGGTAAACCAGTCTTAGGAAGTTAACATCAAAGCTGGGAATGGTGAGAACCCCAGTTTTCTGGAATACTAATAACCTGGAAGTTTTACACCTTGGTAAATCATAAAAACCCTATTCTTTAATTAATGAAATCTGTGGAGGAAATATGAAATTTAAAAAAGGTAGATGATACAATTTAATTTGTCTCAGTTTGGAGTCCAGTCAGAGTAGCTCTCATGTAGATGCTACTCAGCAAGCTGAGGTCACATGAGAGGCCCAGGTTTGATTCCTGGCCCAGTGTAAAAGCCAGGCATGGTGGCACACACCTGAAGTCCCAACTACTTAGGAGGCTGAGGGAGGGGGAATTTTGACATATTAATAGCAAAGCCTTGTTAAAAAGAAAAAAAAGAAGCAACTTCATAAATTTAAATTTATACATTTAATTATTATGAAGTTACTTACTAATAAAAGTTAGTTCCACTCCTAGCACAGCCAAGTAACTTCTTTTTTTATAAAAGAATTATTTTATTTAACTTTATTTATGTATTTTAATGTGACCA
>JAKSZU010000018.1:31734306-32209306 GCA_026018925.1 Tupaia tana
AAGTCACAGGACAGAGTTAACAAGCCCTAACAGGCCCAGGTGAACATGATCCTCCAGGGATTTAGAAACCAGGACTTACGTGAGTCAGGTTGGAGTTGAAGGGGCTCCTCGGGGTGTATCCACCCAGGACGATGTGGCCCAGGGCAGTGAGCAGCCCAGCCAGCACGCACCTGGCTCTGGAGTTGGAGATGCCTGCATTTGTTTTTCATCTCTACCCCAACTCTGCGTGCAACTTGGTGCAAGTGTTTCCCTCTCTGAGACTTAGTTTCCCCAGCTGCAAAATAGGGACACTAGTGCCCACTGCATAGGGTGGTTGGGAAGCTTAAACAAGGGTGTCTTTGCACAGACTCAGGCACACTCATTAAGCTCCCACCCACGGGCGGCCTCTCTGGTGATGATGAGGAAGAGGAAGACGCTGGAGTTAGTGTCGAGATGGTCTGGGAAGCAGGCCTGGGCTCTGTCGGCAGAAGCTGGGGGACCGCGTGCTCTCCCTGCCAACCATGCTCTTTGCCATCAGCGACATCTGGCTCTCTGCCCTGGATGTGTATTAGGAGTGATTACGTGTCCCTTTAAATTCTGGGAGCTGTCGTTAACGGGTGCCGAGGTTTGTATGCTGACGTTTATTTCAGCTCCCGTGCAGCCCCTTTTCTCTGTCCCAGGAGGGGCCAGCGAGGACAGACACCTGCTCAGCCCGTTTCATTTCCATGAACAGCGCGCTTCCTGGGACGGGGCCCGTTTGAAGTGCTCCAGGTTGGCTGGAAATGAGTCCCCAGAGGCAGCCCCCACCCCAGACATTGGGCTCCCCCTTTGCCAGAGATGGAGTGGAAGGAAAGCCCTTTCCAAGGAGAGAATCAAATTGGCTGAAAATTAAGGTGGAGGAGAAAAAAATGAGGATGAACAGGGCAAGGGCTGGACAGGGCTTTGGAATAAGACAGGCCTGGCCTCAGGGCACACGTTGGTCACCCTCTGTGCCAGTGTTCAGGGCACGTGTCTTAGCTTCTCTGCAAAAAGGAAAAGGTGAGCCCCTCCCACCAGCACACACACACACACACGCACACACACACAGATAAATGTGCTGAAATGCTGGACCCAAATTGCCAAGGCTGACAATCTTGTGGCCACCCAGAACATTTGTGGAGCTAAGGACAGTCCCCATGTTTTACATCCCTCCCTTGCTCAGTACTCCTTCCAGGTGCCTCCGCACAGGGATGCAGGCTCCTCAGCCCACCCCTCCAACCCTGTGTGTATACCCAGCTCTGTAGCAACTACCTCTTGGCCACTCTATAGGATTAGGGTGCACTCACCGGGTGCCAGCTCACCTTTGCGGGATAGGCCCTGAGAAGAGATCCATGCAGACCATGGATTTCAGAAGCCCCAGATACCCAAGCATCATCCAGAAATGGTGGTGGAATAACCTAAGAGGACAGGGTCTGTTTAGATACCTTCTTTTGACCCAACAAACTCTCCACCCTTGATTCAAGACTCCTCACCCTGTGGTTAGACACAACTGCAGGATAGACAGAGCTGTCCCTTCTGAGGTGCAGACCGGAGCAGGGACCCCTACTGCCCAGGTCTCAGTGCAGTATGACATCGGGGCTGGTGAGGGTGAGGATAAACAACCATCATCAGCCGCCACAGGGGAGTCGAAGGCTGTACAGCTATTTTGGAAGGCAATTTGGCTGTGGTGACTGAAATGTCAAATGTTCACAGATTCTAGGTCCTAGCAATTATACCTGTTCATGGCTACACCAGGAAAAACTCACCACTGTGTCTAAAGAGCTATGTGCAGAGACAGTCACAACCGTGTGATTTACAATGCTGGCCCCTTAGCATAGCAGTTATGTACTGTGTGGAGGAAGCCAGATCTCACATGGCTGAGGGGGTTTGAGTCCTAGCCCCTGTGGTTTAGACAACAGGCATGGCATCCTAATGGGATAGAGAATCAGAGGAAAAAGAATTGCAGCATGACCAGACCCATTGGAAGATTCTCTTTCTCTTTCAGGCATGCACACGTACCCTCTGGCATAATAATAATTAAAAAAAAAAACGTTTTGGCTGGCAGGTGGCATGGTGGTTGACGGCACTGGACTCCCACATGGCCGACAACGGTTCGAGTCCAGACCTGGCGACCTGCTTTCTCATTTTCTATCTCTCGCTCACTCTGTCCCTTTCTAGTCAGATTAAAATAAATAAATAAGCAAAGCTAAATACAATATTTTTTTTTTACGAAGTTGAAAAACTGAGAATCTAAATGTCCAACAAGTGGGAAATGTCTCATTTAACCGCCACATAGCCATTCTATAGACTCCCATGCAACCCTTAAAAAGAATAACGTGGGACCAGCCAATGGTGGGGTGGTTGAGGCAGTAAGACCCCACACAACCAACTGCATGGTTCGAGTTCCAGACCTGGCAGCTTGAAAACACACCAGGCACGAGTGCGTGCATGCCCAAAATCCCAAAAGGAGAATGGAGAAAAAGGGATTGCCGTGTGATCATCCCCCAGGGGGTGCTTTCTCACTTTCCCTCTCTCTATTTCTGTCTCTCTTTGGTGAGTACATGCACCCTACAGAAAACCAAAAAACAACAATCAAACAAAAAAAAGAATAATATCGTTCTCTATGTTCTACAAGGGATAGCCATGAAGATACATTTTTGAGTGGAAAGAAGCATGAGTATGTTGAGACTACTTACATCAAATCCGAAAAAAAAGATTCACGATTGGATATTAGCCCTAGGGAATGGAGTAGGGCTGGGGAACAAGACCGAGGAACAAGCGGAAAAAGAAAAAGAAAAAGTACTTGATTCTAGTACATGTCTGCGTATAGTCATGTGTTCCAAAGCCTTTCTCACTTATGGTTTGTATGCCAGCTGAACCAAGAGAGTCTCATTTTACATTCAGGAAAAAATGAGGCTTATCCCACCCGCTCTTAGGAAGGGCTCTGTACTCAAGAGCAGAAAAGAGCAGGTGAAGGAAACATCTAACGTCTCTAATGGACAGGGAAGGAATCCCACATTCTCCTTATCATTAATCCTTCGCTGATGAACTATGATCATTTGAGTATCCTGTTTTTGGAACCCCCAGTCTTACTCTAGTTGTTATGGTTCTAGACATATAGCTTGATTTCACCTCTTCCAGGAAGCCACCCCTGACTTCCCTAGCCCAATTCACCTCTCCTTCCTCTGCTTTTTCTAGTTTAGCTAGAATTAGCCTTAGGTATCCTCAGGGGTATTTACTGGGTACTGACTATGTACTAGTGGCATAAAAATGAGTTTTACTTTTTTTTTCTTTAAAGATTTTGCCATAGAGCAGTGTACTTGTAGGAGAGACAGAGACGGTGGAAGGAAAAGTGGGAAATCATCCCGCTCCCCCAGAGGAGATGGCCATAACACAATCTCTTCTCCTCCATTCTCCTCCTGGGATTTTGGGCATCTATGCCCATGTGCCCAGCATGATTTTCAAGCCACCAGGTTCAGGACTTGAACCACGATCCGCCATGTGGAAATCTGGCACCCTAACTACCATAGCACCTGCTTACCCCATAAAAACGAGTTTTTAAATGTATCCGTGCATTTAAACACGTACCAAACATCTAGATGTGATAGAGCTGTATAATACTGAGAGTAAGTTATTTAGAGATCCATTCTTTAGCAACCCCAGCCATCCAAAATAGAACTCAAACATTGTCGCCTTACCCATTCACTCCTACTTAGGGAAGAGTCCCATGGGATCTTACTTGGGGCTTAATTACCCTTACTTGACAAACAATTCTAACACTCGCAATGACGTGGTTTCCAAATCTGAAGAAGCAACAAATTAGAACAAAGAGAGAGGTAGTGTTTCGGGCAGCGTGTATGTCAGGAAACAGAAGTGACAGCCCACATCCTTGCAGGAAAATGAGAGAGAAATGCTCTAAAAAGCGGACGGGACACTTGGGAGAGAAAAATAAAGTTTGTCCCTGGGGACATTCAGTGCTAGGACAAATGTCCTTCACACTTCAGTGGGTCTTGAACACATTCCCCATGTGTCGAGGCAGAGAACAGTAGCAAATAGTGATATTTTAAGTCATCCAGAGAACTCTAAAATAATCATGAGTTCTCTAAAAAAAAAAAATGAGGACCTTGATCTATATTGGCAAAATTTCCCATAAAAAATGTAGATATTTTGTGTTCAGAAAGGGCCATCCTCAGTTATCAAAAATACTGAACTATGTGGAGAAACTTGGTGGTCTCATGAGTCTGGATCACTAAGGCAGGACAGGTTATAGAGCTGACCATTTCATGAGTTCGGGTCTCAGTTCCTACGCTCCTAGAGCTTTCTGTCTAATTGGAACTCTATGTTTCAAACCGGTTCCGGGGACCCAACGGCCCCAGCACAGACGTGGCCCAGTAGAAGATGCCCTTGGGATCCTCAGACCTGACTTCTCACCTCCTACTCTTGCCCATCTCTGAGTCTGATGCATATCTGTGGCCCTGGTAGGCTAAGAGAGAGATTGGGGGAAAAACCAAAACCCTCTGAAATAGGCGAGAATAAATAGGAGATAGGCCTCCTGAGAGGAGGTAGGAGGCAGGTTTACAGATATGAAAAAGATGGAGCGGCAGAAACCCAGATTTCAGGTCTTTGAGTGTCAGGAACCTACAAGTCCATTGAGAACAATGGGATCCAATGTGACAAAGAGGGTTCACTTGGTTGGCCAATCATCCAGATCCAGGCTCGGGGAGAGAGACTGCGATGAGAGCTTGACTGTCCGATATGGATGTCTGCCACGAGTGAGTGCAGGGAGAGAAGGGGGGCAGAGATTTGTGATTCCTGAGCAGGCCCGATGCCCTTATATACAGACGGAGCAGTGATCCAGAGAAGAGTGTGATTAGCCTGAAATCACCCAGCAAGAATGATGGAGATAGTTTAGAACTATATCATCCAGGGTAGCCACTAGCCACGTGTGGCTAATGAGCACTTGAAATGCAGTTGGTTGAAGTAAACTCTAATGTGGACCAGCTGGTAGCGTGGTGGTGAAGGTGGCTGGGTCCCACATAGTAAACCATGTGGTTTGAGTCCTAGACCTAGAGGCTTGAAAGACATGCCATGCCCAAAATCCCTAGAGGAGAATGGAGAAGTGACTGCAGTCTGCCCCTCTCCTATGGAGGGTGCTCTCTCTCTCTCTGGCAAGTGCATGCATCCTATAAAAAATTTAAAAATTAATTAAATAAGTATAATTGTAAACTACACTTCAGATGAGATAGTTCTTACTATGAAGGAAAGAACTATCTCATTGATACTTATAGTAATTACATGTAGAAATGATCATATTCTGGGCATATTGAATTAAATATGAATTATTATTAAATCAATGTAACTCATTTTGTTTTACTTTTTAAAAATGTGGCCATTGGAAAATTTAAAATGATATGTATGACTCACATTGTATTTCTACCGGACAGTGCTCTTCTCAAACAAAGGGAAAGCCCTGTGTCAGAGAGCAGGGAACACACCGTGGCAGCTGGCTTATCCTAACCTAGGATAAAGGGGCAGTCCAAGAATGGTTTGGTAGATCCATTCTGCTTGGTCTACTTTTGCCTTTTCTCTTTCTTTCTCTTTCTTTCTCCCTCTATCTTTCTTTTTTTCTTTCCTTCTCTCTCTCTCTTTTTCTTTCTTTTTCTTTTCTTCCTTCCTTCCTTCCCTTTTCTTTCTTCTTTCTTTTTTTCCTTCTTTTTTCTTTCTTCTTTCTTTCTTTCTTTCTTTCTTTCTTTCTTTCTTTCTTTCTTTCTCTCTCTCTCTCTCTCTTTCCTTCCTTCCTTCCTTCCTTCCTTCCTTCCTTCCTTCCTTCCTTCCCTTTTCTTTCATTCTCTCTCTCTTTCTCTTTTTCTTTCATTCTCTCTCTCTCCCTTTCTCTTTTTCTTTCTTTTTAAGGTTTTTGCCATAAGGTATGTGCCCTTGCCAGAGAGAGAAAGAGTGAGAGGGAAAGTGAGAAATCACTCTCCAGGGGGATCAACCATGCTGCAATCTGGAATTGGGGCATGCACACATGTGATTTTCAAGTCACCAGGTCCACAATTTGAACCATGGTCAGTCATGTGGGAGTCCAAGCACTTTAACCATCATGCCACCTGCTAGCCCCTACTTTTATCTTTTATTTTTTTTCTTTTTTTAGAGAGATTTTTGCTGTGGGATTTTTGCTATGGGACATGTGTACCCATCAGAGAGATAGAAAGCAAGAGGTCACCCTCTAGGTGGAATGGCCATGCTGGAATCCCTGGTTCAGGATCCATACCACCATCGGCTTCCTCTCCAGGTAGCTTTGCAAAATCAATTTCTCTTCTTGAGCCTCAGTTTTTTTATCTTTCCAGTGGGACTGATTCTTCCCAGTGAGAAGATGGGCATGAAAAACATGGTGGACCTCCAAAGTAAGCCAGGACTGTCATGTGTTGTGCCAGGAATGGCAGGAGCTCTGTTCCCCTGGCCTTGATAGACGATTCAGTGCTCTGCTCATCTGATCTTGCACACACAGTGCTCTCCTTCACCCTCAGCACCTTCTGCTGCCTCCTGGCTTTCTGCAAAACTCATCTCCAAGGAGAGGAGACACAGGGAGGGAAGAGGATCAGACACACTCTGCAAGCAGTCAGCTGCACAGGGACAGTGAGAAGGCTGAAGCCTGGTCCTCACTGTCTGGGAGCTGGCCCAGCTGAGGCGACAGAGACCAGGCCTCAGAATCCTGACTGAGAAGACATACTGGCCAAGCTTAGGAGAGCCCCCCCCCCCCAGTACAGATCCCTGCACTGCCATGCCATGGCCTGGCTTGAGGCCTGGGAAGGGGGGGGGGTGCGGGTCACCAGGTAAGGTTGCCCCTTACCTGTGTAAACTGGACAGAATAACACCAACCTACCCTGTTCCTTAATTCAGGGACCAGTGTACATGTTTTCTTCTCTAAAACACAGGGATAATATTTAGTTATTATATTAATTGGCATTAATAGGAATATCCAACATCTTGTAAGAGTTTAAATGTCCAGCACTGTGCTAAAGAATGCCTTTCTTTGCACTGTCTACTTGAATCTTCATATCAATTCGATGGAGTGGGCACAATTGTCATTCCCATTGTACAGATGGGGAAACTGAGGTATAAATCATTTGAGGAATGCTTCCAAGGTGATTAACTTAGATTTGAACCTGTGACTCACTCCAAAGCTTGCATTCTTTTCTTTTGTTTTATTTACTTATTTCTTCCGTGAGAGACAGAAAGGGCCAGCCAGGTGGTATGGTGTCTAAGGCAGCTAGATCTGACATGGCTGATTGCATGGTTCAAGTCCTCGACCAGGTAGCTTGAGAATCATGCTGGGGCTGTGTGTGTGTGCATGCCCAAAATCCCGAGGGGACAATGTTGGAGAAGGGACTGTGAAGTGGCCATCCCTGCTGAGGGGTGCTTTCTCATTTTTCTCTCCCTCTCTCTCTCTCTTTCTCTCTGGTGAGGGCACACTCCCTATAGCAAAAGAGAGAGAGAGAGAGTAAAAGAGAGAGACAGAGAGTCAAGCACCCCCAGTAGGGTCCTCACACCATGACCCACTTCAAATCTTAGCCAGCCAGGATCACAGGCATACATACTCATGACTGGTATGTAGACAGAGTTCCCAGAGTTCCCAGGTCTAGTCGTATTACCACACCACCACTGCAGGGGGCACCTGAAACCTGTGTGCTCGTCTGTCATGCCCTGCTGTCCTGATTGGCAGTGCACTGTCTTCCCCTGGGGCCCCATTACCAGTCCAGTGCCTGGCTCCCACTGTGGACAAAGCCAGGCCCTTCCCCAGAGGGCCTGGTTCAGCCTAAGGACCATCCACTGTCCCCCTTCCTTTCATGTGATGTCCATCTCGGGGCCCCTACACCAAGCCGCTGGAGAGGACCTCAGGGGCCAGTCCTGGGCAGGCTGCTGTGATTCTGGTTCCCACCATCACCTCCTTCAGGCTCCTCCTATCTGCTACTCCATCCCATGGGCCACGGCAAGGGTGACTCAGGCGGGTGTCCTTAGACCACAGTTAGTCACTCCCACCATACACCCTCATCCGCATGGGATGTGGGGAGTCCAGTGGTAGTGGGCAAGGTTTGGGGAACACGGTTTTTCCCGATCAATACCACTCCATCTCTGCCTTGAATCTGCTACTGCTGGAAGATGCGAAGGTTTCTGGTATTCTATGGATGCTAAAACTTTGTGAGGGAAAAGAAAAAGTCATGTGGGTGAGAAAGCCCAGGGCATTGTTGGGAGCTAGTGAGATCTGGAGGGGGATATGATTTGAAACGAGACTGGCTTTTAACCACTCAGAATGCTAAAAGCCTTGAATGCACCATGAAAGCATCTAGATTTCATTCTGCACAGGAGTCATGGAAAGTTGTGGAATGAGAGACTGACACAGTCAGAGAGGACTTTTTGCAAAATCCCTTGGGCTGCTGTCATGAAGATGTGTTCCTCCACTGTGCAAATATTTATCGAGCACCAACTCTGTACGACACACTGTGCCAGGCACTGGAGATAGGATGGTGAGCAAGACAGATCGTGTCCTTGTCTGGTGGAGCTTCTGTTTCAGGGCGAAGACAAGACCCCACTGGGATCACTGAGAGTCGGGGAAAGTGCTCCCAGGGGAGTTCAGTTCTTTTCCCATTTCCTCTATTCCTCCTCTGCAGCTCGAGACAGCAGCCCCCGGATGGTAGCTCCTACCCCTGGAGTAGGTTGTACTCTACTCAGGAAGCTTCGGGGTGCTCGGAGCTAAAGATCACTCTTGGCCCTGGTTAGAGAAACCCCATGGTCCCTTTCCCATGCTCGCTGGGCTCCTCTGCTAATCTGCTGGGTCCTTGCTTGTCTATGTCTGACTCAACTTGCCAGCATTTTTTTTTTTTTTTTTTTTTGGTCATAGGACATGTGCGCTCACCAGAGAAAGACAGAAAGAGACAGAGCTGGGGGGAGTAAGAAATAGTATCCTGGGAATGGCCATGCCACAATCCATTCTCCTCCATTCTCCTCTTGGGATGTGAGGCATGTATGCACATGTGCCCAGCATGCTTCTCAAGGCACTGGGCCTGGGACTCAGCTCTGACCCCGCGTGCCGTGGCCAGGGTCTGCCCCGTGTGCCGTGGCCGGGGCTCTGCCCCGCGGGCCGTGGCCGGGGTCTGCCCCACGTGCCCCATCAGCTGATGGCCATCTCTGCTTTCCTGAGCCGCGTTCCTGAAACTGTGTTCCATGGAGATTCACCTACATTTGCGGGGCTGCACGAGACCCACCTTTGGTCCAGCCCTGAGTGGAGTCTACGTTCCCTATTGTTGGGAACTTTATGATCTGATAATTGGAAAAAAAAATCATGTTTATCATAAAAAATAATTAGAATAATAATAATAATGATTGGGGGAAACATAGGAAAGATATTGAATGTTGAAGCGGGGAGATTAATGTCTCTGTACTGACTGACATGCATGGCATTCCCTTTTGAAAAAGCAATGTAATACACTGTAAAGTTATATGTAATTCAATGTAATAAAAAAAAGATAAAAAAAAAAAAAACTGCATAGTCAGCCATGTGGGATCCAGAGCCTGTGTGTGTGTGTGTGTGTGTGTGTGTGTGTTCTCCAACATATTTATCATTTATTCATGGTGAAAACACTTAAAAATCTGTCTCAGCAATTGTCAAGTATACGATACACTGCTATTAACTATAGTCATTGTGTCGTACAATAACTTTCTCTTTTATTATTTATTTATTTATTATTATTATTCATACATTCGATTGCTATACATCATTTAGATTGTAGAGACTTTACCCAGCATGATATACACCTTAGCCCAGCCCTGTTGAGAATACTATACACATCCTTATCAACAGATAATAAACCATATCTGTGTTCCACAAGTTTCTTACCTCTCTATTTTTTTCCCCAAATTTCCTTTTCTATGCTCTTCCCCTCCCATACTCTCCACTTTGTCTCCAGTGTCCATAACAATTTTTCATGCTTTTATGTCCTCCAGTCTTTCAGTCTCTACCATAGAGGGCGGACAGTCAGTATATGTTAAGTGAAGACATACAATGTCTCTCTTTCGGGATCCAGAGCTTTAATCACCAGGCCATCTGATGGTCTGTCAGCATCTTTTTTGAAAAAACAATTGTTTATTTAATTTTAGTTATTTTTATTTTAAATTTGACCAGAGAAAGAAAAAGGGAAAGTGAGAAAGCAAGTCACCAGGTCTAGGATTTGAACCTCAGTCTGCCATATAGTAGCCCAGCACTTTCACCACCATGCCACCTGCCAGGCCCCAGCATCTTTTTTATTTTTTTTTATTGTGGCAAAATACATAACATATACTTCACCATTTTGATCTTTTAAAAAAAGTATTTATATATTTCTTCCATGAGCAAGAAAGACAGAGAAATAGCACCCCCAACAGGGTCTTAAATGCCACGATCCACCCCCAGCCCCAGCCAGCCTGCATCACGGCACACACATGGAGTATTCAGGGATGGCTCTGGGCACAAACCCAGGACCCTCCATGTGGTTCAGCCTTGCAGAGCAGTGTGTTTTACTGCTGCACCGCTGTCCTGGCCCCAAGGATAACAATTCTTAAGTGTACAATTCAGCAGTGTTACGTGTACTCACTATATTGTGTGCTTAATCTGCAGAGCCTTTTCTTGCCCTTTAAACAGCAGCTCTTATCTTTCTCTCCCCTAGTCTCTGGTAACTACCACTCTGCTCTTTCCATCTTTGTGAGTTCGATCACTATAGGGATCCAACTGCTCTAAGTGGGATCATACAATATTTGCCTTTTTGTGACTAGTTTATTTCCCTTAGTATTGTGTTCTTAAGCTTCATTTATGTTGCATGTGTTAGAATTCCCTTCCCTTTTTAAGACTGAATAATGTTCTATTGCATGTGTATATCACACTTCATCCATTCATCTGTCGATAGATATTTGGGTTGTTTCCACTTTTTGGCCATTGTGAATAAGGTTGCTATGAGTACAGATGTGCCAATATCTCATCAAGACCTGCTTTCATTTCTTTTCAATGAATACCCAGAAATGGGATTGGTGGATCATACAGTAATTCTATTTTCAATTTTTTGAGGAATACAGGTCAGCAACTTAAGTTGAAATAGTCCATATAAAAACACAAGCACTGGGGCCAGCAGGTGACATGGTGGTTAAGGTGTTATATCCCACATGGCTGACTCTATGGTTCAAGTCCTTGACCTACTGGCTTGAAAACATGCTGGACACATGTGCATGTGTGCCCAAAATCCCGAGAGGAGAATGGAGGAGAAGGGATTGCAGCCTGGTCATCCCCCCTGGGTGGGTGATTTCTCATTCTCTCTCTCTCTCTCTCTCTCTCTCTCTCTCTCTCTCTCTCTCTCTCTTTCTCTCTCCAGTGAGCACAAGTACCCTATGACAAAAATAAATAAATAAAAAACAAAAGAAAACAAAACAAAAACCCGAAACAATTTTAAAAAACGCAAACATTTTATCCTCCCCAGCACATTCAACGGATTAGAAATTCGCCTCTACTACATACTGTATGGTTCCAACTGCAGCCTGTTCTGGAAGAGACAAAACTGTGGAGACAGTGAAAAGCTCAGTGGTTGCCAAGGATTAGGGGGAAGGGAAGAACAGGCAGAGCATACAGGATTTTGAGAGCAGTGAGAAGACTCCATATGACACTGTAATGTGGATACATGTGTCCGAATCTATAGAATGTACACTACCTAGAACCAAACCACATGGAAACTGGGGCTTTGAGTGTCCATGGGACTGGCCCAGATATATTTTTTTAACTTAATTTCTTTAAAGCAAGTTCACAACAAAATACAGAGCTGATAAACCTCCTCTGTAACAAATGCAGCTTGTGGGGAGGGGGATGTTGAGCATGAGGGGGGCTACGTGTTATGGGAAGGCAGAAGTGCATGAGCTTTGTCTGTATTTTGCTGAAACTGCTTTAAAGAAATGAAGAAGAAGAAGGAGAAGGAGAAGGAGAAGGAGAAGGAGAAGGAGAAGGAGAAGGAGAAGGAGAAGGAGAAGGAGAAGGAGAAGGAGAAGGAGAAGAAGAAGAAGAAGAAGAAGAAGAAGAAGAAGAAGAAGAAGAAGAAGAAGAAGAAGGAGGAGAAAGAAAAGAAAAATCTATCTGGGCCAGCCCCAAGGCCTACTGGTTAAGGGAGCAAAATCCCACATGATTGATCCAGCAGTTCAAATCTCAGCCCTGGTAGCTTGAGAACACACAGAGTCTATCTGCATACATGCCCCAAATCCCAACAGGATGTTGAAATGGAGAAGGGATTGCAGCCTGGCCACGCATCACTGAGGAGTGCTTTGCTTTTTCTCTTTCTCTCAGACAAACACATGTGCCCTCTGGCTAATAACAATCAATCAGTCAATCTGCTCTCCACATGAACTATTGAGACAGTTCAGACACGGATCAGGAGAGCTTGCTCTGTAGGCTAAAGTCTCCAAGAGTAGCTGATATCAGAAACAAAAAGGACAATTAGCAAGAACGGTTACACTCTATGGCCAGTCCTACAAATAGTCATTTGCAGCTTTAGACAGCATTGATGGATGTCTCTGGATTTGAGGACCATAATGTGGACAGTTCCTATGGAATTCAAATATAATACCATGAATTTACAAACCTCTTCATGAGCATCAAAGACCTGAATAAAAGGAAAATGGCTTCAGCACGCAGCAAAGCGCACACGATTACCTTTATCAAGATCAAGGTAGCCTGGGGTTTCTGACATTTTGGGCCAGATCATTCTTTCTGGGGTGGGGTCTGCCCCCTGCATTGTGGGAGGTTCAGTGGCATCCCTGGTCTCCACCCCACAGATACCAGTAGAACCTTGTCCCCTTGCTTGACAGCCAAGTGTCTCTGGACATTGCAAATGTCCCCTGGGAGTGGTGGTGCAGAATCACCCCCAGTTAAAAACCACTGTTGTGACCAAGAGCACCATCTGCCATGTGCTGCAGTGACCATCGCTGTTATTTAGACTGGGGACAGCAAAACCGTATGCATTTGAACGAATGCCAATTTGGGATTACAGGGTCAGGGATGTTTGTAGAAAGAAGGACTGAAGGAGGACCGCGTGGGTCCCAAAAAGGAAGGACTGTGCTGAAGCAGATTCTCGTGCTGCGTTTGAAAACGGATGTAAAGGGCTACGCCTGTACACAGGACTGCAGGGGGCAGATTCGGCCTTCGCAACGAAACCAGCTTTCCCAGGCCTTTGCCTGCAAATCCCCGCTGCTGTGTGCTAATTATAAACGATTATGAATTATTCTTCGTTGCTCATTAAAGTAGGTCTTAGCCAGCAGCCTCTGTTTCTCTGTGTGTGTTTGAAATGAATAAGCTTGGATCTCAGAGGCATTGTCCAGTTCCACACCCATGAAAGAGTCCATGGCATCTCAGGAACTGGGCTGTCTCAGGTGGGGCGCAGAGAGCTGTGGAATCGCTCCCACCCAACCCCAGCACTGGGGCAAGTGTGCGGCTCTAGGTGAGATGGGCCAGGGCACCCTCTTGACTCCCATCGATCTGTCTTCCACAGGCCAACCCAGCCTTCAGCACACGTACTAAGAAGAGAAGAATGGAGTTCTCGGGGGAGAAGGCGATTCCCAATCCTGGCCTGTGTTTTTCAGCATGGAGAAATCTATACAGCTGTTCCAACCAATTACCTCAGGTTTAGCTCCAGCAGATCCCAGTTTGCCATGAGGCCTACTGCCTCTGTGTCATGTTGCGGGGCAGGGGGTGGCCCATACCCTTTATCCTTGGATCCCTGTATAGCCTGAGCTGGATGCTCAGGCCTGGGCCACCATTACCTGGTGGCAATACTGTCCCCAGTGTTAGTCACAGGACAGATGCACAGGCCCCTCTGAGTGCTGCCTGCTGGGAACTCTAGAAGAATCTCATTTCATATTCACTTTAGGGACCAAATGAAGAGGCCAGAAATGGGTCCCCAGTCAGATTAAGCTCCAATCTAGGTAGTCCTCAGAAAAGGAAGGGTACTCTCTCCCAAGGACAAGAGCAGAGGAGAGGAGGCATTGGAGACCAGCCTAGAGTTGAGTCTTGAGGAGACAATTTGTTAAGCCAGAGTGAGAAGTGGAGTATTAAGAGCACAGATTCTGGGCCCCCTGTTTGGGTTCAAAAGCAGGCAAGGTCACTATGTGACTGTGGGCAGGTCTCTTCACCCCTTCACACCTCAGACTCTTCACCTGTAATGGGGCTGATGATAGACCCTCTCCCCAGGATCTTTGTGAGGGGTGAGTGAGTTCACATGTGGAAAACACGGCAACACTCTCAGCACTCCAGAGGCAACATGGAACTCATTCTTAGTGCGATGTAGCTTCCAGCCAGTGCGGAAGCTCTCCACGCCTATGTCTCATCATGTGACGCAGACAATACTCTTTCTGAGGCAAAATTTTAAAAATGCAGCTGGTGTGCCAGGGACAGTGCCTAGAACCGAGCAAGTATTCCATAATTGGCAGGTGTTTTTCCCTGTTTTGTTTCTTTTCAGTTTAGTCTATTCATGATAAAGAGCTTGTGTGAAAGAGAGAAAGGGAGAGACAGGCACCCTCAATAGGGTTGTGTCTCATCACAATTCCCATCTGCTAGCCCTCCAGTTCATCAGGATCTTGGGTGCCAGTGTGCACACCCAGTGTATTCCAACTTGACAGGGGATTTGAACCCATGGTTGGCCGTGTGGCCTCCAGGACTGCAGTTTGGTCTGCTCCTGGCCCACTGAGGCTGGGCCAAAACATGAGTTGTTTTGATAAATATTATAAAATGTTTGTAAGGAGGAGAAAAAAGTAGTTATTTTGACAAAACTATGCCCCCCGCCCCGAGCTTCTAACTCCTTTCCCTTCTAATTGTGTGTTTCTTCTCACTCTTCAGTATTGGAGGAGCTGGGGGATGCTTTCATCTCATAACTATTCCTTTCAATAAAAAAGAGTCTGTGCAATAGGATGTGGATCTGTCAGATTGGTCCATTGAGCGAGCCAAGAGATTGATGCCACTTCCCTCCCTCTTCTTGGCATTTACCTATCTGGTGACAATTTTTGTAGAAAATAATTACGGCCACTGCACCGATAATTAGAGAATGGCTCCATGTTCCTGTTCCAGCTATGCAAATATCGCAGCTGGTATCTCCTCCCTGGGCGTTGGGAGTTACCAGCAGGCAATCAAGCCCACTGCGGAGGTAAAGAAGATAATGCCTTCTACTCAATACCAAGAAGCTCCCAGCTAGACTTTCTGGGACTTTGTCAACTGCAGCAAGAACCACAGCATGTTTCTGTTCCTAACTTGCTGGGTGACCCTGGGCAAGTACTTAACATCTCTGGGATTCAGTTTCTTTCTTTCTTTCTTTTTTTTTTTTTTTTAGAGGTTTTTACTATAGGGTGCGTGCACTCGCCAGACAGACAGAGAGAGACAGAGAGACAGAAAGCGAGAAATCACCCCCCAGGGGGGGATGGCCACACGGCAATCTCTTCTCCTCCATTCTCCTCTCGGGATCTTGGGCACGCATGCACACACGCCCAGCGTGAGCTTTAAGCCACCGGGTCCAGGAGGTGAACCACAGTCTACTACATGGAAGTCCAGCGACATAGCCATTATGCCAACTACTGGTTCCTGGGATTCAGTTTCTTTAAAGGAGTAACAATACTAATAGGAGATCCCCAATGTCATGTTAGAACTTTCAGGAGCCAAAGCAAAACACGGGGTATGAGACTTCTGCTATAATTCAAAAGAGAGTGAACCAGCCTGGAACTCAAGCGATATGGGTTCTTGCCCAGGCCGTGTGACCTCAGACAAGCCACCTCACCTGCCCAGGACTTGTATTGCATTCCTGTAAAATAGGCATTACACACATGAATCAGTTGTTTGTGTTCCTGGCTATTTATACTCTGCCTGCTTCCAAAAAGGATTTGAGACAGCTTGTAATCAGATGCTGTGAAAATAGACATGGAAAATCAAAGACCATGAGGAAGGAGGAGGAAGAGGCAAATATTCCAGCCACATGGACCAACATAGTTTCTGTGGTTGATCTGATCCTTTTTGCCTTGGATCCCAGGAAGCTCAGGGCTAAATTTATTATTCCGGAATTACACAATCTGGCCAATTACCTGTTCAAAGAAAATTCACACTTACCGGTTGTTCAAGAGAGGCAAATATTTCCCAGAATTACTGAAACTAACCAACAAGGTACCAAGCCTCAGAAACAAAATGCTCCATAAATATTAGCTTTTACATTGATTTATTCAATAACTATTATTTAAGATGTCAGTGGTTGATGCATTGAGAATGTTGGGGATACAGGTTGAACAAAGCTAAATAAGTACCTTTCCTCATGCAGTATATTCTAGTGGAGGAAACCACGTAATATAAAATAAATCACACCAAGTAAGTAAGTAAGAAAATGAGATATTATATGAAGCTCTGAAAATTTTGAGGCAAGGGGTGGGAGGAGTGATGGAATTGGGAAATCAGGAAAGCATCTTGGTAAAAGTAACACCTAAACTGAGCAGCGAATGGGAAGAAAAGAGAATCTTTGTCAACATTTGAGGAAAGACAATATTTCAGGCAGAGGGAACAGCAACTGCAAATTTCCTGGGGGCGAAGAGGAGAGCTCAGTGCATTGGAGGAAATGAAAGAGGAGTGGAACAGCATAAAAAATGAGAAAGAAGGATAGGGAATGGGAGGTGAGGGCCGAGTAGAAGCTAGATCTTGTAGGTCAAATGTCCTCACCCTAGGCCATGCATTAGAATTACCTGGGGGTTTCTGATGTAATTGGACTAGGGTGGGGCTCAGAGCACAGTATGCTTCAAAAGCTCCCAGAGTGATTCTACAGAGCACCAGGATGAGAACCAGTGGGGTACGACTTTGTAGACCATCATAAGATGTTTTAAGTTTCTTCCCAGCATGATGGGAATCCACAGGAGGATTTCAGAAGTCGTCTTTGCTTCTAGGTAGAAAACAGATCTAAATAGGGTAAGAGGGATAGGAGGGAGAAGGACCATCCCTAGGATATATGGGATCCTGGACAAATATACATATAATTCAAGTCACCCATAATCAAAGAGTCGGCACTATTTAGAGGGCCCAAATTCACAGGATTCTGTGAAAGAAATGCCACACTAGATAAATGAGTGATCTGCTTGCCAGACCACCCTCTTGGAACTAGGGGGCACGCCATAGACCCAAGAGTGAACTCATAGGATAGGCAAGACGCTTAGAGTTCCTTAGGGCAACTGGTCTACCCCCATGTGATGGGCAGGGATAGAGGGTTGGCGTACACCTTAGAGGAGAAAGATGAGGACTTATACCCAAGTTCCTATCTGAACTCAGAATGTCCAAAGGATTGCTGGCCCCAGCTGATTCCAGTCACTATTAAGGGACTTGTGAAAATTTAAGAAAGTAACTCCAAACTCTGAGGGCCATGAATACCCAGGGCCCAGAACAGGTCTAAGGATGGCACTGAAGGGAAAAATAGATAATTGGGATGAGAGATAATAGCAGCCTAGGTGAAGATAGAGACAGAGCATAGGGAAGTGGATGGACCCAGAGATTCAGGAGTCACCAAGGAGGTAGAGCTGTTCTTATAAGCAGAATCTATAACAATGGTAATCCTCAGGGTTGATGACAAATAAATGGGTTCTCTCATTTGGAGGGACACATGGAAGAATCATACTTCTTTTTCCACCTTAAACTTGAGCATGGCCATGTGAGTGGTTCTGACCAATTAAATGAGAGTGAAAGTGACTATTAACTTTGAACAGAAGCTTTGAAACAGTTCACAGATTGCCACGCTTTCCTCCCTTCCTCTGTGAGATGGAACCACCATGAATGGGACCTTGGTGTGGCCATGTTAAACAGACAACCCCCTTGAAAAGTTAAGTGAGTTGTTGGAAGTCTCTGAGATTGGGGGTGGGGATTTATTTGTTACTGCAGCATAACCAAGTCGAACCTGACTGATATGACCCTTTGCTGGTCCAGGCCAGAGTTTTATCTAGTTTCCTCTGGCCCACTGGGAGTTTTTTTTAGTTGTATCTACTGTAGTAGGACCCCAACCCCACTGAGCAGCCATTTTCTGGGCCCTCGGTGGTTCCTGCAATGAAAACAGTCCAGTAGCGAGTGTGTCATGGTCCTTACCCTGCAGGCTGGCCAGACTGGGCTCTGCGCCCCCACCCTGGCTGTGGGCTCATTAGATGAAAGTGCTATCACCTGTCAGACAAACTGCTAGAACTGTGATAAATTAATGATCAAATGGTACAGTCGGCGCAGCTACTGTACTGCCTCGGCTAGTTACAAGCCGGCCGAGTGCTTAAAAAATGCAGCCAGCATTAAAAAAAAATCAGGCGTTAAAGGAAAATGTCACCCAGCTTTTCAAAAAGGATCTGTTTTAAAATGACCACAGACGGCTCGGTTTCAGAGTCTTTATTTGATTCCTGTTCTTTGTATTTTGTTTTATTGCTCACAAGGAAGGAAGGGGGTGGGAGGTGGAGTGGGGAGAAGGCAGAAGGAAGCTTGAAATTTCTGACCATGTTCACCAGCGTCCTTTCTTGTGGATAGTCTGACCAGGGATACCGCCCCTCTTGACTATCGTGAGTAGATTCTTCGCAGGGCCTGACTGGAATGAGCAGCAATTACTCTACAAATGTTATAGTTACAGGTATATATATATATATATATATATATATGTAAGATCTTTGCTTTTTTAATTTCATTTACTCACCATGAACACTCTGCCAGATGGAAAGCAATATCTCCATTTGTCAGATAAGAAAACTGCCACTCGAAAAGTTATGATAGTGTTGAGTATCTGCTACGTGGACCACAGGGACCACCCTACAACAACTGGGTGGATTCTAACATGTTCTCTACTTTCGAGTCAAGGAAAGGAAGGATCAGAGAAGTGAAGCCCTTGCCCACAGTCACACAGCTACTAAATGATAAAGGGACGAATTGTACCGTTGTTTCTGACTCCTGGGTCCCTGGAATCTCCTCTTGGAGGGCTTAGGGAGTCTATTTCCCAAAAGAAAGGTGAAAGAAAAAAGTAGGGGGGAGGGCAGGCCTTGACTTAAAAGTCTAGCCCAAACCTGGACCCCTAATCCTGGTTGGATACTTGTTACATAAATGTATAGGTTCCCTCTGTGAGTGTGTCAGCCCTGCCTAGCCCTTCCACCTACGGTTTTATGAGCTTAATTTATTCTTTTTAATATAAAATCTCATTACCTGAACATGATACCACCACTTCCACTTTATCTTTGATATAAGAACAGAGAGAAACCTAAATCAAACCTTTAAATAAAGTCTATAATCATGCTGCACTTTCACTTGCTTTTCAAATTTCTAAACAAAATTAAGTGGAAATACCTTGAGGAGAGTGGAGTGGAAGGAAAGGGGGTGCATGAGGACAGAGGAGGGGGAGCCCCCCACCATGGCTTTCCTGGGCAGCCACGGGGGATGTGATTATTCAGAGAAGGAAACAGGCCCCTGCCTGATGCCGGCCCCTGCTATTCTTTGGCTCCCTGGCCCAGGTTGGAGAGGCGATCAAATGAAGTCACCCACAAACCCATGTGTATCTGGGATAGATCTCAAAAGGCCATTTGCGGGACCAGCAGTTAGCGTAATGGCTATGTCGCTGGACTCCCACATAGTTGACCGCGGTTCGAGTCCCGGACCTGGTGGCTTAAGCTCACGCCGGGCGCGTGTGCGTGCGTGCCCAAGATCCCGAAGGAGAATGGAGAAGGGATTGCGGTGAGGCCATGCCCCCTGGGGGGTGATTTCTCACTTTCTATCTCTCTGTCTCTCTCTGTCTGGTGAGCGCACGCGCCCTATAGCGAAAACCTCTCCAAAAAAAGAAAAAAAAAAAAAAAGGCCATTTGCCTCCCCTTGATGTATCTTTCAAGGCATTTCTTATCCAGTGTTAATTTTCATAAAGGGGAAATTGACGATCAGTTTAAAGAAACAGAGTTAAGGTTTTTTATTCCCCAAGACACTGAGGTGGGCAAGTCCAGACCCAGGGGTGGGGTCTTGGCAAGCTGAGGGGCTTGTGAGAGAAAGCATTTCTTCTCAGTTTTGGGGGCAAAATAAAGGCTTGCTGGGACCAGCAGATGATATAATAGTTACATCGTTTGACTGGCACATGGCTGACTGCGGTTTGAGTTCCAGACCTGGTGACTTAAAACTCACACTGGGTGTGTGTGTGTGTGTGTGTGTGTGTGCGTGCCCAAAATCCTGAGAGGAGAATGAAGGAGAAGGGACTGCAGCATGGGGGGTGATTTCTCGCTTTTTGTCTCTCTGTCTCTCTAGAGAGTGCTCCAGCCCTATAGCAAAAATCTCTCAAAAAACAGGGGAGAGGGGCTTACTGCTGTGTTGCACAGGTTTGTCTGGGCAAAAAAAGGGGCTTTACCCACCTTACTCTTTCATTCCTGAAAGGGTGTGGTCTGAGCTTCTCAAGGGGTGGAAGAGAAGGGGTGGCAAGCCCCACTAAATTCGCAAAAGCCTCTTGACCAGACAAGCGTGTTTGCTTGGGGTGGGGAGGAGTCTACCCACTCCTTGAGAGAAGAGGGGCCTTCTTCCTAGAATACCACCTGGTCCAATCTGTTCACTTTAGTGAAAGAGAACCCAGGTCTCCAAAGATTGGTCACTTGTCAGAGGTTGCACAAATTCCACCAGGGTCGCTGAGCACTGCAGAATAACCACACAGAGAAGAAAGCTGTTTGGACCAGGGACGTGGGCGTGTCAGAGGACAGAGGTTTGAATTTCAGCTCTGCTGCTTGCTTGCCAGGCAACCTTGGGTAAGGTGTGTCAGTGCTCCGAGCTTCCTTCAGTGTCCCCGTCTATGTGATGAGGATGAACTGTCCCCACCTCACCGTGCTGTGAGTTCAAACAAACTGAGGAGAGCGCCTGGTCCTGGGTCAGTCGCTCACAGGCTCAGTGATAGGTGTAGCAAACCTGAGCACAATGATCTTCCTTCTTTCCTTTCTTCACCACATCACTTATCTCGGGACCCAGCCTAAGTCCTTCCCCTTCCCGGAAGCCTTCCTTGATTGTTGGTAATGGATCTGAAACATCCGCAGTTTCATTGCCTTAGCCCTTCTCTAGTGAAACAGCACCATTTGTCGCCACAG
This sequence comes from Tupaia tana, assembly GCA_026018925.1. Classification (NCBI taxonomy): domain Eukaryota; kingdom Metazoa; phylum Chordata; class Mammalia; order Scandentia; family Tupaiidae; genus Tupaia; species Tupaia tana. The sequence goes on from JAKSZU010000018.1 coordinate 31,755,442, forward strand.
CGGGAAGGCGGCAAGCTAGCTCTGTAGGCGTCTCACCCAGGTCCACATCCCGGCTCTACTATGACACCCTCCTCTTCTGTGGTTTGGGAAAAGTCATTTTATGTCTGGTGCCTCCGTTTCTTTTTTTTTTTTTTGGGAGAGGTTTTCCCTATAGGGCGCGTGCGCTTGCCAGAGAGACAGAGAGAGACAGAGAGACAGAAAGCAAGAAATCATCCCCCAGGGGCGATGGCCATGCCGCAATCCCTTCTCCTCCATTCCCCTCTCAGGATCCTGGGCACGCACGCACACGCTCCTGGCGTGAGTTTTAAGCCACCGGGTCCAGGACGCGAACCATGGTCTATTACGTGGGAATCCAGCGACATAGCCATTACGCTAACTGCTAGTCCCATGCCTCCGTTTCTTATCTGGGAGATGGAAGTTGTTTTTTTTTTTTTTTAAATCCCAGCTTCATGGTCGTTCAGAGTAAATGAGTCCATTCACGCAACAAGCTTAGAAGAGTGCACAGTACACAGCGAAGCTCAATAAGGAGTAGCTAAGATGATTGTCACTATTATTACCACCACCTTTTAAAGCACCTGCAATGCCTTCAGCTGTGGGTATGTGTGTGTTAGTCTCATATAGGGGATGTTTTCATTAAAATACACACACACATATTTACATACATACAGATAATAATTCAGGAACACAGCTCCAAGAATTCTCACAAAGATAGCACATCTGAATAACTAGCTTCCAGATCAACACACAGCATCTCCCTTGGTTCATGAAATCCTCCCGTGTCCTTTCCCAGGAAGCAGCAGACTCTTAGAGAACAAAACTGGAACAGGGCAGGCCCTGTGCCCTGGTGGTTATAAGATTTGGAACCCACATGATAGACTGTGCGGTTCGAATCCCAGCACCAGTAGATTGAAAAACACACCAGGTAGAGCCAGCAGGTGGTGCAGTGGTTAAGACACTGGATTCCCACATGGTAAATCATGGTCAAGTCCCAAACTAGGCAGTTTGTTTTTCACTTTTTCTCTCCCTCTCTCTGGTGAGTGTGTATGCCCTGTAGCAAATTTAATAATAATAATAATAATAATAATAAATAAAATTAAATAAATAATTACTTTTATCTAGAAAAAAGAAAAACACACCAGGTGGGGTGGCCAGGTGGCATAGTGCTTATGGCATTGGATTTCCACATGACCAAACATGGTTCAAGTCCTGGACCTGGCAGCTTGTTTTCTCAACTTTCCTCTTTCTCTCTCTCTCTCTCTCTGTCTCCCTCTGGTGAACATATGTGCCCTGTAACAAATTTAAAATAACAACAATGATCAAATAAAATGAAATAATTCTTTAGAAAGAAAGAAAAACACACCAGGCACATGTGCATGTGCTCCCAACATCCCAACAGGACGGAGAAATGGAGAAGGGATTGTGACGTGACCACGTCCCATGGGAGCATGCTTTCACCCTTGCCCTATCTCTGGTGAGTGCCCACGCTCTCTGACAAAAGTTTTTTAAAAGAACACTAGAATCAAAGACTAATGGAAGATGCCAGTTGCATGGTCAATATTATAACGAATACTCAAGGACATGCAGGAGATGAGAAAGGCCAAGAAGGGTGTCATGAAGACCCTCGCTGCTTTTCTATCAGGGATAGGCCCCCACAGGTGTAGGCTCTGTCACTAACCATGACACCATAGATAAATCCCTTCCCCTGTCTATCCGGCCTCAGTTTCTACTTCTGCGCAGAGAGTGGGTTGAGCGAGATCAGTTACGACTGCTCTAAGGATATATTTGGTCACTCGTTTGCTTCAATATTTGTTGAGTGTCTACTATGTACTCGGTGCTTGAGACACGGCAGTAAACAAAACAGATGCCTATTTCCACCCTCATGAATTCTATATTCCAGCAGGAGGAAATGGACAATAAATAGCAGGCATAATGAATAAGCAAATTGTATATGACCCTAGGGGAGTGTCCTAGCTAGAAGATGAATTGCAGCCACCTGCCACAATCGTCTTCCCTCTCCCGTCCCCCTTGGTCTGTGTCACCCAGGCCACACGTGGCTTCATAACTGATTTTCATGAACCCTGTTCCCTGAAGTGTGAGCGTCAGAGTCTGTCCCCAAGGGGATGAAGGTGCCAGGAGAGATTTTCCCATCTACATTATTTTTTCCAATTTGTCCAAATGAGGACAAAATCTTTCAGACACACAAAAGGCAGAGTAATAGAAATGAACAAGTCCCAGCGTATGAGACGGATTGAAGCTCTCTGTGTACTTCTCTGAATGCATGAAGGAAAGACTTCTCCTGATGAAGCTCCCCTCCACCCCCACACTCTGTGGATTTAAAGAAACCCATTTCCAGGTTCCCATACACCTGCCATGTCCCTGAAAATGAGCGCTTTGCCTTAGGGGCCCCCTGCTTTCTGCCCAGAGAAAGATCCCATCAAATGCACAGAGGCCTTGGAGAAAGTTCTCTCTCACAGGATGGAGATCCCACCTCTTACCTCTCACGTGGGTAGGAAGTGGCGAAAGGGGGCTGAGTTGAGCTCTTGCCCTGGCCCAGTCTAGGTGACAGAGGTCAGAGGATGAGAGGGAGTGACATTGAGTTGGGGAACACCAAGAAAAGGCTGGTCTTAAATACCTAGGAAGGAGCCAGCTGAGAGAAAATAATCCTTGAATAATACGGTTAGGACTGATCTGCCAAATATTTCAAGAGTGCTTGGCACACGCCCCAGCAGCCTTTCTAGGATATGGCCTAGGTGGACCACGCTGGGTCAGGCTTTCTCCTTTGCTGGCTCGAAGATGGGAAATTTGGGGCTCCTAAAGAACCGGGAGCCTCCGAGTGGGAAGGTACTCAGGGGACTGAAGATAGCAGCTATTTGCCAACTGGTTTAATATATTTTAATATTTTAACAGCCCATGTGACTTGGGTTAGAATGGCAGAGACCTGGACATGGTTGTGAAGAGTTAACAATGCCCTTGCAGAAAGAACTTTGATGTAGGGCATGTAGTTGAGCATAGAAACTTCCATTCCATTCTGGATTTTGAGGGTCTGGTTTATCAGAGAACAGGGAAAAGGCAGTCATCTCTATGTCAAAAGTATTTCAGATGTAGTAAGGGCACTGGTTATACAATGGGGGTGGGGGGGTGAGCTTTAGAAAGTTCATGGAAATGCATTATTATTAAAAAGCTATGTGTGGATTTCAAAAAAATTTTGCACCGGGACCAGCAGTTAGCGTAATGGCTATGTCGCTGGACTCCCACGTGGTTGACTACGGCTCGAGTCCCAGACCTGGTGGCTTAAACTCATACGAGACGTGTGTGCATGCATGCTCAAGATCCCTAGAGGGGAATGGAGAAGGGATTGTGGCATGGCCATCCCCCCTGTGGGGTGATTTCTTGCTTTATATCTCTCTGTATTTCTGGTGAGCGCACATGCCCCATAGCAAAAACCTCTCCAAAACAAACAAACAAACAAAAAATTTGCACCAAAATAAGCTCATACTTTACATTTTCTCAAGAAAATTTTGAAGCCTCCTCCTATAAGGCCTGCCAGTTGACTGTCTACAGGCCAGAAACCAATTTTGTTAGCGACATGGGATGTTTTCTTTAAAAAATTGTCAGTTAGTTGTGATGATTCCAAATGAGAAAATGTCACGGAAAAACCTGGACTTCCAGTATCTCTCAGAAAGTCAGAAGACAAGGAAGCCATAGGCCCAGAATAGGTCTTTCAGTGTCTGGAAGAGTGTGGGGGCTGCTCCCCCCGACAGTGTGCACCCTTAAGTCTCTCAAGTTCCCCCACACCCCTCTTCATTTACTGTTTCCTTCCTGGCCCTGAATCACCACCCCTGAAAAAAAAAAAATGAAAAGAGCAGAGGGTTTGAACCCAGAAGCTCTGGGTTAATGACTTAATCCTGACCTTCCCAAGCTCGTATAACCTCTTGAAATTTCCCTTACTCCATCTATAAAATGCAGGTCATAATAATTCCATCTTCAAGGGTAGCCGTGAGGATCAAACAAGATTGTACAAATCACTAAGAGAAGCAAGACCACATGGACTTAACATCAGAGGTGTCAAAACCAGACTGCTTTTTTTCCCTTTAATTTGTTATTAGTTGCACGTGCTTACCAGAGAGAACCAGAGAGACGGGAAAAGTGAGAGAGCACCCCCAGGGAGGACGGCCTTCTTCTCCATTCTTCTCTCAGAATTTTAGACATGCACTCACATGCCCAGCATGTTTCTTCAAGCTGCCAGGTCCAGGACTTGAACTGAAGTTGGCCACGTGGGATCCAGCTACCGTAACCACCACCCTCCTGACTGGCCCCCTAGACTGCTTTTAAAATGTGAATTTGCCACTGCTGGGCTGCTTGACTGCAGATAAATTCCTTAACCTTCCTGGGTCTCATTTTTCTCATCTGTAAAATGGGTATGATAAAAGGTTAACCTGATGGGCTATTTTGAGGATTAGTATAGCACATGTCCTCAGGAAATGTGCATTTTCTTCACATTATTATTCCTATTATATTATTATTATTCCTATTACTATTATATAACTTGCTCTTTGGGGGCAACTAAAACATATACTCCAAGGTCCTGGCAACAGATCTGTTTGAAGAATATGACTATAACGATGTCTTTCCTTTTACTCAGAATATCATCACAAGGGAGGATAAATTGTAGGATGAAAAATTCTGACTGAAGATGATTTTGGTGTCAGTGAAATAAAAGTGATTCAGTCCATGATGACTATCGCATTCAGTGGAACTCTTCGGGAATACTCCTTATACAATTCCCCGAAATGCTTCCAAAAGCAGAAAGCCTGCTCGGGCTTACACCTTCAACACCTTCCTGGGACTCCTGCTATGAGCACGCTAGCCTAGGGGGCTATAATATTGGAAATGCACAGCAAGGCTTAGACGGGAAACCTCAGGAGTCTCTAGTGAGTGCTGGAGCTGTGTTGAGAAGTTGCTTAGACTACTGAGAACACTCTTGGGCCAGCCAGTGGTTCAGGCAATGGTGGATCCCACATGGCTGGCTGCACGATTCGAGTCTCAGATCCAGTGGCTTGAGAAACACGCCAGGCACATGTGCATGTGTGCCCAACATCCCAAAAGGAGAATGGAAAAGAAGGGATTGCAGTATGGCCGTTTGCTGTGTGGTATCCTCTGAAGGGTGCTTTCTGCCTCCAACCCTTCCTCCTCCATAGTGTGTGCCTGTGCCTTAGAGCAAAAACTAACTAACTAACTAACTAACTAACTAAATAACTAAATAAATAAATAAAACTAAAAACACTCTCTTATTCCAAAGCAGAAACGTGATGGTGCCCCTATTGTTCTGCAACAAATCCGCCTCCCTCCCCTGCCCAGAAGCAATCTAAGGAGCTTAATGGCCCACTTCAGATAGGAATAAGATGAACAGGATGACAAATGCAGGTCAGGCAGCCTCAGAATTTGCCAAGGACTGAAACCAATCAAATGCTTCTCTCCATGATGAAAACTTTGATTCTCCCAACGTATTATGCTCCTCCTTCATCCGCACCTGTGTCCCCAGCAGGCTGGGCCCAGGGTGGGTGCTTTTGAAGTCCAACCAGTCTCCACTTGTTCCGTGTTCACTGTAAAACCCACCAGCCCAAGCAGTGTGAGCCATTATCATTTCTGCCCTGGGAGAAAAAGCAGAGATCTAAAACAGCTCTAGGAGATCCACACGGGGGAATATTTAAAATACCAAAGGAATAGGAAGTAGGTTTGGGGCATCTGTTCATTTGCTTCGTTTGTGGCAGCTTCAGGAAGAAGTTTCTAAGCGCTCTGGGCAGAAGAGCCAAGGAAGCAGGGATGGTACAGGGAGCACAGATGCTGCTGCAGTAAGGCAGGATTTAGAAGGCGGGGAAGAGAAGCCAGTTCCGAGTGGTCTGCTCCTACCAAACAGCTGCACAGCGGGTCACTGGTTCACAACCTGTAGTGCGTGCATTGAGGCTCTTTCTAAAATATTTTTCTTAGAGAGGTTTTTACTATAGGGCATATAGCCAGAAATCACTCCCCCAACAGGAATGACCACGTGGCAATCCCCTCTCCTCTATTCTCCTCTCAGGATTTTGGGCATTCATGCACAGTCGCCCAGTGTTGAGTTTCAAAGCCACTAAGTCCAGGACTCAAACCAAGGTCAGCTTTGTGGGAGTTCAGCGATATAACTGTTAAGACATCTGCTTGTCCCACACTAAGAAACTTTTTTAAAGGCAGATTCTGAGTCAGTAGATCTAGAGTGAGGCCCAAGTTTTTGCATTTTCTGCAAGTTCCTGGATGGCACAGGCAATGCTGGTCTGAGGACCACACTTGGAAGTTACGAGAGTGCTGTAACTGATGGTGTGGATGCACCGCTCTTAGGCTGTGTCTGTGTTTGGAGATGTCTGCGATGTCTGATGGAGATTATGGAGGAGCAATTCAATACAAACCATCACAACATAGCTTGGCCTTCAGAATCAAGTTCAAACTTCTTCCCCAGACTTAAGGAGCCTGCAGCAACCATCCGCAGGCTCTTCTGGCTCAATAATCCCAGGCCCATGCCATCTCTGCCTCATCCCTGCAGTCCAGAAACCAGTCACCTAATTAACACTACACTCTGGCATTTCTGGGTCTTTCTCAAATGCTGTTTCCTCTGCTTGGAACCCAATCCCACCTCTTTGTGTGGCGAACTTCTCTGCTTCCAGGTTTCAATATGGACAACTCTTCCTCCAGGAAGTCTTCCCCAGTCATCATGATTCATTTCAAATATCAACTTGACAGAGCCATGGGATGCTTGACATCTTGGTTACATGTTGTTCTGGGTGTGTCTGTGAAGGTGTTTATGAATGAGTTTAATGTCTGAATCTACAGACTCAGTGGGGCAGATTGCCCTCCCTAATAGGAGATGGTCTTATCTAAGCAGTTAAAGGCCTGAATAAAGAAAGAAATGAACCCTCTTACAAGTAAGAGGGAACTCCTCCCACCTGTCTTTCAAGCTAGAACATTGGTTTCTTTCCTGCCTTTGGATTCAAACTGAAACCTTAGCTCTTCTGAGCCTTCACCTTTGGGTTTCAGACTAGAAATACACAATTGCCTCTCCTGGGTCTTCGACTTGTCAGCTGCATCTGAGAGGAGAATAAGAGTGTCGTGAGGGCCTTCCCTGCACTGAACTCCCCTTGTGGCCTCCTCTTTTAGGTCTAGGGGTTCTGGGGCACCGAGGTGGGGGGCGGGGTGGCAGGGGAGGTGGGATCAGGCAGACTTTCCCATCAAGTGCTTTGCAGGCCTGTTGTGCTAAGTGGTTTCCACTCCACCTCCTTATAGGGTCCTCTGAGTCAGCGAGAGACTTAACGCGGTCGTCCAGATGTGACGGAAATGTATTTTTATCCCCTATTGATCTCTCTTGCCCAGAAACCATCATTACCCTGGTGTAAAAAGGCAGCTCCCAATGGCTAGAGCCTCTTGGCCTCTCTGGCCCATGGGTGCCCAGCAAATTGCTCCAAGCCACCGAGCAGGGAAACTAAAATAACTTCACGAGACAGCCATTCCAAGCCCGGCCCTGCTGGGGCTCTTGGAAAGGGCTAACTTTGACTCTTTCTAACATTATCCACAGCTTTTCTTGTCTTGTCTGTTTTGAAGCAAAGATGAAGTTAGTCTCTAATTGATTCCTGTCTACAGTTCTCTATGCTGTCTGGCAGCTGGGCAGAGGTGAAGGGGCCTTGCCAGGGTCAGGCCTAGGACATGCTTATCCTCACAAGGACATGGCTGTCCAGGGCTCTGGGCTCACGAAGGAATAACAGGGACCTCCTTGCACCAGAGGAAACTCCAAGGCCAATGGAGAGGGTGATGTTTTGTTCCCACCCAGTTAAAGCCCCCAGTGAACTCTCCCTCACTGATCTAACAGCCCTGAAATAAAGTCCTACTTTTTTGAGTGGACAGATGAATAAGTGAACTCCTACACAGCCCGCACTGCCCTCGGCTGGTAAAGGGCAGGGAGATAGTTCTAGAGGGTGCTGGTGAGTGTTTAACCACCAGCTTCCTGGGGCCAGGGGAGGGCGCTCTCATTCATGGCATTTACTGACTCCAGGGATGTAAATATTGCTACCGTGACTTATTTCAAGGCATCAATGTGATCACACACAGAATTGGGGGCTGGGGAGGGGACAAATGGCCGGCTCTCACAGCTAGGACAGGCCAGCTCCGCCTCACCACAGGCTCCAGCTCACGACTTGCTGCTCTGTGACCTTGGACAGGTGACTTAACTTCTCTACCTATCCGCTCCCCGAGTGTAAAATGGAGATAATACTAGCACTTACCTCTTAAGATTATTGTATGATTTAAATGATAAAAGGCTAGAAAACACTTAGTGCTATGCTGGGGCAGAGTAAGCACCGGGTAGACGTTGGGTCTGATTATCATTAGGGTCATAACTGAGTCGGCAGAGTGGCGCACATGCTCCCAGACACACGTAGACATTTTCTCCCTTACAAGACAGGGCATCACTAATTTATGAAAAGTTAAGCCAGGGAAGAGAAGTATTGGGTGGAACAGTCCCAGGAGGCTTCCTGGAGGAGTTAGGCTCTGTATCTGGGCTTGGATGACTGGGCTGGAGAGAAGGGAAGAAAGGACTTCAAAGTGGAAGGAACAGAAAGGTAAGGGCTGGGGGCTGGGAATGAATGTTAAATGCAAGCTTAGGCTGGGCTGGGCTGGGCCAGGCGGGCGGCTTCTTCAGTTTCTGAGGTGCAACTTTGGGGAATTTGGAGGAGGTGAGAGAAACAGAGTAGGCTGAGGATTCGGGGTCAGGCAAGGAGAGAGGGACATGTGTGGACTCAGAGATGGATAGCAGGGTTAGGGAGATGAGAGCTCAGCCCCCAACCACCATCAGGGGAGTTTTCTGGTCTCCAAGGGCTGGAGGAGTTTGGGCTGAGAGGGGGTGTCGAGGCTCCCAAGGATCCCAACAGCCAGGCCAGGGTGGAAGTCCAGGCCAGGGGGAGTCTGGAAAAGGTCGCCCAGGTCTTTGGGGGGGTTCCTCTGGTCAGTAACCCACAGAATGTCCTAGAGAACTGGCCCAGCAGCCAGCAGGTACTGTGTCGGGAGGAGGGAGGAGGTCCCCAGTTCTCAGCAGCGCGTCCTGTCCCGCCATGCCTCACCCCAGCACAGCCCGCGGCCCTGCCTCGGGTAATTGCGGGCGATAATTATTGAGTGCACACAAAGGCCTGACTTGTTTTCTGGGGGAGGGTGGGGGGCCCCCGGCTAGCTTGTTTGGGCCGAGAATTGTCGAGGGGCCTCTGTTTAGCCGCTGCTGTCTCCTCTTTGTTAACATTCCTCCCTACCCGTGGCTCCTCCGGGGCTGGAAGAGAGGCAGCCCAGGCGGCACTCCTCCCATCTCCTCAAGCCCCTGGGAACCTTTGGGCCAGCTTCCTCCTCCCCAGACCCACTGGGGACAGGAACGTGGGGCAGGCCAGAAATAACCCAGCCCACCTGGCAGGTGCAAGCCCCATCTCAAGCAGTTGCCTTAAACAGGGGGCTTTTCCCGTTACTCATTCTGGGCTCAAAACAGTCATTAGGTGTCACTTTCTATGGCAGCCTCTTCTCTCTCGGGGAGCAGAGGGGATAATTACACACCTGGACCCCCCACTACCTTGCAGAGCCCCCAGGACAAATGCTACCTAGGTCCTCTCTGGCACTCAGAGCCCATTCCCACCCAGCACTTACACGGCCGACAAATGAATGTTTTCGCCTGTCCTGGGTTCACATAAATAGCCACAAATTCCTATAATTAACTACAGTAAGCTAGGCTGGGATTAAAACAAAGACGGGCTTGTTTACTGGGATGTTCTGAAACAAGCAATTTTCAACATTACAGTGTCAACTGCTGTCTTTGTCTTTGTTAAGCAAGGCAGCAGGGGTAAGGAGGGGTAGGCAGGCCTGAATGGTGAGGGGCCTCAGCTGGGAGCTGGGGAGGGGTGCAGACGACCACTTCTGGTGTTTCAGCCAAAACCCCTTTGTCCATGGGTCACTGGGCCTCTCCAAGAGCTCCAGGCTCACTCAGTTGCTTCTGTCCGGACAGAGGAGCCCAGCATAATCAAGAAGGCAGCCCCGTCCTCTTCCTAGGTGAGGCTTTGATGGCTACAGGACTTCCTCTGTCCTTCCTGGCGAAAGTGTCTCATTCCGCCTACTTTGCAAAACTTCTGAAATTTCCACCATTTGATGTTAAAATGGAACAGGACTTTGAGAATCATTCATCCTGTTCTTGTTTTTTGTTTATGCCATAGGACGCATGCACTCACCAGAGAGAGACAGAGAGACAGAGAGAGGGAAGGTAAGAAATCACTCCTAGGGAGGATGGCTACACCACAATTCCATCTCCTTCTCTAGATTCTCGGCACACACGCATACACGCCCGGCATGAATCTCAAGCCATTGGGTCCAGGACTTGAACTGTGGTTGGCCATTTGGTAATTCAGAGCCTTAACCACCACGTCACTTGCTGGTCCTGTACTTTTTTTTTTTTTTTTTTTTTTTTTTTTTTTTAACTAGACAAAAGGAACTGAGCCCCAGAGAGGCCAAAATATCTAATTTGCTCAAGGGTACTCCATGAGTTGGTGATACAGCCGATTTTGAACCCAGGTTTTCCGGTTACTAGCAAACTAGGGCATAAGGACCAGCCCTGCTTGTCTCCTGAGTTTTTACAACTGGGGAGCTAAGAATGGTTCTTACATTTTGAAATGGCTGACAAAAATTAAAAGAATAATATTTCATGGCCGTGAAAACTGCATGAAACTTAAGTGTCCATAAAATAGGTTTTATTGGAGCCCAGCCCCTCCTGTATTTTCTCACATGTTGTCTGCTCTGCTTTTGTTAACAATAGTTGAGCTGAGCCATTCCCAGAGACCGTATGGGCTGCAAAGCCTAATGTATTTACTCTCTGATCCCTTAGCAAAAAAGGTGGTTGTTTCCTGCTCTAGTAAATTATGCACTGATCTATTACTCTAATTTTTTAAAAAAATTTAAGTAGTTTTTTCTTTTTTTAAAAATTTATTTTTTATTTAGTGGAACTCTTTCTTCAAGCAAAATCTTGGGCAGACTCTTGGATACACAAAGCTAGTCAAAGAAAGCCTGTTCTGTTATGTCAGGTGGGAGCTGATTAAGATGGATCCCTGAGAGGACTTGTGGAATCCCTAAGTAGGGGAGTCTGAACATCTCAGATGAAAACTGCATCTTCTGCTAAGGCTGTCCCCCTGTACACACGCCCTAGAGCCCTGAGTCCCATCGCTTGTGATCCTAGCCAGATCTCTGCAAAAGAACCCCAAAGCACCAATGCTTGTTCCCACTGGGAAGATCATGAAGCCAAGGCTGAAGGTTAATGGAAGGAATCCTAACACAGGTTTCTTGACTTCTGGAGAAACCACTGGGCTGTCGAGGATGTGAGATGAGATTGCAGCTCACACCGTCACCATGTCATGTGTCTGCAGCCTGTGCCCTCAAACAGAGTTCTCCAGATTCCCACCTCTTATATGTTTATTTGTTCATCCCAATGTCACCTGGATAGTGCCGCCATAAAGGCAACTTGGCATGGGGCGTGGTGACAAAGTTCATAAAAATTTAAGAAGGGGGCCGGCAGATGGCATGGTGGTTGGGGAGCTGAATTCCCACATGACAGACCATGGTTCAAGTCCCAGACCTGGTGACATGCTTTTTCACTTTCCCTCTTTTTCTTTCTCATCAAATTAATAATAATAATAATAATAATAATAATAATAATAAATACAATTAAATAACCCTTTAAAAAATTAAGAAGGTGTCTAATGGCCACCTTGCTGTGGTGAGGACTCCTGGCAGCAGCCAAGAGCCTGAGTCAGAGCTGGGGAGAGGATGGTGAGGTGGCGGGGGAGGCCTGCGGGGTGATGCACTGTGAAAGCAGAGGAAGAAAAAGGATTCTCTAACAAATGGGGATAGAATGGATGGATGATAATGCGAGCTCTCAGGGTCACCATGGAGAGCAAAGATGGTGACAAGCTTGAAACTGTCCACCGACTGGGAAGAGGTGTGCTACTGCTGCTGATGGAATCTGCAGGGCAGGCAGCAAGAGGCCAGTTTGGCCAAGGGCAGGTCACAACCTTGCTGAGCTTCTGAGGTCTCCTTAGACACCAGGCTGGACATGCAGAAAAATAAATCAAGCTCTTGGTTCTAGGATGTCTGAGTTCAAATCCCAGCCCTAGCTGTAGGGGGTCAAGAGATGTGGACCAAGTTGCTTTACTCTCAGGGTCTCAGTTCATTACCTATTAATGGGTCTTAGGTCCACGGTCAGAATTACCTATTCATTAGTTACAGAAATAAAGCAGTTAAAAGTTCTTAGTTCCTTGTTATTAAACAGGGACCCTCGTTAGTGCCCCAGGCTGTCTTGAAGATGAAGGGTAGTCTCTAAAGTCAGTAGGTAGCTGGGTACTGAGAGAGAATTGTTTTTCTTGGTGTTTGGGGGCAGGTTTTGGGGGTTAGTGCTGGTGGGGACCTCATCCTTGCGTCTCACTTTTCCCTCCACTTCTGGCTTCTCATGGAGTGGCAGAAGTGAGACCTGGCCAGATCTGCTGTGTATGGTGGTTTTCTTCTTCATTGAATTATCTGCTAATTAAGATCCAGGTATTAGTAGGTGCTGAGGACACAGTGGGGCACAAACGGACCAGCTCCCTTGAGGGTCCAGTGGTGGTGCAGCACTAACCCAATGCTCTGCCAAGCTAACCCACTTGGGAAGATTTTGGGTTTGCATCCAGACCCTTTAGACATGCTGGACACACATATGCCCATTGCTGAAGCCAAGGGTGGTTCGTAGTATGGGAATGCTGTTGAAGGTGCTCTCTCTCTCATTCATGGAAAAGAGAAGTGAAAGAAAAGAAGAGAAAAGAGAAGAAAAAAAGAAAAGAGAAAAAAAAAGAAAGGAAATTAGACTAGCTCCTTGCCTGAGGGCAGAGACAAGAAATATATGACAACGAATAAATAATGGTAGGATAGTGACCACTGCTGTAAAGAAAACTAAAGCAGGTTAGGGGCTAGTGACCAGGGCACTTTCAGTCAGAGCAGTCAGTGCTAGGTGGGCTTTCTGAGGAGGCTAAGCACACAGTTCCTCTGTGACCCTCCATCTCCTCATCTGTAGGACCCCATGACACAAGATCTGAGTAGGATGTTCCCTCAAGTCTCTCCTCACTTGCTTCTAGGGTACAGTCCTGCTTCTTGCTGGGAGCCCAGACCCTGTGGCGTTTTTAGCAAGTTCAGGCACCTGGCTCCCCAGAACCTGTGCTACAAGCAGTCCTGAGGAGAGCTATTTTTTTATTCAGGCCAAAGGTACAATTAACAGCCTCCGCTTGGGTCTCGCCCAACCCAGGGCCTCTGCTCACGCCTGACTGACCGGCAGGAGGGAGGAGACCCTCCCAGTGCCCCTCTGTCAACTGCCAGGGCTATTTTGGTGACTGTTATTTGGGCAAGGAGTGGGCTAGTGGCTTGTGGGAGGGAGGGATGAGGGAAGAGGCTAAAAATACTGAGGCCAGACTGAGGTAACTGGCCTCTACCCTCTCGTGGACCTGGCCTCCTTCTGCGGGTAAGGAGAGCCTGATCCTCCATTTCTCCCAGGAATAGGCTGCTGAAGGTTCAAATCTACCTAGAAGCCCTTTTGTTTTGGTTAATTTGAGTCATGGCTGCCATTAGCCAGGAGGTCACAGAGGATCGTATGACCTGCCAAGGCCATGCAGTGGATGTTGAGAAGCAGCCATAGTGGAGTGAAGGCCAGCCAAGTCAGAATGGTGTCCTGCTGAGGTTATGGCATGGGAGGAATCCTCACAATGCTGGGCCCTCCTCAGGCACCCCAGCCCTTTCCTTGCTGTGGGGGAACACACCTCTAAATCCCTCATGCCTGAAGTGAGGATCCCTGTCAGTCATGATTTCTCTGCTCTCTGTTTTCTCATCTTCTAAGAGAAGTTCATGCCAGGGGTTGGCTCAGGGGTGCAGGAGCTGGAGGTCTATTCTGAACCTTACAGACACCCTGATCTTGGATGATCTCCAGCATATCACCCAGTTTCCTGGGCCTCAGATCTTTGGCACTCATCACCTTGGAAGCAGCTATCTGGTGACTCCCTGTGGCTTCTACCAGATGGGAGGTCTAACTGAACAGGATCCATGGTTTATTCAGTGGAGGTCCAGTCATGGCAGGAATGAGCTCACCACTATTCAGGGAAATAGTGGACACCAGCGGAGGAACCTAAGGGGCCCTCGATGTTGGGGTTTAGTCATTCATTCATTTACTCATTTGTTTGTTTTATTCCTTAAATGCCTTTGAATAAACATCATTTACATTTAGGCATCATTCTAGGCACTAGGAACACAGTGACGAGCACACCAAAGCCCTGTGCCTTCATAGAGCTTATATTATAAAAGGAGAGACAGTACTCCGATGGATTAATATGTTCAGAGGTGGTGAATGTCATAAAGAAGATGAAACACCTTTGAGAAAATAGTGTGCGTGTAGAAGATTGGGAATGTGATTAGAGAAAGTCATATTTGCATCAGGGATTACAGGTCATGAGTGTGTAAGCATTTCAGACACCTGGAGAAGAGCATTCTAAGAGATGACATGAAGTGTAAAGGTGCCAAGGGCACAGCCTACTTGGAGCAGAGAGAAGGAAAGACCTCTCCACCTGCCCCGGAAGTCCTGGGGATAAAGGCACATTCCCTTGCCCATCACAACACCCTCTCCTGAGGCTGTCTCCATGATGTACATCCCCAACTGGACCTCAGTCCACCTGCACCTGATCCTGGGGAAGGGGCTTCCTAGACCTCTTCCAGTTGGGCTGCTGCTGTACCAGGGCAGTCCTCTTTCCCCTCTAAGCCGAGCCCCTGGTGAACCTTCACCCTGCAATTACCATCCTCTGCCCAGGGCTATTTCCTGCAGACTTGTAAATAGAACCTCTTTCAGCTCCACACACATTATGGTTTGTCTAAAACGGTGTCAAAGGAGCCAATTTTCCTGAACAGGGACTATTGACGAGAGGTAAAGTTTACAGAGGATTCCCGCAGGACCTGGGCCTGCAGGAGTCAAAAACAAGGGCCTGGGGTGATGCAACTGCCTAGAAAAGCCAGCTCTGAAAAGGGGCTGATCCTAGACTTTTCTTGGGGTGAAATCTCTTTGGGGTATAGAAATAAGTAAGTTGGGAGGCCAACAGTTGGTGTAATGGTTACATCACTGGACTCCCACATAGTGGACCGTGATTTGAGTCCCAGACCTGGCGACTTAAACTCACACTGGGCGTCAATGTGTGTGTGCCCAAAAATCCCAGGAGGAGAATAAAGGAGAAGGGACTGTGGCATGGCCAACCCCCCAGGGGGTGATTTCTCGCTTTCTGTCTCTCTGTCTCTCGGATGAGTGCATGGATCCTATAGCAAAAAACTGTCTCTTTAAAAATAAATAAATAAATAAGAAGGGACCAGCAGTTAGCGTAATGGCTATGCCGCTGGACTCCCACGTAGTCGACCACGGTTCACGTCCCAGACCCAGTGGCTTAGAACTCACGCCGCGCGCGTGTGCGTGTGTGCCCAAGATCCTGAGAGGAGAATGGAGGAGAAGGGATTGTGGCATGGCCATCCCCCCGGGGGGTGATTTCTCGCTTTCTGTCTCTCTGTCTCTCTCTGTCTGTCTGGCGAGCGCATGTGCCCTATAGTGAAAACCTCTCTAAAAATAAATAAATAAATAAATAAATAACAAATAAAGAAAGAAAGAAAGAAAGAAAGAAGAAGAAGAAAGGAAAAAGTAAGTTGGTTGGGCCATAAAGTGACCAGCCTTATCAGGGAGAGTCCTGGTTCAGGATCAGGAAACTCATCTTGGGAGTGGAAGTGCCTAGTTTCAGCTGTTCTTTCTCCCTCTGTGTAAGCCGGCTGCCTCTTTGGAAGCAGATGCCAATGTCACATGACTTGGCAGCTGTGACAAGTTGCAGCCATCTTATAGAAGTGAAGGAGGTTTGTTGCAGAAGAGGAGTAGAAAGTGAGATGGTTGCAAGACTGCCCCATCCTCCATGCCAGCCTTAAGCGGCTCCCTACGAGGCTACAAGCCCATACAGTCCAGTGTGAGTTGAGAAATGCACCTGCTCTGGGCAGGAACAGGCTGCAGGCTTGGTGAATGGAAGACAGGCTGAACTGTGATTGCCCATGAAGTTAGGGTTGTTATCTCTTTCTTACAGATGAAGAAACTAAGTCCCAGAGACAAGTAGTGACATACTCTGAGCCATTCATTTCTTAAACGGCAGAGGCAGGACTTGAACCCTGCTGACCTGAAAGCCTGTGCATTGTCCGTGGCTCTAGATGCCTCCCATCCTGACCCTGCTCTGCCTTAGTGAGTCCTGGGCTGGCCCTGTGAGCAGGGAACCTCTATGGGCATGACCTTCCTGTGGCCCTGGAGGAGCAGCCATGCCAACTTTACAGTCCCCATGTCTTTCCAGGGACCAGGCCTGACCTGTCCAAAGCAGATGCTGCCCATTTTGGCCCAGCTTCTCGCCTCACTTATGCTTCTATGAATAAGGTTCAGAGAGCATTTTAGGAATCAAAACCGCCCAGCAATCTTCCCTGTCTTTTTTTTTTTTTAACAAAACAAAACAAAAGCTAGAACAGATGTTCAAGGGATGTCCTAACTATGAAATTACACTCACTTGGATTATAGAAGGATGTCCCAGAAATGAAGGGTCCAGGGGTCAGATTTTAGATCCAGATTTTTCTCCCAATCATTTAACTTGTCTGAGCCTCAGTTTCTTCATTTCCCAAATGGGAAAGGAATTAATATTTGTTCTGTTCATATCCCATTTGGAGGGTCCCAGGTTTGGGTCCTGAGATCTCCCTGAGTTCAGTGGCCATGCACATGCCTGTGATCAGAGACTGGCTAAAGCTGGGAGGGGAGGACTGTGGCCTTGAGATCTTGTTGAGTCTTTCTCTGTCCCTTTCCCTTGTGGAAGAAATTAAAAAAAAAAAAAATCCCATTTGTTTCAAGGAATAATTGGACAGAAAACAAGGCAAACCGATTTCTGGATCAAACACACCTGGGTTTGAATTTTCAGCACCACCATTTCTAGCTGTGTAATCTCTAGTGTCTGATATTCCCCTTTCTGCATCTCAGTTTCCTTAGCTTCAAATGGAATTAGCAACCCTTGACCTCCTTCTCTTCCAGAATGAGTGTGAGGTCCCAGAGAAGCCATAGAATATATAATAGCTTTTTCTCCTCACTCAGGGGATTTTTAGTAGTTAAAAATTTTTATTTACTTATTTATCTATTTTTATTTTATTTTGCTGTAGGGTACATGCCCCCACCAGAGACAGAGAGAGAAATGGAGAGAAAGGGAAAGTGAGAAATCACCCCCCCCCCTAGAGAATTGCCATGCTTCATTCCCTGCCCCTTCATTCTCCTCTCAGGATTATGGTCATACATGCTCACGTGCCTGGTGTGATTTTCAAGCCACAAGACTCGAACCACAGTCATCCATAAGGGTTGCAGCTGTGTATGCATGCTCAAGATCCTGAGAGGAGAATGAAGGAGAAGGGATTGCGGCATGGCCATCCCCCCGAGGGGTGATTTCTCTCTTTCTGTTTTTCTGTCTCTCTCTGTCTTTCTGGCGAGCACATGCACCCTATAGCAAAAACTTCTCCAGTAAATAAAAATATAAAATGAACACATGTCAAAGATTTTATTAACTCACTAATTAATAAGGCAACTACTAAGATGTTACAATATGTTTAAACGCAAATTCGAAGAACACACACATATAGGCAAACAAAGGAAAAACAAATGAATTTACAAATAGATGGAAAAAACATCTATCTACAGAGAATTCATCAATTGCATTCTAACTAAACACAATTTATTTGCATTCCTATGGGCAAGAATCTTTTGCATTGCTATTGGGTCATCAGGAAAGTGTTGATGTATTTTTGTATACTAAAACGTAGGAATATACGTCATGACTTTCCCAATGACCTAATAGTTTCCTACAACTTTCATAATTGTGAATTAGGAAGTGTGGAGATAATCCAGGAAGGTGAGGTAGATAGGGCACTTGGCAATATTTTGGGGGGAAGAGGGTCTATTTCAGAGCCGTTCACAATTTTTCTTGACATTGTTATGGTGCCCACCATTGCCTACCCCCAGAGTAGTGAAGAAAGATGTGTTGTTCGTGCCACTCTAATTAAGGCATCAGAAAAGTTTCATCTTCAGTTCATCAGTAGAGGTTACCAAGAGCCTATCAAGAAGATTCTGATGCTGCTCAGGATGGAAAAGACTGGATCTGACCTCGAGGAGTGAGAGAGCGGTGAACATAACTTTCTCATAAGCCCCTCCCCTGTGTGATTCTTTATGGTCTTTCCTTTCTGACTGACTGGACTGGAAAGGATCCCAGGGTAACACTGGGAATCGAGTTTTGCCAAAGACAGGGCCACAAGAGGCGACTGTGAGAGAATCTGCCAATCAGACACGGACCACTTTTTCTTTGTGAAACCTCAGATTCCAAGGTTTGTTTGTAGTAGCAGCTGCTATTACTTGCCTTATGTAGTCTTCACATACCTGGACTTGAAATCTTGCTCCCTGTGTGATCTTAGAAAAGGTATATCACTTCTCTGAACCCTGGATTCCTCAAATACACCAAGAGAGACTCACAGGCTAGGTGGGAGAATAAGAAAACATACTTGGCAAGATGAACTAGAGTCGACTCCCCATCCCCCATGAGGGGAGACTCAGGCAGCCTCAGGCAGGAGAGGAAAGAGCAGAAATGCCTCTCAAACGGTAGCAGGGAAAGTTAGGGGTGACAGTATCTCCCAGCAGACTGCAGCAAAGTCACACTAGTAAAAGAAGTAGTCCCTCCTCCACAGGGTAGTCAACAGGGCTGTCTCCAAGAAGAAAACGCTCACCATGTGTGATGGGGTGTGGGGCTTACCTAGTAAGAACACGGTGTTGTCTCTAGGATGGGGAGACTGAAATGGAATTAGAGCACCCATTTTCTCCTTCTCTCATGGGACTGGAACTCATTCCTATTCCCTTTCTGGACTTGACAATGGCTGAGCTGGGAGAGCTTTCATAGAGAGTCTAGCCAAAGCCAGAAAAGCACTATTAGAGATACAGGAAGGGAGTGTGGGTGGAACCACTTTCCCTTTGTCCTGTAGGAAGTAGAGTTTCTTGAGGTTGTAGTCACCATTTCAAAGAGCTGGGAGATATTTGTATGGAGAGAAGTGAACACATTTTTAAAAGGATAAAGAAAGAGAGGTGGGGTGGAGATCATGGTGTTGTGGGGTGGAAGAAGTGGGAACCAACCCAATCAAGGTCTGAGTTTTCAAGAGTCCTCGTAGAACAAGGGGATTACCTGGCTAGTTAACATACCCAGTCTTTATGTCTCCCACTGGTCCTTTCTGAGAAGTAGCTGACCCTTTATTAAGGGGCTCCAGATGTCCACTCTAATCCTGAGTTTGGGCCTAGTAGAGACTAAAGAGGTGGCATGGCCAGAGGAAGTGGCTGCCACTTCTGCTTCTCTTCTTTCTGGGGGCAACAGCAGAGTCATGGCTGGGGGAGACCCATACTGGATGACCTTATGTAACCACCACTCATTATCAGAGTCTCACAAGACTCATTCCTGGCAACAGACAGGCAAGATCTTAAAGTGTGAAAGTGCATGATCTAATGTCCTAGATACCTCTCTTCTGCACATAAGTACCCAGTTTGTAACTCAGAAGAGTTACAAAACATGCAGGGGCCCGGTGGTGAGTAGTGGCATGTGTTTGCTGTATATGTCTGTATATGCACAGACATAAAATTAATAAGTGGCAGAAATCAGGTCTCTTGAATGTGAGCACGGGATGTGTGTAGAGAAGCAAAGGAAAAGCTGGTCTTGCATTGATCCGACCCCATCCAGCTTGCTATGCTGTTATCATTACCATCTCTATCACCTTTACCTTCACCACTGTCATCATAGACAGATACAAACGTGTCTATGCCTTAGTCCCAGCTGAGAATTAAAATGAGCCTGGTTGAGCTTAAAGCAATAGCTTCTGCTGCCCTAGAATGACAGAAAGAATATCCTGAGCATACTCAGTTCCATTATCACTGTGTTTCTGGCTCTGCCGTGAAGAAAATACAATGGAAACTCCCTCCATAGAGAAATTTATGGGGGAAGGAAGCAAACAGGATGAGAAGAATTGGAGTTCCAGTCCTTACTGCTTCAACTTTGTTTTTCTATGTCTCGGTTTCCACATCTGTAAAATTAGATGACAGGAGTTCCTTTTTCACAGGATCATTCCAAGAGTCAGATGAAGACATGCACGTAATGCATGAGCCCTAATAAGAGCAACCTGCAAACTGACAGGTGGCATGGTGGTTAAAGTGCTGGACACCCACATGGCCAGCAGCGATTTGAGTCCTAGACCTGGTGGCTTGCTTTCTCACTTTCTCTCTCTCTCTCTCTCTCTCTCTCTCTCTCTCTCTGTCTGTCTCTCTTTGGTCAAGTTAAAAATAAAAACAATAATAAATAAAAATTAGGTAATAATTCTTTTAAAAAAAATAATGAGGGCTACCCGTTAGCATTACTGTTACCGTTATCAAAATTATTACTCATCAGAGGAGCTCCAAGCTAGCATTGGAGCTAGAAACTAGGAGACGTAAGAAGTGAAAATCCCCAGGTAAGGTCATAGCTCTTACGGCCTTAATGTGCATTCTAGAATTAATCCTGGTATGATGGTTAATGGTATGTATCAATTTCGCTAGAATATGATGGCCTGTTGTTTGGTTAAACACCAATCTAGTTGCTATTGCACAAGTATTTTAAAGACCCTTCAGAAGGTGAGTGAGCCTTGTCCAATTAGCTGAAGGCCTTAGGAATGACTGGGATTTCACAAAGCAGGAATTCTGCCTCTGGTCTGCAACATGGAAATTCCACCTGCATTTCTGGACTTCGGACTTAAGATGGCAATATCAACTCTTACCTGAGTCTCTCGTCTGCCAGCTCACCCTACGGCATTCAGACTCGCCAGCCCCCACCATCTTGTGAGGTGTGAGCCAATTCCTTAAAATAAATCAATCTGTCTCTCTCTCTTTTTTTAATTTTTATTTATTTATTTTTTGGAGAGGTTTTTGCTATAGGCGTGTGCGCTCGCCAGACAGAGACAGACAGAGAGACAGAAAGCGAGAAATCACCCCCCCAGGGGGGATGGCCACACCACAATTCCTTCTCCTCCATTCTTCTCTCAGGATCTTGGGCACGCACGCACACGCGCCTGGCATAAGTTTTAAGCCACCAGGTCCAGGACACAAACCGCGGTCGACTACATGGGAGTCCAGTGACATAGCTATTATGCTAACTACTGGCCCCGTCTCTCTCTTTATATGTATAGTCTCCACTTATAAATATATATATATATATGTGTGTGTGTGTGTGTGTGTGTGTGTGTGTATATATATATATATATATATATATATAAACATACAGAGAGAGAGGGGGTCATCAAAAAGTTCATGCAAAGTGCTTATATGAAACATTATGCATAGAATGTAAAATATTTGTGCACCAAAATAAGCTCCCATTTTTATTTTATTTTTCCACACTTTCCAAAGTCCTCTCATGAAAACATACACACAACATATATACATACAAACATACACACAAGCCAGATATATAGCATATCTGTTTTTGTGGAGAGTCCCAACTAATATACCTGGTCTCAGCCTACGTGGCTTGGCTATAAGCTCCAGGCCTGGAATGCTCAGGAACCTGCAAGAGGCACTTGGTTCTCAAAATGCAGGACTAGACTTGAGTTCTGAGTCCCTCCTCCATAAATGCTGCTTGATTTGGAAAAAATATGGTTTAAAATATGCTGCCTGCTTTTCTCTAATATCATACCCCAATGAATCCTGGAAATAGTGCCTTAAGCCCTGGTATCTTGTCTGAGCCACATGCTCCATGAGACATAGTGTCTGCCTCAGATGTCCAGCTTGTTTCTGAAGTAAATTTGGGTGCACCCCATTCCAGCAGAAAGTACAGTCCCCCTCCTGCAAACACAGCCACCCACAGACATGGGGACACACATCACTCTTGGGAACAGGTTTAGGGTGTCAGCATGTCCTTGGGACAGAAGCTCAACTCCAAACACATCTATCATCTTGTCGACCTACCTGGCTGGTGAGGGGCACTTGAGAACGATGAGTCTCACTGTTCACGTTGGGCAACTCTGAAGTAGAAACGCACTTGGCATTCACAATGATCTTGTACATAGGTGCCTCTGAACACTTGGCCTCCAACCACCAAGCATGCCATGTTTTCTATCAGCCATGCTTGTTGGTTACAGAATCTGTCTTCTCAGCTTTGGGAATTGCTAGGGGAAGCATGGAATTTGGAAAGGCTTGGACTAGGATTTAAAATTTTCTGGCTGTCTGACTTTGAGCAAGATTCTCAAACTCTCTGTGCCAGAATTTTTTGCTGGGTAAAAAAGAGGTAACAGAAGTTGTAATCGTTTCCTGACTTACTAAGTATATTAGTCAGAACAGGCTGGATCATGCTGCAAAACAAATAGCTTCAAGATCTCGGTGTTTTAAAATAAGAAAAAGGGACCAGCAGGTGGCATAGTGGTTATGTTGCTGGACTCCCACATGGCTGACTACGGTTTGAGTCCTGGACCCAGTGGCTTGAAATTCACACTGGGTGTATGTGAGTGCATGCCCAAGATCCTAGGAGGAGAAATGGAGGAGAAGGGATTGAAGCATGGCTAATATCCCCAGGGGATGTTTTCTCACTGTCTCTGTCTCTTTCTCTCTCCAGTGGGCACATGCGCTCTAAGGCAAAAAGCTCTAAAAATTTCAAAATAAAGTAAGAGAGATGTATTCACTCACTCATATCACATATCACCAACACACATTGGCAAGGGCTTTGATCCATGCCCTCTGCATTCAGAGAGGCTAGCAGAGAAACTTAGAGTATCACTGGCTACCAGGACAGAATGAAGGGAAAGTAGAGACCCACGAATTAACTCTGAAATGCTCCCTCTGGCCCCCACATACAATTTTAAAGACAGTAGTACATGCAATGCCTCTGTGTGCTTGCTATGAAAGGAAGACTAGAAATATTGTCCAAACAGGAATGCTATCTACCCTGTCTAAGTTTCAGGAAGAGCTTATGAGAGCATTCCAAATATGTAGAGTACTTCAGAATCTGCAGTAAGATTTTTTTTTATATTCATTGCTATTCTCAGATTATCCTGGGCCACTGGGATAACCATGCTTTCCAGTGTCATATCTGTTTTTGTGTTTACAAGCATAGTGTTGTCAAAAAATACAAATTTCTGGACCAGCAGATGGCATAAAGGTTATATTGCTGAACTCCCATGTAGTTGACCATGGTTCAAGCCCTGGACCCGGTAGCTTAAAACTGACACTGGATACATATGCATACATGCCCAAGATCCTAGGAGGAGAATGGAGAAGGGATTGTGACATGGCCATCTCCCCTGGGGGGTGATTTCTTGCTTTCTCTCTTTCTCTCTCTCTGGCAAACACACTCAAAATTCTAAAAAAAAAAAAAAAAAGAGAGAGAGAGAGAGAAAGAAAGGAAGGAAGGAAGGAAGAAAAGAGAGAAATACAAGTATAATCCTTGAGAACCAAGGAGAAAAGAATGGAGATAAATTTGATATGAAAAGATGCCCCTGGGACCAGCAGTTAGTGTAATGGCTGTGTTGCTGAACTGCCATGTAGCCGACCGCGATTTGAGTCCCAGACCCGGTGGCTTAAACTCACGCTGGGTGCGTGTGCATGCGTGCCCAAGATCCCAAGAGGAGAATGGAGGAGAAGGGATTGTAGCGTGGCCACCCCCCTGTGGGGTGATTTCTCGCTTTCTGTCTCTCTGTCTCTCTGTGTCTTTCTGGCAAGCGCACGCACCTGTAGCAAAAACCTCTCAAAAAAAAAAAGATGCCCTTGGCTGGATCTTGATAGTGGAACCAATGTATGTATCCACTGTTCAGTTGAGGGGTGCGTCCTCCCTTTCTTTCTTTCTGTCTGTCTCCCACCTTTTTTTTTTGTGGCAAGTATATATGCCCTCTAGAAATACTTTTAAAAAGAAAAAGAAAAGAGCATTAGTGCAGTCATCAGCATTACATTTTTCTTTTTAATTTTTAAGAGGTTTTATGCACTTGCCCAGGGGAGACAGTGGGGAGCTGGAAGTAAGAAAGCACCACCTTTGGGGTCAGCAGATGGTGTAGTGGCTAAGGCGCTGGACTCCCACATGACTAACCACGGCTCAAGTCCTGGACCCAACAGCTTGAAAATCATGCCAGGTGTGTTTGTGTGCATTCCAAACTCCTGCGAGAAGAAAGAAAGAGAAGGGATTGTGACATAGCCATCCCCCCAGGTTTGATTTCTCACTTCCCTCTTTCTGTTTCTCTCAGTCTCCCTCCAGTGAGCACACAAGCCCTATAACAAAAAAGAAAAAAAAAAGAAAGAAAAGAAAAGAAAAGAGAAGAGAAGAGAAGAGAAGAGAAGAGAAGAGAAAAGAAAAGAAAAGAAAAGAAAAGAAAAGAAAAGAAAAGAAAAGAAAAGAAAAGAAAAGAAAAGCACCCCCTTGGGAGGTGATTGTGCTGCAATCCTTTCTCTTCCATTTCTCCCACCTGTCATGATTTTGAGCTGCTCACATACACACCCACCATATTTTTCAAGCTGCCAGGTTCAGGACTCAAACTGCACAGTCAGCCACATGGGATCCAGATGCCTTAACCACCATGCCCCCATCTGGCTCAACAACATTCTTATTTGAAGTGGCAATTTGGCTTTGGCAAAACAATGTTATTTATGGTAAATATTTTTAAATTTGGATGTTACTGCTTTTTAACTCAATTTATATTCAATTCATCAATATGTTTGTGTTGTACAGCTTTATACAGGCTATGAGCCAGTTTTTATTTGTAATTTTTAAAGTTTGTTTATTTATTTATTTGATAAAGAGATTTATGACAGGGCCTCACCCTGCCAGAATCCTGCTGCCCCACTTTCCCAGTTAGACAGGAACATAGATGCACATCACCTGGCCTGGCCTATCTAGGTTGGAACAGAAACTAAACCCAGTCAGTCCATGTGACCTCAGCCTTTAAGTAGTAGAAACTTAGCAGCACATGCCATCACAACTGAGTCTGTATTTGTAATTTGTAGAGGACACTTGCCAATCTTTTGTCACTCTCTTCCTATGATTACGAAATCCCCATCTTATGAATCAGGGTCTACTTCCTAACAGAGGAGTTGAGAACGTGAGGAATTTGCTTTCCCAGCCTCCCTTGCAGCTAGAGAATAATCACATGACCTAGATCTACCAATCAGACGCACTCTTAACAGATTTTGATTAGAAGCTTGTGCTAGCAAAAAGGAGAGACACTGTGTGGAATCCTCTCAAGGGAGGTTGGCAACTACCAGGGTTGCTACACCTAGTTTGGTTATATAGGATGTGGCCTGCGTGGTGTCTGCAGAGACATCTCTGGCACCTGTACCAAGAGTGACTCTCTCAACTCTGTAGGACCAGTTCTGCCATTTGATGAGATGTTACAGGCCCTCCATCCTTGTTCTCTGGTTTTTAAGTCTCCTTATATCTTTTCCCTTGTATGTTTTCTGTTTAAACTAGCCGCCATTATATTGTTGTTTACAACATACATATAAATACTGAAGTGACATTGAAAAAGAAAATAATCAGGACAGCTCAGTGGTACATCAGTAATTTATATTTAATTCATCAATATGTTTGTGTTGTATAGCTTTATAAGGGCTATGAACTAGTTTTTTATTTGTAATTTTTAGTTTGTTGATTCATCTGTTTATTTATTTGATAGAGAAAGAGATTTATGACAGGGCCTCACCCTGTCAGGGTATTCTTTGCTCAAGTGATGCTGGATCTATATGGAAGGGTCACAGGTTCTGTTCCCTTGTCAACCTAAACACACCAGTTGTAAACCCATGGTCCTGGAAGGCTGGGGAAGACTCAGAAGGATTTCAGTGTGAGACCCTGTTGCGGGTGCTTCTCTCTCTCTCTCTCTCTCTCTCTCTCTCTCTCTCTGCTCTGTTTCTAACTCTCATAAAATAAACTTTTAAAAAAATAATAATCTGGGCCAACGCTTGGTAACCACAATAAATACACACACACACACACACACGTGCGTGCGCTTAAAAGAGTTACAGGGCCAACAGGTGGTGTGGTAGTTAAGGCACTGGACTCCCACATGGCCAACCACGTTTCAAGTCCCCTGGTCAAATTTAAAATAATAATAACAATAATAAGGGCCTAAAGGTGGTGTGGTGGTTAAGGTACTGGACTCCCATATGGCCATCCACAGTTCAAGTCCTGGATCTGGCAGCTTAACTTTCTATCTCTCTTTCTCTTCTCTCTCTGGTCAAATTAAATAATAATAATAAAATTAAATTAAATTAACAATTCATTAAAAATAATAATAAATAAAATTAAATAAATAATTCTCTTTTTTAAAAATAGGATTGAATATATAAACAATGCTTGAGAAATACTCGTCTGGTAGGAGTATTTGATTTTAATGAGAAGGAACTGGCCCAGTCTCAGAGCTGGTGAGCAGTGGGGTTGAGCCCAGGACCTGGATTTCCCCTACGGTCTCCAAGTGCCTTTCATAGAGCAGCCCAGCTGGGCAGTGTGGGCATTCTCTGCGCCTGTGACAGGTGGAGACTTGAATCATGAAGAGGAGCTGATAATGGCACCTGGTTAACCATCTGTACCCCAGCAGCTGTTCCCTTGAGCATCCTGGCAAGGATACCCCAGGATTGAGCGCTAGGATTGATAGCCAGGCTTGGGCCCAAGAGCAAGCAAGGAATGAGGAGAGGCAGCCCTCGCCCCCAGAGCCACCAGACAATCACTCCGCAGTCTTCAGCCCTCCTATAAACAAGCTGTTGTGCCTGAGAGAACATGATAATAGCAGGCCCTGCCATCCTGCCCTCTCTCTGTGTCGGGAAGGTCTGCAATTATTGTCTTAACCGACTCAGATACGACTCACAGAGGGTATACATTTCCTGAAGCTGTATACAATTTCTGCAAACTTTCTCCTCCACTCCCTCTTCGAGGTTTAGGGGCTCAGGTTCCCTCCCTCCAGTCCCACCCCTCAAACTGCTCCTGAGACCAAAAACAGCCAACACTTCAGAGATCCTGCAAGGCCAACAGTGTGGGGTGCTCAAAAGAATGTATCTGCAGGGTCTTCCTTACCCATGACTAATACCCATGGCTGCCAACCTAGTCAGGCTTGGGGGGGTGGGTGCAAAAGAGCTCCTGCCCAATGTTCTTCCCTTCCAGATCTTCCCTGTACCTGGAATTTCTTCATCAAAGAGCCAGTTCTCTTGGAAGGCATGGCTTTCATAAAGTGCCTGCTTGATAATGCTTATTTCTGAGGACATCAAAGGGGTTTTTCAGAGCAGCCCTTTTCAGATGCCTAACAAAAAAACCCAGCATATTAAAAAGCATATTTTGGGGAACATCAGGTGGTGTGGATATTAAAGCAACTGAATCCCACATGGCCAATTTTGTGGTTTGCATCCTGGACCCAGAGACTTAAAAGTTATGTTGGGCGCGTGTGCGTGAGTGCTCAAAATCCCAAAAGAAGAGTGGAAGAGAAAAGACTGTGGTGTGGCCATTGCCCCTACGGTATGATTGCTCTCTCCCTTCCCCCCATTTTTCTCTGATGAGTGAAAGCACTCTATAACAAATAAACAAACAAAAATCAAGTATATTTGCCCAGGCATGAACTGAGTCAGCTGAGTGACAGGAGTGAGTGGTCTGAAAAGGCTTACCCTGAGTCTCTGAAAAGTAGTCCTTGGCACCTACCACTCACCGTGAGCCCTGCGGGCCCAAGGAGACTTCTAGACTATAGAGAAATTTACCAACTGTGTCTGATTTTGACTTCTGCATACTTCTGTTTCTTTGTCTGTAAAATGGAGGCAATAATTCCATCAGTTAGGACAAGCTAGGTAATGCTGCAATAACAAATAACCCCAAAATCTCAGTGCTTCCAAAACAGGTTTATTTCTCACTAGCCCTGCATGTCAGGCATTTTCGTGTATGGTATTTTAAAGCAGTCACTGAACTCAAATGCTGTAGGTTGATGAACCGGAGGAGGGAAACGAATAATGCTAAAGATCTTGAACCAATGAGTAAATGTCCTGGCCTATAAGTAACATACATCCCTCTATGCACCATCCATTGACTAGACCTAGTCTCCTGACCTATCCAATCGCAGAGGACCAGAAAGTACAGTCAGACCAGATGTCCTGGAGGGAGAAAGCCAGAAATACTTGATGGCAGCATTAATTTCTACACAATTATCATAAAGTATATCTGTAGGGATTTTGAGAGAATTTAAACAAATTACATTTCTAATAAGTTCTATATAAGCATAGGCTGTAAGTATTACAATGATGATGGTGGAAGTGTACATTATTAGTACTAGCAATATTAGCCATTATTGCTAAAGATATTAAAATAAGGTTCAAGTAAACTATCAATGAATAAATAATCATTGTCTGAAATTGCTATTAAAATTATATTAAGAAATCTGATGTGATGTCAATAAAAGTTGAATTCTGACTCTGCCACTAATTTGCTGTGTAATCTTGGGAAAGATGCCATCCATCTCTGGACCTCTGATTTCTCCTTTTGTACAATGAGTTCTTAGGATCAATATTCAGAAATGAGCTGGGGCAGGGGGTGGGGAGGTAGTTAGAGTGTGAATAATGGGAGTCAGAGGATTGGCTTTGGCTCACCCCCCATTAGCTGGGGTGGCATGTACCCCTTGGCCCTGGACTCAAGAAAATCCTTGACATCGGAGCTGTCTGCATCAGGCTTATGAATCTCAATCCTTAAATTATAGGTGACAGTGGCTTCTTAAAGAGGAAATGAATTGTTGCAACACAATCCAGCCATGTTGTATCGATATGATTAGCTAGTTATCCATGGAGTGCAGTAATTTGCTTTGATTTTTAAGTATCCGTTAGCAGCCAAGTTCTAATGAGGCGACTCTAAATTGATTAGATACTCCAAGATACAGCACGGTTCACAGATTGTTTCAGAAAACTGTCAAGATCCTGAGACTGGCATTTCATTGGATTTAATGATTGCTGGAGAAGGTGTGCATCCCAGCCAGATACAATCACATTTGTCAGCATGATCCTTTTAAGCACAATTCAATTAAAGTGTTATTCTCTAATTTTATTAGAACTGGAGCCCAGAGCTAATGCAAGCTCCCAATATTGCGTCAGGAGGGGAGTGTGCACAATTTAATTTCCCTAATTGGAGTTTAGTGATCTAACATGCTTTTCATATCTTAATTCTTGGGATAATCTCCGGTTTTTGCACCTGCTACAATTCCTTTAATGGAAATGAGCAATCAGATGCAACGGTTATGCCTGGCATGGAATCACTGGGTCACATCTGTCCTCCTGAAGGGAATTTGCACATCTGGATCCCTTGCTTTTACCTGATCCTTTCCGACTAATCTTGGCCTTGACTTTGATAAGTAGGGTCTCTTGCCAGGATATAATCCGCTTTCCCAACCATGCTGGAAGTCTTGGAATGGAGGCTGAGGGAGACATCGTGGGCTTTTGAGACAGTCTGGGGCTGGATCTCAGCCCTGCGATGCGTCCGTCCATCAGTTGATCAATACCTAGCCGATGCTTACAATGTGACAGGTACTGTGTTGAATGCTGGGGGTACAAACATGAGTGAATTAGATATGGCCTCCAGCAGACAGGGAGAGGGAGTCACAAAGTGATAAACACACAAGTCATAAACACACAAAGTGATAAACACACAAGTCACAAAACAACCACCACTGTACTAAGAGGTGCACAGGAAAAGAACTATGTGCAAGGGACCACCTCTTACTCTAGGCTTATGAGTAGGAAGAAACTCTCTGAGAATGGACTTTCCAAGTGAAAAGTCTAAGAAGTCCCCATGGCCAGCAGATTCTGGATGAAGATTCATTGAAGGGCCATGAAGCCCTAGAGCATGACCCCCTCTGAATGTAGTGCCCAGTCCACTTCCTCAGACAAGTCATCCTTGGACAGAGCCCCAAGACAGAGAGAAACTTGGACATTTGTGGAGCCACAAGTGAGTCTCATACTTTCAATGAGGTAGAAATTGTCAAGATATTGGGTTAGAGAGGTAGGTAGGGGCAGGCTCTCAAAGGGCTCGCAGGTAGGGCCTTAGATGTCTCTGTTTACACCTGTTGCCCCAGACATAATTATGAATAGGGGCCTTTCCAGTCTCTGAATAGCCCCAGGATAAGCAATAAATGATATGACCACCCACTTATAGGTCAAGGAGGGAGAAGTACTTTATTACAGACATTGTCTAGAATTGGGGGTACAGAGTGATAAAAGAGAAAGATAAGCTCTTAGCTGATTTCATTATTGTTTTTACTTTCCCTACAAGCAGGGAACCCCTACCTCATCCCCTACACACACACACTACCACCACCACAACTGGTATTTTGAATTTCACCCTAGAGTCCACAGGAGGCCAGAATAACATTGCTTTTATCTCAGCACCTAGGACAGTGCCTAGAACATACAAGGTGTGACTTTTTCATTGATGTTATTGCAGTTGTTGTTTTTTAATTTGCCAGAGGGTGCATATACTTGCCAAACAGACAAAGAGAGAGAAGGAGAAAACATCCCTCGATGGGGTGTGGTCATGCTGCAATCCCTTCTCCTCCATTTCTCCATCCTGTCAGGATCTGGAGCACACAGGCACACATACCTGGTATGTTGTATCAAGCCATCAGGACTGGGATTCGAACCATGGTTGGTCATGTGGGATTTGGCTTCTTGAACTCCCAGGCTACAGGACCAACCCTGTTACTGTCGTTTTTAAAGATCACACTGGATTCTCTGAGGAAATGGATTGGACGGAGGTAGGAGTAGAAGCCAAAGGACAATGGAGAGGCCGCTAATATTCAGGCAAGACGTAGTGACAGTTTTGATAGGGGAAGAAGTGACATTTTCTTGTTTATCTTTTGAGAGATTCTTTGCTACAAAGCATGTGCAGTTGCTGGAGAGACAGAGAGAGACAGAGAGAGAAAATGAAAATTCACCCCCCCTCAAAGGGATATGACCATGACACAATCCCTTCTCTTCCATTCTCCTCTCGGAATGTGCTCTGCAGGCTGAGACCACATGGGAGGCCCAGATTCAAGTTCTGATCCAACCTAAAGGCTGGACACAGCGGCATTCTCCTGTGATTCCAGCTACTGAGGGAAGCTGAAGCGGGAGGACCAGAAATTGAGGCTGGTCCAGGCAACATGGTGAGACCCTGTCTGAGAAAGAGTGAGGCATGGTGGTTTGTGCCTATAGTCCCAGCTGGGAGGCTGAGGCAGGAGGATCGTGACATGGCTGGACATTGTATTATACCACACACCCCTCTGAGAAAGTAGAAGATGTGAGAGTGGAGGAACAGGTACTCTTGCAAGGTGAAAGAAGCAGATCAAGCTTGAGCCCTCAAGGGTGGTGGAGCTTATGAGAACAGGTAACCCACACACGCCTGCCCCAAGACCAGAGCCAGCCTGTGAGTCCTGTCCTTCCAGAGGCTGTGCTTTCTCTGGGTGCCTCCCCAGGCCCGCCATTACATGGGGTCCTTTGAGTAAGGCTATGATTCTTACCATCAACAGAATCCATGTGGCAGGCAGTTCTGGATTTTGTGGGACTTTTCCCGATCTCAGGTCACGTTCCCGCTATCTTTGCTAGATTTTGTGGTAATGTGGGAAGTGGGCAAGGAGTCATCCCATGTGACAGATGAGAAAACTGAGACCAAAAAGAATGAAAGGATTTATCCAAGGTCCCACTGTTGAGATGTTGGTGCAGCCCAGACAAGCTCTCACAGTCCAGGTCCAAGAGTCCAGCTCCTGTCACCTTCTTCAGTGTGTCACCAGCAGGGCATCCCCTCTTGATAGTTCGCCTCCTCCTAAGGCTTGTAGACTGAGTCTGTCAGAATGATTGGGATTTGGGTTAAAAACTAGGATCTTCTGCCCTGAGCCACCCAACAGGAAGAGAAAAAGGAAATTCTTTTGAGACACACACAGGTGAGCAAACATTTTTCAGGGACTACCTCTGATACTTGGATGCAGTAATAACGAATGCTTACCACTGTTATTCTGTCCCAGACACTATGCTGGGCACATTACATGAATTAAGACATTTCACCTTCCCAAAAACCTAGGGAGGCATTTGGAGCACAGAGGTGTTAAGAAATCTGTCCAAAGTCACACAACTAATAATATCTCAGGGAGAGCTGAGATTTGAACTCACAAGACCTGACTTTAGAGTCTTTGGAGTTTTGTTGTTGTTGTTTTCTGAGAGAGATTTTTGCTATAGGGTGAGTGCGCTCACCAGAGAGACAGAAAGAGACAGAGAGGCAGGAAGCGAGAAATCACCCCCCTGCCCCAGGGAGAATGACCACACCCAGTCTTTTCTCCTCCATTTTCCTCATGGAATTCTGGGCACGCACGCACATGCACCCAGTATGAATTTCAAGCCACCAGTTCTGGGACTTGAACTGTGGTCAGCCACATAGGAGTCCAGCACTTTAACCACTTGCTGACCCAAGTCTTTACTCTTAACACATATCAGCTTGTTTCATCTTTCTCACAGTCTGGCGACAGGGCTGTCACATCAGGTACCAGCACCTACATTATAGAAATAGTAAAACAGATTGAAGGAAGAATGGTGATCTGCCTTCTTAGCAGTAATAACAGGTTTGCTCTATCTGGAGAGGTTTTATTGTTTTTTTTTTGGTTTATTTTTGTTGTTGTTTTGTTTTGTTTTTTTTTGCTATAGGGTACATGCGCTCGCCAAAAGGCAGAGAGAGACAGACAAAAAGCGAGAAATCACTCCCCAGGGGGGATGGCCACGTCGCAATCCCTTCTCCTCCATTCTCCTCTCGGGATCTTGGACATGCACTCACACACGCCCGGCGTGAGTTTTAAGCCACTGGGTCTGGGACGTGGACCGCGGTTGACTACATGGGAGTCCAGCGACATAGCCATTACGCTAACTGCTGGTCCCAGGTTTGCTCTATCTGGACCCAGGTCAGAAAGCACCTCCCTTAGTCCCTAGAAGTATGGATGTGAAATGACAGAGACTAACACAGTTAACCTTGAGCTAATTAGTATGTACGTCAATGTACTTCGTGTGTACTGTAATGTATACATCGCAATATGTTGGCCCCTACATGCCTAACAGATATCAGCACATATCATCTTTGCACGAACCCTATAAAGTAGGTCTGACTTACCACATTACACAGGAAGCTCAGGCCCAGAAAGGTTAGGGAGTGTATCCAAGACCACACAGCTCTTAGTGGCACAGTCTGGCTCTAGAGCCCTTTGGTTTTTCTGCCTTGTCTCTTGGACAAGGGCCCTCCGTAGGCCCGAGGGACACAAATCACTGCAAAAATAGCATCTAGGAAAGGGGGAGAGTGTCTGGAGAATCACTAGCCGCCTTGACTCTGAACAGAGCAGAGTGATAGCAGGATGCTCCCTGAGGTGGCCAGGACCAGGCCTTTGGTGATGCCCGAAGCGGGGACACTGAGGGCCAAGAACGAGACTATCCCCCAGGAGCTGGGGCTGTGGCAATGGCAGCCGGGGACATCCAGTAGGTTCTTATTTATGGATCCCCACGGGACTCTCTGATAAAGGATATTACTGGCTGGAAGGCAGCGCCATGCTCTGCACAGGGGGGTCCCACTGTCACAAGCCATCAGGGGTCAGGTTTGTCTGGGAGCCAGGCTGGGAGCAAAGAAGAGGGAGTGGGAAGATTGAAAGGGGGTTGGGGGGGGGAGAACTATTAAAGCAGAAAGAGAAGCAGCCAGGAAAGACAGTGGAGGAGAGGGGAGGGAGTGAGACTTAGAGAGAGGGGAGAGGAGAAGGGAGACATATTGAAGCAATTGGGGGAAAAGTGAAAGAAGAGCGAATCATTTTGAGCCAGCACTTTTTCATCTCTTCCCCACCCCCTCACCCCATTCCTGTTTCCCTCCCCATTCAAAAGTTAGTGATGAAGTTATCCTGCAAATAACAAATCGAAGGAGACTGGCTTCTTGAGAAAATGACTTAGGGAAATAATTAAATGATCGTCCTCTTGAGCACTAGCCAAATAAAATGATTCTGGCTCCTTTTCTTTCCAAGATGGGGCGGGGGGTGGGGGAAGGGAGCGGAAGCAGGCCTGGGTCACAGACCTGCTGGAATTCTGTCTCTCTCCCCTCCTCTCTCTTTCTCTCTCTTTGAAGATTCATTTCATCATCATGCCTGGCTATCCCAGCCAGGTAAGTGCTCAACATGGTGAAAAATGGTGTGTGAGTCTGGGAAGGACACCAGAGATTAAAAGCAGGTCTCTAGCCTCTGTCCGCAAGTAGAAGCCCAAACACCAGCCTGTAATGACAAGGAGTCCAGGGCTGCCCTGAGACTCAGCTGTGGTCCTTCATCCCAGTGGCTTTATTTTTTAACCTTCCTCCCATGTTTCCTTCCTTCTTTCCTTCCTTCCTTCCTTCCTTCCTTCCTTCCTTCCTTCCTTCCTTCCTTCCTTCCTTCCTTCCTTCCCTTTCTTCCTTCCCTCAACAAACATTTACTGAGCAAAACCCTCTTCTAAATTCTGGGATTACTGCAGCAAACAAGGCAGATGAGTTCCCTGCCCTCATGCAATTTACTGTCTATAAAGAAAATCCAGACACTAACTAAACAAATCCACAAACAGCAAAGCTATAGTATTAAGTTCTATGAAGAACGAATTCATGGGACCAGGAGTTAGCGTAATGGCTATGTCGCTGGACTTCCACGTAGTTGACCACGATTCGCGTCCCGGACCGGGTGGCTTAAACTCACGCCGGGTGCGTATGCGTGCGTGCCCAAGATCCCGAGAGGAGAGTGGAGGAGAAGGGATTGCGGCGTGGCCATCCCCCCGGGGGGTGATTTCTTGCTTTCTGTCTCTGTCTCTCTCTGACTTTCTGGCGAGCGCACGCACCCTGTAGCTAAAAACAAAAACAAAACAAAAAAAAGAAAAACAAATTCATGAGGGGCCTGGGTGGGGCAGGGTCAGGTGGCATGTGCAGTGGTGGGTGATTCTTGGTTGCACAGCCTGGGAAGGTACTGCTGAGGAGACAGAGAGCATGCAGAAGAGGGGGACCAGCAGATGATGTAATGGTTACATCACTGGACTCCTGTAGCAGACCGCGGTTCAAGTCCCAGACACAGTGAATTAAAACTCATGCCGGGCATGTGTGCATGCATGCCCGAGATCCCAAGAGGAGAATGGAGGAGAAAGCATGATGGTGTGGCCATCACCCTCCCCACCACAAGAATCAGAAAGTGATTTCTCACTTTCTGTCTCTCTGTCTCTGTCTGTCTCTCCTGCGAGTGTACGTGCCCTATAGTTGAAATCTCTCTTTAGAAAGAAAGAAAGTTAGGTGAGGCAAGAGCCGAGAACACGGAGTCAGATCACATGGGACCATTTTTATTCTCTGTGAGATGCG
The DNA here is from genome assembly GCA_026018925.1 of Tupaia tana. Classification (NCBI taxonomy): domain Eukaryota; kingdom Metazoa; phylum Chordata; class Mammalia; order Scandentia; family Tupaiidae; genus Tupaia; species Tupaia tana. The sequence continues at coordinate 31,790,985 of JAKSZU010000018.1, forward strand.
AGCTAGAACAGAGGAGCCGTGCGACCCCTCTGTCTGCCGTGGCCAAGGGCGTAGAGTCCAGGACTGAAGCAGGGAGGCCGGGGAGGAGGCTGACACAACAGTCCAGGTGACTGGCCAGAGGCCAGGCAGTGAGGATTGTAAAATTGGGGGTGTCCTGTTGTATTTTGAAGGTAGAGCTGGCAGACTTTGCTGACTCGGAGAAAGAGGAGAATGACCGTTGGGTGAGGACAGGCTGAGAAGTGACAAGTGAATGGTCTGCAGCTCTCCACCGTGGGGGGGCCAGGGGGCCCTCACCACTCAGCTCCATAGGCAAGCACCTTGATCCTTTTTCCAGAGCTTTCTGGCGGCCAGCATGGGAGAAGGCTCTCTGGAACGGTGATGCTTCTGTCTCTGCCGGGGGCCTCTCTGCAAAGCGTTCTTACCCCCTTTTGCACGGGAAAAAAAAAAAAAAAAAAAAAAAAAAAAAAAAACTATGCCTCTATTTTCATTGATCCATCCTGAATCAATGCTTTTAAAAAATCTCACGCACATTTGGTTTAAGAGCCAAAGCATGCATTTTATGTTTTGACATGGTGTCATCGATCGGAGGCATGCGCATGTGCGCTCCACCTGCCCAAGGCCCCCTGCCCACCCCACAGCCGGCTGGTCGCACTGCGTCCTTAATGGCCTTGCCCCCACCCCGCACCGTCCATGCCTCCCCTGGCCCTCAGCACGGGGCCCTTTCTCGGGTTTTTTGAAAGGATCAATAAGGTGCCGGTGCCTCCCACTGCCACCTGTCACTCACGCTCTGCCCTACCATAAATTATGTATCTGCCTCTCTCTCTCTCTTTCTCTGGCTCTGTCTAATTTCTATTGTGTTTGTTGATGGCTCTGCGATGGTTGACTTTTCTCAGCCTCAGAGGCAGGGGTGCAGTTGAACTATAGTGAGGACATGGAGGGGAGCGGCAGGCAGAGGAAGAGGGGCTGCAGTGGGGGGAGGAGGAGGAGGCAGCAGCTCATGGCCCTGAATAACCAAGTGAGAGTGGGCCAGACCTGGGACTCAGAAGAGCTGAGCTGCTTTCTGTGATCCTGGGACATTCTCAGTGTGATAGGAGGGATCAAAACACATCCTCCCCTCCCAGCCTAGAAAGAAGGCACATATTTCTGGAGAAAGAGCAGATCGAAGGTGGCACGCAAGGTCATCTCCTGCTGGATCTCCTATTCTGGCTTTTAGGTGACAGGAAACTTTTTTGCAGCTGGAGCAAGCAGTGGGTAGTGAAGATAGGGGCACAGCATTGGTTTGTGGGGAGTAGACTTGCTCATCAGAGCCCCCCAGAGCAGCAGTAGCCTGAGTGATGTGTTAGAAGAGCAGTAGACCGGAAGGCAGGAGCCCAGTCTCTGTCCCTTGTTTCCTATGTGACTAGGGACAAGCCTAGTCCCTTCCATCAACTGTGTAGTCAGAAGACCAAAGTAGCTCATAATGGCTACCAATTATTTTTGTATTTTTAATTTGCTACAGAGCACATGCACTTGCCACAATAGAGACAGACAGACAGACAGAGAGAAAGTGAGAAAGCACCACCCATGGGGGTGGGGATGATCGTGCAGCAATCCTTTCTCCTCCATTATTCCCTATGGATCATGGGCATGCATGCATACATGTTTTTCAAATCCTTGGGTCTGGGATTCAAACAGCGAGAGTCAGTCCCAGTCAGCCATGTGGGACCTGCCTTAATCACCATGCTACTGACTGGTCCAAGCTTGCAATTATTGAGCAATTCTTTTGTATTATCTCAATTAATCTAACAACAACCTTACCAGGTGTGGGCACACACAATCCCTATTTACAGATGAATAAACTGAGGCCAAAGAGGTTAAGTCAGTTGCCCAACGTCACATGCCTGATGAGGACGATTTGAACCTAGGCTACCTACTTCCGGAGGCTGTGCTCTTAATCACTCTTCCCAGTTACCTCTTCACGTCTTCTAAAACCCTTATTGTTCTCTGCCTCTTTGGTTCTCTTAGACTCTGTTGCTATGACCTTTGCACTTTTGTGTACCCTGTCGTCACTCTCGCCTCCTTGATCCCTGGCCCCAAGCCTCTGCTCAGGCTCTTCTCCAACTGCAGTCTAAGTCTAACCAGACCTTTCCTCCTTGCCCCTTCCCTCTATCACTCTTAATCTACACAATGACCACGCTTCCACTCTGTTGATAGCAAAATGGTAGCCAATAGGTTGGTATGCTTTCCCTACCTAAGTAGATGCTTGCACTAAAACAGAGAAAAATATTTGCATCAGAAATTCAAGTTATAAACTCTAACCGGCAGTATGACCTAAAGCAAACCCTCTCCTCCATTTTGAATTCACTTTCCTCATCTATAAAATGGACTGAAGGTAAAGTATGTTTTATGTACCTCATGACAGAGGCAGGGGAAAGGAAGGAAAATGGATAATTCTTTAAGATCAAAATATACAATAAATGGGACCAGCAGTTAGCATAATGGCTATGTCGCTGGACTCCCATGCAGCCAACCGCGGTTCATGTCCCAGGCCCGGTGTCTTAAACTCACGCCGGGCGCGTGTGCGTGCATGCCCAAGATCCCTAGAGGAGAATGGAGGAGAAGGGATTGTGGTGTGGCCATCCCCCCTGGGAGGTGATTTCTCGCTTTCTCTCTCTCTGTCTCTCTCTGTCTTTCTGGCGAGCACACACGCCCTATAGCATAAACCGCTCCAAAAAGAAAAAGAAATATATGTGTGTGTGTATATATATATATATATATATATATATATATATACACAATAAATAAGAACATATTAATACTTTAAAATTCTAAAATATTTTATGCATAAATAGATTGCAATGGAACTAGCAGATGTCGTAGCGGTTGCATTGCTGGACTCCCACATGGCCAACCACAGATCGAGTCCCAGACCCAGAGGCTTCAGAATCATGTTAGGTGTATGTATGTACATGCCCAAAATCCTGGAAGGAGAATGGAGGACAAGGGATTGTGGTATGGCCATCCCCTCCCCAGGTGGGAGTGATTTCTCACGTTCCCTCTTGCTGTGTCTGTCTGTCTCTCTTTTTCTGGAGAGTGCAGGTGCCCTCTCAAAAAAAAAAAAAAAAAAAAAAAAAATGAAAAGACAGATTGGAGCAAACATCTGGGCAAGAACAAAGAATGTTCTGCTCTCACCCCAGGAAATGAGACTCTAACAGAGCAGGTAGATGTGAGTGGCACTGGAAAAGGAACCAAGTTGATAGTCTAGCTAAACGGTCTAGCTTGCAGCTATCACGCATCCATCTACTGGCCTTGAGGTTCCACCAAGGGCTGGAGCAGCTCAAACAATCAACTTTATCAGGTTAGGAGAATCACAGTTGTCACTATCCTCATTCCACTCATGTAAGTGGACCTTGTTGAGACCAAGACCTAGAACGTGGACAAAGCTCTCCAATCAACTAAGGCTCAGAACTAGAAATGTATGTTGATCTCTCTCAAAGAGGTCACCAGCCTTGAGCTGAGAACCAAACAGAAGGACCCATTCATTCAGTAATTAGCCCATGTCCATTCTTCTTAAATAAGTGAACATCCGTAAAGGACTTGATACAGTGCCCGGTGCATAGCAGGTTCCATGGAGGTACACATCTTCATCACCCTGGGTGACTGACACAGGGCTGGGTTGCACAGCCTTTAGGGATGCTATTCACATGCACTGTTCATGGTTTTTTTGTTTTTGTTTTTGTTTTTGTTTTTTTGCAGCAAGACTCTGGGCTGAGTCCTTTGGGCTTCACAGATAAATAAAAGTCTGGTCCTCAAGGATCTCACAGTGTGGTATAGGAGATGAAGATGCCTATAAATATCAATAATTCCAACATAAGGTAGGAAAAAAATTGTATCTACAAAACCAAATGGGAAAGGAGTAGGAGGATGAGATGGAGAAGGAGGAGAAAAGTCTTACTTTTGTGATTTTGGGGTTTTTTCATTTGTTTTTATAGGTTTTTTTTTTTTCTATTGGGTGTGTGTACTAGCTGGAAAGACAGAGAGAGAGAGAAAATGGAAAGCGAGACATCATCCCCCCCAGGGGGCATGGCAACCCCAGAACCACTTCTCTTCCATTATCCTCTCGGGATCTCAGGCATGCACACACATATGCCCAGCATGAGTTCAAGCATCTAGGTCTGGGACTCGAACCATGGTCGACCACATGGGAGTCCAGCAACATAACCATTATAACATCTGCTGGTCCAGAGGAGGATGGTTTTATTAATAGTTCCCTGCTGGACTCTGGCAGACAAAGTTAATCAGGAAAGTTTCAGAGTTGGAGATGCCTGGGCATGCCTGCCCCGCCTGCAGGGGGCAGCAGTTACCTATCTCCAGACAATTGTACAAAAATGTGGGGCCAGGAGTGTCAGTTCTTTTCAGAGAAGCTGAAAATTTTTAAAAAATTAAAAATAAAAAAAAGAAAGAAAGAAAAACAGTGATATCTTCTGACTTTTGAAAATATAGTGCAGGTCAAAAAAGGGCTACCAGTTTACAACTCTTGTTTGAGCTGATTTACGAGAAATAAATCTCTTTGCAGGGAAGGCTTCATGGTGTATTTGAGCTTGACCTTGAGGGCATGGTGAGCCTGATCATGGAGAAGAAAAGAAAGGCATTGGAGGCAGAGGAAACAGTGATCAAAGGAGGGGAAACTTTTCCAAGGCCTAGACTAATAGAATTGATGGAGACCTTAGAGAGGATCCATTGCATCTATGCACAGATTAGAAAACTAATGTCTAGGGGGTTGTTTCTTCTTGGTTTCTAGACAATGGAGAGCATGAAGTGGGAAAGAGTTTGAAAGAGTAGATGGAGATAAGTTGTAGGGGGTCTTGAATGCCAGTCTAAGAAATTTGGGCTTGAATAATGCCTGAGAATTAGCACTTCTGGAGCCAGTAGATGTTGCAGAGGTTATGTCGCTGGACTCCCACATGGCTGACAGCGGTTCAAGTACTGGACCCGGTAGCTTGAAAATCATGCTATGCCCATGTGCATGTATGCCTAAGATGTCAGAAGGGGAAGGGATTGTGGCATGGCCATGCCCCCCCAGGGGTTGATTTCTCACTTTCCCTCTCACTGTCTAGTCTCCCCCCCACCCCCAAACACAAAGGCCCTAAGACAAGAATCTCTTAAAAATAAAAAAAGAGTTAGCACTTCTGAGTACTTACCTGCCAGTCCCCAATGCACCATCTCATTTTCATCCTCACAGTACAAGTGCTACCATTCCCATTTTACAGATGAAAAACTGAGGGTTAGAGAGTTTAAGTAACAAGCCCAAATTTCTACTACTGTCAAGTGGCAGAGCTGGTACTCAACCTAGTCCCTTCAGACCCCAGTTCACGCTCTTGACCAGTCTGTTATATCACAAGAGAAAAAAAGAAAAAAAATGACACAATGCATTTTATAAAGAGGTTTCTAGACATAGTTTTTAATTCCCTCACTCATTTACTCCCAGAGCTCTGTTACCTTTTATTGACTTGAAGATTAGGTTTCTACATTTCTTGAGAAGGCTCTCCCCTCCCCTTTTTAAACACAGCTGTCTTTGAGGGTGGGGAGGAGGAGTGTTTTAAACAGGAGTTGTTTAACTAATTGCCAATTATCTCTGAATAGGGTATGGTTTCCAACAGCTGTAAGGGATTTTGGTCCTCATCCATTGCCTACTGTTGCTGGTACTTGGAGCGTGTTGAGATATTCTTGGCCTCTTGCTTCAAAGAGACAAACTAGCCCCTCCTCCAACCTGCAGATTGTCTCAGCCCTTCTTAGGAGGGCACCGACCTCCTGACTACAGGGGGTGGGTAAAGACCTCCCTCTCTCTTTTTCTCTGAGCGCCAGTGCCCAGTACTAACAGGGCAGGATTCTCCTCCAGGACTTTCTAACCTCTGCCTAGTGTGTTTTCATCTTTCTGCTGTGTGTGGAGAGCTCTTGCTCAAATCCGAGACCAGACTTTGCTTCCTCCATCCCAAATCCAGCAGAGAGCTCAAAAGAAAATCTCCTTATATGAGATGCCAGGAGACCCCCATGCGGATGGGTGATGTAAATTGTCCCTTCTGGCTCTGTCTGCTGGATTCCTGGGAATAGGCCGAGGGGCAAACCTTTGTAAATGTTAATCTCCTTCTGCTTAAGATATCACACTGTCTTTGAAGTTCCCAAACATGTTGGCTCCTATCTTGGTTGAGGGTGTGTGGCCCAGACAGGCCAAATGCTTGTTTTGTCTGTTGCCTCCCTCCAGGAGAGCTCAATGATAATATGTGCACCTCTAGCTGAGAAAAGAACAAGCCCCTCTTTAAACCCGGGTTTTGGGGAGGCAATGGGGAAACAAAGGTGTTATGATACTGACACTCGGGGCCACAACACTCCCCATCCCAGAAACCAAAGCTAATGGGAGTCATTTTCTCATCCCAGATCATTGGATTCAAGTGGATGACCCCACTTGTCAATATAGAAGGGAAAAGACTTCTTAAAACCCACTCACACTTGTATTGATTAAGGTCACGCTAGTTGCTATAACAAACAAGACCAAAAATATCTAATGGTTGGAATATAATGAAAATTTATTTATCCCTATGTTAAGTCCTGAACTGTTACTCCTGATCAGAGGACTTTCTTCCAAATGATGAGTCAGGAACCCAGATTCATTCCTTCTGTGGTCCTTACATCTTCAACACATAGTTTCCAAGGTCACGTTCATCTGTAGCAAGCCGTGGAAGAGAAGGAGAGTGGAGAAGGCATACCCAATTCTTAACTGCTGTTGCCTGGAAATAACACAAGTTGCTTCCTGTTGCATTCCATTGGCTAGAGCCAGTCACATGGCTTCATATAGAAGAGAGTCTGGGAAATGTAGTCCCTGGCTTATAGCCGCTTCCCACTAACAGCTTGACTATGGAAATGGGAGCATGTATCCTTGACCTTGGTATGCAATTAGCCTCTCAGTTGCAGGGAGACAGCTGTGATAAAGGAGGACAAGAAAGTAGTTGACTTGCAGCCAAAAGGTTTTAGTTTCAGAATCTGGTTAAGGTCCATTTGGGTGAGTCACTCTACTTTCCTGAGCCTTGGTTCCCTAGTCTATAAAATGGAGATCATGTAGAATGGGAAGAAATAATAAGAGTGACTATGTATCATATGCTTCCAAACATTCTATCCATGGCTTCTAATACAATATTACAGTATTGGAGCCAGTAGATGTCGTAGTGGTTATGTTGCTAGACTCGCACATGGTCAATCCTGTTCAAGTCCTCACCCCAGTGGCTTGAAATTTATGCTGGGTGCATGTGCGTGCATGCCAAAGATCCCAGGAGGAGAATGGAGGAGAAGGGATTGCTGTGTGACCACCCCCTAGGAGGTGATTTCTCATTTTTCTTCTTACTATCTCTGTTTTTCTCTCTCCAGTGAGCAATCATAGCAGAAACCTCTTAAAAAAAAAACCTACAGCATTTTTGTGGAAAATACGATGTGGTTGATAACTTTTATGGATTTCAAGTTTTTCTAAAAAAAAACGGAAGAATTGATGACACTGGGCCTGCATTACTCTATGGTGACAATCAGCTGGAGCTGGATGTAGAAGAGGTACCACTGGAAGCTCACTGTGGTCCCTACCACTCCCATCTGCCCTGCTTTGCCTGTCTGACACCTGTTGGCAGGTGAGTTTGAGACCCCTGAGCTATACAAGTGTTGCATATATTAATGGTGATGAGCCTACACCAGCTTCAGGAATGATTTACCTCTACTTTTCTGCTTTCAGAAAAATGTAGTCACCTCCAGACTTCCACCCCACCTATAGAATCTTGCCCATTGGCTTAATGAACTACTCAGCTCTAGAAATTACTCATTAACAACTAACGCTGATGTATATCCTTTTAAAATTGTTATTGTTTTTATCTTGGCAGAGCATTATGTCAGGAAGCTCATGCCACAAACCTCAGGATCTGGTTCATTTTATAAGATAATGAGTGGAAATTTCTGGAGAAGGTTTTATTCCAGAACTCAGGAGCCTTATGAGTTCAGTAATATGATTAGGGCATTGGCCTGCAAGGTCAGTGCTGAGGAGGATGGGTGACTGACAGCCAGAGCTGACTAGCACTGGAGGGCATACTCAGGGCATACTTTTGTTGGGGCAGGCTGGTGATCTCCTGCCAACGTCCGCTTGGATATCACTGGGAAGGCAGGAAACGAGCAATTGTGGAAAGTGTTCTACAATCTGTTAATGGAAGATAAGTTAGGAAATAGAGTTATCAGACTTCTGGACAAAACAAGGCAGTAAGAAAAGAGAGAAGGATGGAGGGAAAGAAAGAAAAAGAAGAAGAGGAGAAGGTGGAAGAGGAGATAAAGAAAGGAGGAGAAAATGGAGGAGGGTAAGAAGAAGGAGAATAAGGGGGAAGAGAAAAAGGAAGAAGAGAGAATTTTGCATTTATCATTTAGGATAGGCTAGGATGTGTTAGTACTAGGGGTCAGCAGGTGGCATGGTGGTTAAAGTGTTGGACTCTCACATGGTCAACTGCAGTTTGAATCCCGGACTTGGCAGCTGACTTTCTCTCTTTCTCTCTCACTTGTGAGTGCATGTGCCCTATAGCAAATTTTAAAAAACAATCATCATCGTAAATTTTTTTTAATTAAAAAAAAGATATGCTACTACAACCAATGACTCAGTGTCTCAATGGCTTGAAACAGGAAAGGTTTATTTCTCATTCATAGTCCATATCCATCAAGGGTCAGCAGAGATCTGTGTTCCACGTTGTCTTCAGTCTGGGACTCAAGCTGATGAAGTCTCCACCATCTGCAACGTTATCATGGGAAGGAAAGAGAGAGGAGTGAATCATGCACTGACATTTAAAGAACCCACTCGAAAGTGACACATATCACTTCTACTTCCATTGTGTTGGCAAAGAAAGTCCTATCTCGTGTCCCACTCAGAATGAGCAGGCAACTGAAATTCTACCACCTGCCCAGGAGGAGAAAAACTGGGATGCTTATGAACAGTCTCAAAATCTACCTCTCTGAGGATTCTAGCATTCTGGATCCCAAGGAGATATCTACTACTTGAGACTCTTTGGGTTGAAAATAGTAAGTGAAACTCAAAACACTTAAATAAGAAGACATATCTCAGTGGTTGGACTGTCTCTCTTCAGGAAAAACTCAGTCTAGGGGCTCAAAGCCTCTATGACCTGGTCTCTTTCAATCTTTCAGTTCGGTTCCCTTCCATGTGAATGTCACATGCAAGTTTCCTAGTCCTAGGGTTCAAGATCCATAGTAAAAGAAAGTCTCCTCCTCTCTTCCATTTTAGTAAAAATCCGAGGCCTCAATCTTACTGGGCCAAATTGGATCACATTCCTGAATCACTGGGGGGATGGAACACTAGTCCTGCTAAATCATATGCCTAACCCTGGAATAGAATCAAATTAACTTTATCTAAAGTATATGTAGCCAGGGGATGAGGCAAAGGGTGGATCCCAGGGAAAATTCAGGATGGTGGAATGAAATTTCAGTGTGAGAATAAATAGATAAATAAATAACATCATACATATTCATGATAGGATGCACAGTTGCTCTGATCCCAAGGTTTTCCAAGTTCTGTTTTCTAGTCATGTTCAGGGGCTACCTAAGAAGACTGAATGAGGGTCCTGCGCTCTCTAATCTCCCTTCTGATTACAGCAATGGGGCTTCATTTTTTACATAAATTAGGATTTCATGTCTTTGGAATTAAAATGAGGGAGGACAAAAATCCTTTGATTAAAAAAAGTTAATAATCAAGAGAACTAAACATTACCACTTTTTTATTCCATCCCCTCCTTTTACAAAAAAAGAGTGAGATACAGAAAGATTAATATATTTCTCCTATGTATTATTGGTCAAAACTGGTCACATGGCCACCTAGCTGCAAGGGAGGCTGAGAGGTGAGAATCTTTCAAAGAAGATGATGATAACTGGCCGAAAAATAAATGATTCAACCCTCAGGGCTGGGCATTTGCAACCCCCAAACAAAATAGAGGTCCCCCTAGGAATAGAGACGGAAGACGTGGCTCTCAAGGAGTTGTCAGTCAGGGTGGTGAGTCCAATTTCACTGGACTTTTCCTAAGGCTAGGACTGGGTCTTAGGCTTCCACACTTCCCACACTTTCCTCCATAGACTTACGAAATTTGCCTGCAATGATCTCCTCTAACCCTCACAACAATTCTATGAGACAGTGCATCAAACACTGTCTCTTGAAGTGTTGTGCTTGGAATAAACTTGTAATACTATGATTGTGTCCCGTTTTACAGATGGAGAAGCTGACTCTCAGGGGTGAATTAAGTATACAAGGTCATACAACTAGTTAAGGATAGAAGTGGGGTTTTAACTCATGCTTACCCTGATTTTATATCTCTAACACAAAGAGGAGTGGAAGACTGAGGGAGGAGGGAGGTTTTCTTTTGTTGTTGTTGTTTTTTTTTTTTTTTTTTTTTTTTTTTTTTAAGAGGTTTTTGCTATAGGGCGCGTGCGCTCGCCAGACAGACAGACAGAGAGACAGAAAGCGAGAAATCACCCCCCGGGGGGATGGCCACACCACAACCCCTTCTCCTCCAATCTCCTCTTGGGATCTTGAGCATGCACGCACACGCGCCCGGCGTGAGTTTTAAGCCACTGGGTCCGGGACGCAAACCACGGTCGACTATGTGGGAGTCCAGCGACATAGACATTACGCTAACTGCTGGTCCCGGGAGGAGGTAGTTTTAAGCCCAGACCTTTGGCTATGTAAGAGTTGACTGTAGGAAGGTGGGGGAACAGGAGAAAGGGCATGCCAGGCAGAGGGAACAGTGTGTGCAAAGGCCCAGAGGCCAAAGAACACATTGACATGGCACACAGCTATACCCAGGTTTAGAGCATAAAGTTCAAAGGAGCATCATACTTAGGAGTTTGGGTCTGGCGTGAGGGAAATAGAGAGTCATGAATAGGTTAGGCAGGGGAATTAGACCATCACCTATGCAGTCTATCCTCAGCATGGAAAATCAACTGCAGTAGCAAGACTAGAGCTGGGAGGCCATTGAACAGGTGAGAGGTGACCGTGGCCTGGAGCACAGTGATGGCAGAGAGAATGGAGAGAAAAGATTCAAGCCAAAACTGAGAATGTAGACTCAGCATATTTAGTAACTAGATGTGACAATTTGGAGAAAATAGGAAAAGCTGGCCGATTCCCAGGTTTCTAGAGCGTGATGCCATCTGCTGTGGTGGGGCATGTGGGAAGGGACCATGGAGTAACACAAACCCAAATGGCCTGACCTCATGGACCTTGTTCTTAGTCCCAATGTGTTCTGGATCCCTAGCACTTGTCATTCAACAGGAAAGGGTCAGGACTCAGGGTTGGATCAGGGATATCTAAGGGAACCCTGAGTCAGATAAGGAATCTCCCTCACTGGGCATGGGTGCACTGGCAACCCTAAGTTTTCCTGCAGTCCGCTCTGCACCCTGCCCAGAGCATGGGCATGGGTGAGTGCTGCCTTCCAAGAGCAGGGCCTGTGCTCCTCCCTCATCTGTCTCAGAACCACCATGTGCCTTTGTTCCCTGCCCCAAGGTAAGACACCTCGAAACTGACTAGTAGGGTGCCCGAGATAGATCCCAATGGAATGCTGGCATGTACTTTATTACTTTCTCAACCTGTGTCTTGGACAATCAGCTGGATCACTTGGACGCTCTCTTCTCCCTAACTCTGAAGCTAAAACTCTGTATCTGGCATAGAAAAGGTACCAAGATGATGACTTAAACACTTGAAAAACTCTCTTTAAAAATTGTGTGGAATGGGACCAGCAGTTAGCATAATGGCTATGTTGCTGGACTCCCATGTAGTCAACCATGGTTCGAGTCCCGGACCTGGTGGCTTAAACTCACACCGGGCGCGTGTGCGTGCGTGCTCAAGATCCCAAGAGGAGAATGGAGGAGAAGGGATTGTGGCATGGCCATCCCCCCTGGGGGTGATTTCTCACTTTCTGTCTCCCTGTCTCTCTCTGTCTTTCTGGGGATTGCACATGCCCTATAACAAAAACCTCTCCAAGAAAAAGAAAAAGAAAAAAAAATTGTGCAGAAGAACAAATATCTCCAAACAGCTAAGTTAAATAGTTTGGAAAAAAAATATAAATGAAGCACAAAGGACTGCTCTACCAGATGTTAAAACATATTACAAAGTCATAGTAAGATGAACAGTATGGTATTGGCTCAAGACAAATAGTCCCCAAGATCTCAGAGCCAAATTAAAAAAAAATATGAAAGGACTTTAAAAATCAGTAGAAAAATGGAATAAGAGTACCAGTTTATTATGGCCTAAGAACATTTTTGGAATGTGTGCATAGTTTTTCATAATATGCATTTTTTCATGAACTTTTTGAGGACCCTTTGTCTGTGCAAAAACCAAAGATGCCAGTCCACAAAAGTGTATGGTTTTCAAATCATCTTGTTTCCAGTCTTACACATGGTATTGAATGTGTGACAAATGAACTTACCTGGCTCTGTAGGTGGTCCTAGAATGAGTGAGTTTCTGAGGCTTTCCCAGACATACCTTATACTCATCCTAACACTTGTTCCAGGATACAAATATTGTCATGTATACTTCTATGGAACTGAGGCTCCGTGAGGGTAAGCCACTTGCCCAAGGTCACATAGCAGAGGTGAGATGCAAACTAGATTTCCCTGCCCCAGAGGCTGTGCCCTCCACTGCCTCCGCTTGGTAGCAACCCCACTTGAAGAGAAGGCAACCTGAGCTACAGTCATTGAGAAAGGTCCCTTAGGCTGAGTCTCTGAAGGGCAGGTGGATTTGGACAGGGGGGACACAGAGGCAGAGGAACCAGTCTGGGAAAAGGACTTGGGGAATAGCTGTTCTACCACAGCACAGATACCCATGAGGAGTCTCAGCATATGAAGCTACATTGGAGGGTGGGATCAACCTGATGACAGACTTAGGATGACAAACAGAGAAGTTGGGACTTCAATTTTTCTGAAATGCAGCTTTGATGTTGTCACTCTCTTGCTCAACGACCTTTTACAGCCCACTGTCTCCTAGCTAATAAGGAAAGAACATGTAGATGGAAAGATGAAAGGAGGGACTGGAAACAGGAAGACCTATCAAGAAGCTGATGTCACAGTCCAGGAAGAAAAGGACAAGCATCTGCAGGAGAAGGAGTTTTGTAAGATGCCTAACCTTGGTGTCTTCCTATTTCTCTGACCAAATTGAGGCTTACTGTATCCCTACAGAGTCAGGTAACATTTCCAGCTTAGCAAGTAGCAGGTGCATTACTTACAGCTCAACAGAACCACCAATAGTCAAAAAGATAACTATTGCTTAAAGCAGCAACGATCAGCCAGCAGCTCTTTCCTGGCTCCATCTAGGCACAGAAAATGTGGGCCAGCTGATGGTGTGGGGGTTAAGGCAACTGGATCCCACATGATTGACTGCATAGTTCAAGTCCCAGACCCAGCAACTTGAAAATCACTTCGGGCACATGCCCCAAATCCTGAGAGCAGAATGGAGAAGAAGGGATTGTGGCATGGCCATCCCCCCTAGGAAGTGATTTCTTACTTTCCCTCTCCCTCTCTCTGTCTCTTTCCAATGAATAAAGAAAAGAAAATCAAAGAAAATGAGTCAGAAATTCCTAGGCTCATTTATCATACTTTGGCTAGCTAACCTTTTAGCACCTCTGTTTCTTCATCTGTAACTCAGTGACAATAATAGTACATACTCCATAGTTTGACAAGGCTCCACCGAGCTCAGGCATGTAAAACCTGTAACACATAAACTAAGAGCTTAATAAGGTAGCTATTATTATTGATAACAAAACAATGATTTAGGTAGTAGGTTAACCTTTGAACTATACGATTAGCAGCTTTTAGCAAAATAATTGGTATTGGAATCCTCATCATTAGTTTTACCCCAGAGGCAGGGCCTTGGGTCTTAGAAATGTCCGATGATGGGGTCAGCAGGGGCTTAGTGGTTAAGGTGCTGGATTCTCACATGGCCAACCACAATTCAAATCCTGGACCTAGGGCCTTGAAAATAATGCCAGGTGCATATGTGCCCTAAATCCCAAGAGGAGAATGAAAGAGAAGGGATTGTGGCATGGCTGTCCCCTCAGGGGATGATTTCTCACTTTCCCACTCTCTGTCTCTCTCTGTCTCTCTGAGGCACACACATGCCCTATGGCAAAAACCAAAAAAAAAAAAGGAGGAAATGTCTGATGAAACAAATTCAATTCAAGAAGGTATGAATTGTCACTTCTTCCTGCTATGTGATTGGTAATTATAGACAGATTGTCAGATGGAGAGATAGCAAATCATGGAAAACAAACAGATTTTCCCTCTTTGAAGTATTGAGTACTATTTTTAAAAAAGAAAGAAAAGAAAAACCTGTTCTCCCTCCACAAGTCCCTGCTTGTGTGACAGGAGTCCATGGTGTCACCTCTAGGAGTTTTCATTATTCAGCAGTTTGGGAAATGAGTGATTGATGTAATTAAAGTTATTGGTAAAGAAAGACTCAGTTACCAAGGGACAGATGAGTCAGCAGCAAGTTTAAGTAATGAAATAATGTTCCAAGGAGTGATTCTTAAAATAAGCTTTTTTTTTTTTTTTTTAACTCTAGCCATCTTAAGCATTGCTGGTCAGCAAAATGATATGAAGTAGTTAAAAACCCAGGAAAACACACAACACAATTTTAGAAAGTCTCAGATCAAGTCATCTTTCAATTATATGAAACAGTATCTATTGAGTAATAATGACTGGGACTTACAATTATTGAGAGTTCATCTCTAGAAGCAAGCAGAGACCTCGAAAAATGCCAGCTACCTGCAAAGCCCAGGGGGCCATGAACTTAGTTGAAATGATTTTCTTTTTTTTTTTTTGAGAGGTTTTTGCTATAGGGCACGTGTGCTCGCCAGACAGACAGAGACAGACAGACAGAAAGCGAGAAATCACCCCCCCTAGGGGGATGGCCACGCCACAATCCCTTCTCCTCTGTTCTCCTCTCAGGATCTTGGGCACGCACGTACACGCGTCCAGCGTGAGTTTAAGCCACTGGGTCCGGGACTTGAACCGCGGTTGACTACGTGGGAGTCCAGCAACATAGCCATTACGCTAACTGCTGGTCCCAATTTTCTTTTTTTTTGTCTTTTTTTTTTTTTTTTTTTTTTTTTTTTTTTTTTTTTTTTGAATGTCTTCTGTTTTAGCCATGGTAGCACAATGAATATTTTTTCAAGTGCGTACTTTGGTGGGTTTTGCTCATTTATGCTCTGGGGTAGATACTGTTATGATCCTCATTTTATGGATGAGGACGCTAAAGCTCAGAGAGGTGAAGGAACTTGCCTGGGATCCCACAGCGGGCCAGTGTCACAGACGAGAATGGAACCCAGGCATCAGGCTCTGGAACCCACCTTTTCACACCACAGAGCCCAGATCTCTGATTGGATTCCTCAGGGATCTAACCTGGCTCACTAAGATATCCCAAGGAACGGAAGGCAGTCAGGATTTGAATCTATATCAGTTGGACTCCAGAGCTCTTTCATGACGTTAGTGGATCACAGAAATGATCTATTACCTGTTGATGAGAACATGTATAGTATTCTCAGCTGGACCGGTCTGAGAAGTATTTCATGTTGGGTAAAGTCTTTATATGAGCCAAACAATATATAGTGATTGAATGCTTAAAAAATAATGAGAATAAATAGTAATAATCTGAAAAAAATGATGAAAAACTATTTGATGATGATGTTGTGGATAGTAACGTCTTTGTCTTGACTGATATGCATGGTAATCATGCTGGGAAAAGAAAGATAAAACACTTTAAAGATATATGTGATTCAATGCAATATAAAAAAGATTATGATCATAAATAAAATAAAAATACTTAATAAATGAATAAAACCATTTTTTAAATTCATAGACAAATTCTATGAGAAGTACAAATGAATACGTTGACTTGGAAGCCATTTGTTTATTTTCATTTTTATCACCATTTAGTGAATACACATGAGGCTTTGGGTTCTGTGCTAATGTTCCAAAGATGACCTGGGCAGGGAGCATTCGGAGGATCCATGATGTTCCACGCAAGGGATGACAAAGCCTCACTCTAAAGTGGTGGAGTTGAATGGGATCCCTTAGAGGGACCTGTGGGACTTGGAAGGTGAATGCATTGAGGTTCAGGGGACAGAGAGGAGGCAGGAGGTTTCCCAAAGTCCCTCCACTGGGTGACTGGGTGGGTACAGGACGACTGGAAGAGAAGCTGATCTGAGATTGGGGATGGGGGGACTTCTGTTTGGGGCATTTCGAATGTGAATTGCATATGGTCCTAGTGTCTGGAGACATCTATTTGAGGAGTCACTGTGTGGCTGGGAGCAAGCACAAGAGGTACAGCTTAGCATTACTAGGTGTCACGGCCAACCTGGCAGAACCATGCGAGAGGGCCCACCTGATTCTCCCACCAGGGAAAAAATAGGGAGGAAAAGGGCATTGTGGGGATGTCAACTTTGGATGATATTATAGCTGGGGACCCAATGCCCCTCACTATTAATACTAAACTGGCACTCGTGTCATTATGGTTGGCTTCAGGAAGGAGGAAGGTGAGATGGGAGCCTCTCCTTTGTGATCAGTTGAGGAATGGGACACAAGGGGCTTTCTGGGGCAGAAACCTTTGAAAGGGAAATGGCATCTACCCCCTTAAACCCACTGTGATGCTTCCTAATATCCACCAACTCCCTGACCCCAAAAGAAGGGCCAAGGTCCTTCCTCACTCTTTTTGAAAAATTTGCTATAGGGCATGTATGCTCCTTGGAGAGAGAGAAAACATCCCTGGGGGGGATGACCAAGCCATAGTCCCTTCTCCATTCTCTTCTCAGATGTTTCTGGGTGCACACACACACACACACACACGCACACACGCACACACACGCCCGATGTGTTTTTCAAGCCATCAGGTTTGGGACTCAAACAACACAGTCAACCACGCGAGATCCAACTGCCTTAACCACCATGCCCCCACCAAAGTCATTTTTGATGCCAACGAGTATATTTATATTCAGTTGTTGGTCTTGATCTTTTACACCCAATGACCCACAGACAGGATGAAACAGACCAGGTGTTGCTGAACTCAAGGGAAAGAAAGAGCCACAGCTCGGCAGGTTTATAAGAATCCTCCTTATTGGAGTCTTGCCTCCCCCAAAACACACCCTGAGATGAAGATGAGAGTGTAAAGGACTTATTAAGAAAGAACTCCTAGGGTGGGCCAGCTAGTGGTGTGATGGTTTGGGCACTGGACTCCCACATGGCTGACCACGGTTCAAGTCTCAGACCTGGCAGCTTGCTTTCCCTCTCTCCCTTTCACTTGTTCTCTTTCTGTCTCTCTCTGATAACTAAAGGAGGTTGAACAATAGTAATAATAATAATAATAATTAATAAAGTAAAATAGATACTGGGTTGTCAGAAAAGTCATGACATATTTTTATGTTTTTCTATGCAGAAATGCATCATGACTTTGCTAACAACCAATAATTCTCTTAAAAAATTAAAAAGAAAGCACTCCCAGAAGGAACTAGTGAGGAACTGTGTGTGTGTGTGTGTGTGTGTGTGTGTGTGTGTGTGTTGGGCAGGGGGGAGATGGGCAGGTGGAAGAGAGAAGGTAGCCAGTTCTGTTCTGTCACCAGCCAGCAGCATGATCTTAAACAAGTTGCTTTACGGCTCAGGACCTCAGTTTTCATGTCTGCAAAACGAGCAGTTGCTATTTCCCAAAGTTAGGTACATCTCTGGGAGCACATGCGATAATTCCAGGTGGGGGTGGATACACACATGCCCCACCTAACTTTGAAGACAGCCAGAAGGAATAGAGTGAAGTCCCTAGGAGTCACCAGAGACCCCAAAAGACGAGTCACCTTCCCCAAGGAGAAAGAACTTCACTGAAATTATCTTTTTAAAAAATAATTGTCTTGGGACCGTCTTAGCGTAATGGCTATGTCGCTGGACTCCCACGTAGTCGAGGAGACCCGGTGGCTTAAACTCACGCCAGGCGCGTGTGCGTGCGTGCCCAAGATCCCGAGAGGAGAATGGAGGAGAATTGCGGCGTGGCCATCTCTCCTTGATTTCTCGCTTTCTGTCTCTCTGTCTCTCTCTGTCTGTTTGGTTATAGCAAAAAAAAACCTCTCCAAAAAAAAAAAAAAATTGTCTTCTGTTTGAGCAGAATGAATATTCTTTCCAAATAAGCAAATGGTGACAACATTTGAAGGGAACAGTTCCGTAAAGAGTAGCACCAGTCCAGATGTGCACAGCAGTGATGTGATGCTATGGGGGAGGTCCCATGTTCACATCTCAGGGTTTCCCTGTGCACCTGTGGATCTCAGCATGATACCCTACTGGGGATGCTTCTCTCTCTCCGTCATGGGAGAAAGAAATAAACTTGAGAACATAAAGAATAATTCTAGGTGATGTGATGGTTAATGCAGCTGGATCCCACATGGTCATTTGTGTGATTAGAGTAGTCCTGGACCTGGCAGCTTGAAAAACATGCTAGGTATGTGTGTGTGTGTACATGTCCGAGATCCCAAGAGGAGAATGGATTATGGGGATGGCCATCCCCTCTCGAGATGCCTTCTTAGTTTCTCTCTCTTGTCCGTGTGTCTTTCTCTGGTGAGCACACATGTCCTAGAGCACATGAAATAAATAAATAAACAAATCCAGAGTGGTTCTAATAGTCAGAGGCTACAGCAAGGGTCTTCAGGGAGGAGTTGGGATGGATAAGTTTTAAGGAGCACTGAGAAAACATAAGGCCTCGTTCCTGCTAGTCTTGAATCCTACAGCGCCTTCATAGACCTTCCTCTTAAATCCTCTGGGACATGTCAGGCCTTTACCAGATTGCAAGAGAAAATTAAAAAAAAAAAAAAAAATTTAATGTAGAATGTCAAACAATTCCAACCAAAAATAATCCAGGCCAATGATTTTTTTTTTTTTGCCATATATTTTGTGAGAAAGAAGAAATGGTACATATTTCAAATGAGCCCTTTTGTTATGGCCGTACTCTCTATAGGATCCAGGAAAATCGGTCCTCAGCTACCAGTAATGTATTTGCCTATGTAAGTGTTCAGAAAAACAGCCACCTATTACCATGGGGTCTGGATTTAGACTCTGGATAGGCAAACAAAAACAAACAAACAAATCTTGTGGTTTAGATCTAAAGAATAAAAAAAGTCTTCGAAGCAACTGTGTGGTGAGTCCGATGTCAAACTGTGTTAGCTGGAAAGATGTCTGGAACGTTCTGGAACAGCGAGGGTATTCGGAATCTAGGGCTAACAGATGTCTCACTCTGCTTGAAAGATTTTGCGATGCTGTTCCTAAGGGCCTGTGGATTCCCTTGGGGACAAAACCACTGATAGTTTACAGGAAAAACAACAACAACAAAGAAAATAAGCTGACAACCATAGAGACGACAGAAATTGTCAAGGAAGGAATTGAGGGAAAGCTGTCAAACTGAGATGGCCAATCAAGAAATTCAAAATAAATGCATGAAAGATCCATGAGTCGGGAGCCTGACCCCCCAGTGCAAAGCTTTGGTGGACTTCACTCTGTTAAACGATGGGCAGAGATGTTAAATTTTGCTCGCATTATGGGAGATAATTGTGGGAGAGCAGAAGTCATTTCCAATAGGAGAAATGAGTAAATCCTTTTTGATCACAATTATTTAAGGAAGAAAACACTTTCCAGCAAGGGAACCAGTCCCAGTTCCTCTTTGTTGTTGATTCTCTGGGAAAGACTGGTACATTAGAGAGGAGCATTTCCCTCATCTGTACTTCACACGCAGAGTCCTGAGGAGGCAGCATTTGAGGAGGCCTAAGATGTTTCCTGGCCCAGCCTAAAAATATCTCCCTTGACAGCCTGTCACAATGTCTGAGATTCCATTATTATAAATTCATTCCTCTCTGTTAAGGCATTTTGTTTCCAGGAGTTCTCTGTTAAAATACAGATATCCCAGAGAACTCAGCTTGGAAGAGGCAGTAGAGAACATGGGCCTACGAGTTTGGAGGCCTGGGTTTGGATCCAGCTCTAACTACAAACTCACTGTGAGCTGAAATAAGTCATTTTCACTTCCTGAAACTCCATTTCTCCACTGGTATAAAAAGACAGAATAACAGAAAAATGTGGTCAGAAAATTCTGAGATATATGCTTTCAGAAGAAATCTTTTTATTTATTTATTTTAAATTTGCTATAGGGCATGTGTGCTGACTGGAAAGAGACAGAGAGAGAGAGGGGGAAAGTGAGAGAGCATCCCTCCTCCCCCAGTGAGATGACTATACCAAAATCTCCTCTCCTCCATTCTCCTCTCAGGATTTTGAACATGCACACACACAGGCCCAGCCTATTTTTCATGCTATCAAGTCCAAAACTCAAACCACACAATCAGCCATGTGGGATCCAGCCATCTTTAACCACCATGCCACATAGTTGGTCCAGAAGATCTTTATACTTGTGAGCAGAGACCTGGAAAAAGGGTTGTACAGCAATCCTGGACATTGGGGCATTTGGTCACTGGTCATCTAACATATCAATAAGGGCAGCTCTTTTGGGTCAAAAACTTGCGAGGACAACATTAAGATAATCTTACTTCTCTCTTCCCTGCTTTTCCCTTAATGACTTTTCAGCAAATGGCACCTTCCCCCCATTTCTCTGAGTGGTGAGGCCCAAACCTTGGAGGCATCCAGAAGTCCCCTTCTCTCATCTCCCATACCAAATTCATCAGCAAAGCCTACTCAAAGGTGTAGCCCAGAACCAGCCCTGTGGTGCCACTGGTGGCAAAACAGACCTGCAGCATTGGAAGTCATGTGGCTGACCGCGGGTTCAGATCCTGGGTTGGTCTGAAAACACACCAGTGTGTGCCCATGTGGTACCTTGATCCTGAGGAGCTGGGTGGCTGGGGAAAGGGGATGGTGGTGTGGCATAATCCTATAGAGGGTGCTTTTCTCTCTCTCTCATGATCTTATCATGAATGAATTTTTATAAAAGTATTTATAAACTATAGCCCAGATCTGACCACTTCTCCTCACCTCTCTGGCTACCTCTGGCTACCATTTGGTCCAAGGCAATCTACCTGCCCCAGATTCTCCACCAACTCCTAACTGGTCCTTGCTTCCGCTCTTGCTTCCCAGAAACTCAGCTCCTCATGCATGTGGATGGCTTTAAAACATAAGTTAGATCCTATAATTAGATCCTATTACTTGTCTCAAAACCCTCCTACACTCCCTCCCCTTTTCATCATAAATCCCAGCTCTCTCACCAGGACCAAGGTCCTGTATAACCTAACCTCGGTTTTGCCTTGGTCTCATCCTCGTCCCCTCTCACAAAGGTTCCTTTGCTGTTCAAATCCGCACTCAGGATTTTGCATTTGCTGTTCCTCCTGTCAGGAACTTGCTTCCCCACATATCTGCATGGCCTATTCCAACTTCTTCCAGGTCTCTGCTCACAAGGGAGGCTCCTGAGACGGCCCTCACCAAAAGAGCAAACTCCTTACCTTGTTTACTGCCCCCATAACCCTCGTCACCTGGACAGTAGAAATGTCATTGTCACACTCCTTTGTTTATTTTGTGTCTTTTCCACTCACATGTGAGTTCCCAGGAGCTCAGGGGCTTTGATTGCCATGGCACTAGCAACCAGAATAGGCACCTGGCATGATATAGATGCCCATGTAACATTCGCTGGGGAAGGGAAGGGTAGTTTACCCATCAGTGACCACCAGAAAGGTCAATGCCAAGGTCCTTGCTGTCTTCTGTTTCAGCCAGGGAGGCTGTGGGAGGGGATGGGAGGACAAGGTGAGACCACTGGGAGACCTGGGAGGGGCAGCATGAGGGGTACAAGGTAAGCAGGGAAGGTGATGCTTGCAGAGAAGAGAGCACAAGCTGAACTTGTAAGCTCATGGGATAAATGTTCTTGATTGAGGGGTTGGTATGTGGCGTGGTGGTTAAGGGCACTGGACTCCCACATGGCCGACCACAGTTCAAGTCTCAGACCTGGTGGCTTGCTTTCTCACTTTCTCTCTCTCTTTCTCTCCTTCATTCTTTGGACAAATTAAAATAAAGAAAGAAAGAAAGAAAGAAAGAAAGGTAAATTTATTTATTTATTTATTTATTTATTTATTTTTTGGCAATAGGGCATGTGTGCTTGTCCTAAAGACAGAGAGACAGAAAAAAAGAAATCACGGCCATGCCACAATCCCTTCTCCTCTGTTCTTCTCTTGGGATCTTGGGCATGCACGCACACGTGCCCAGAGTGAGTTTAAGCCACCAGGTCCGGGACTTGAACCACAGTCGATTACATGGGAGTCTAGTGACGTAGCCATTATGCTATCTGCTGGTTCCTAAAAAATAATGCTTAAAAAAAAAGTTCTTGATTGAGACCAACAGACATAGCCCAAAAGCCCTGTGGACTGATTCCAGAAGGTAGAAGCCTGCAGATAAAGGGCAGTTATGACTGGGCCGAGTTTGCCTTGACTGTGCCTTCACTAACCTGAAACTCGATTTTGCTAACATAAAGCCATCAGGAAGCATCTTCATTTAACTCTAGGGAGCTTCTGAGCAGTCACTCCCAGGTCTAATGGACTTCCAGGCTCCCTCACTGCCCTTCCATCAAGCCCCAGGAAGAGATGTATAACCATGGGAAGAGGGGAGGAAGAGTGGGCTGCTAAGGAAGATCAGCCATTCTGACGGGACCTCCCCAAGTCAGAACTCAAAGCCTCTGTCTCCCACCCTCTGCTTTTACCCCCTTGGCTAGTGTCTCTGTGAGCTGAAATCTTAAGCTAGCATGGACTTAAAACCTATATTAAAGAATGAGTGTGTGTTGTACACTATAATCCACCAAATCCAGGGTCTTACCACCCCATTTCACAGCCTGAGACACTGAGACTCTGGTTATTGGACCTGTCCAAGGACACACAGCTAAGCAAGCTGCAGAGGCAGAGCTGAGATACCAAGGCCCAAGCACCTGCACCTAGTAAACTTCTCTGGATGACAGCCCACGTGTCCAGTTCCAAGCTGCCTACGACTCCACTGTCACTCGAGTCTCTAGAGAAGTCACTGCTCCCCCTACACTCCCCCCACCCCCCGCGTGATCCCCTGAGGTCCAAGCCTCACCACCTAGCCCAAGCATCCGGCCCGCAGGGGGCGATGGAGGTGCAGCTGGAGTTTAAGCCCCAAATTCAGCAACCGTCAGTAGGAAGCAGCCTCGGCCTAAGTTAAGAAAAGCGCTCAGAGTCTGGCACTTGGGGAAACCCTGGCGGGAGCTGAGCCCTTCCAGGCAGAACCCCAGCTGCGTGCAGCGCCGCCGCCAGGTCGCCCGTGCGGACGTGAGCTCTCCAGCCCTTGTTTGATGAGCAGCGGCCAATAAATTCATTAATCATCATTTTATGCCTCATCAAACCCCCTCCAAGCCCCTCCATGGGAGTTACACAAATTAGCCCCTGAAAAGACAGTAATTTCAGTTTAGCGAGGTAAGTGCTTTCTGATGGGCTCTGCTCACAGAGCTCTGCTGACAGACAATCCATCAGCGCGTTGGGATGGGGCGCGGCCGGACGCCCTGCCCAGCCCGGCCTCAGCCGACCTGTCCCCACCCGGCCTCACCAGGTCCAGCCCTCCCCGTGCTGCGGTCCAACTTCCCCCGTGCAGCATCCCAGGCTCTGGGGGCTACAGGTCGAAGGTTTCCGCGGGGAGCCCCAATGCCCGGCTGCTTTGCACCCATTCTCCGCAGGCTGTCTTATCAAACCTCTCTCCCTCGACCACCCGAACGACCTCCGAACAGAAGAGAAACTTTGCAGGAAAAACAGAGACCCCACATTGGAAAATGAATTTGTGGTGGAGGAAGAGGGGCTGGCACGGAGGTTCTGAATTCTGACCCGGTTCGGCCCAGGGGAACCAAGAGCCAGACGGTCTTTTTTTACCTAAAGTCTGGTTGTCTGGGTTCCGCGACCCTTAAAAATGTCTGAAGTGTTATTTGTGTTGCGTGTGTATGTTATTTGGGGAGATACGGGGGTTAATCCACGGCTCCCAGCAGATCTGAAAGAAATCCCAGGCTCCAAAAGAGGGCCAGCTGGCAACAGAAAGGGGGGACCTTCCGTCCTGAGGACTGCTTCCTGGAACTCTGGTGCCCCGAGGGGTACGCTTGGTCTTTCCGTGTCCCTTGAGTTTTTCTTTCTAAAACCGCCACCTGCGATGAAAGATGACGCTCGGGGAAGAAAGAAGACGCTCGGGGAAGATGGAAAGGATTTTCTATCAAATGGGCCCAGCCGGCATAACCCAAGCATGGGGAGTTGAATAAGAAAGGAGAGTGGGACCAGCCAAAGTGAGAAAAATGTGTTGAGGGTGGGGTATTTGCGACCGGATGCCAACGCGGTTCCTTCCCACCTTCCCAACCTGGCGCACAGGAGGTCCCAAGGGTACCCTACCCAGCCGGCTGGGCCAGTGCTGAGGACGTAGAACGAAGAGGAGAGCCGGACACGCTGAGCCGGCGGGCAGGCCAGTGCGCCATGGCTGCCGAGAGCTCCAGCGCCAATCGACGCGCACCGCCTTCATTAACTTCCCCTCCACGCGGCGCTGCATGCCTCGGAAAATAAGTTAGCAAACGGGGAGCCGTTTATCTCTTTTATCTTGGGGCCTGATCCAATTAAATAAGTGCACATTTACATTTGCATCCATCAGGCGGGAGCGCTGAGAGCCCGGGGTTTGCTCGGAGCAAATAAAAGCAGATTTCACTGGGAAAGTGGTGTCTGGGCGCGCTGGGTTAGTCCGGACGCCGGAAAGGAGCGCTAGCCTAGCGGACCGCCTTGGGAACCCAGAGCTGCGGCCTGCGGCGGATACGAGGCCCGACACCCCCCAGCAGCCCAGAGGGACTGGCCAGTGCAGGGGGTGCTGTCACTGCTGCAGCCTGGTCCCTGAGGCAATCTCCTCTTAGGCCACAGTCCGGGCCCGCCTAGTAACAGAGACCCAGGTTGCATTTATCACGAAAACGAAAAGGAGACAAACTCTGGTCTGGTCTCAGAGGGAGACCCATAGGGTGAGTCTAGGAACGGTCCCGAAGCTTCGACTAGTTTGGGAGGAAGGCAGGCGGCAAGACCCCCGTTGGGCCCGATTTCCCTCCTTTTCGGTGGCAGAACCGCGAAGGATGCGAACTAGCCAGGCCGAGGACCCTCTTGCCTTCTAATGTACCTGCACCTGGGGGAGACCAGTTCATGCTACCCGTTAGCGCTTCTGGCGGGGTTAGGCGACACCAGGGTGAACATTGGTATGCTTTGTCACGCCGACCTCATTAAAGGTGCTTTCGAAATAGGAGGGTTGGAAGCAACGGGAAGGTAGTTAGGTTGTTTTCCTTTTTCTATAGATGTCCACCCCACAGGCCAAATCTCTGAAGACCAAATGGTCTTTAGGGGCGCGGTTGCTTAATAACCGCCCTGCACCTGCCGCCCCTATACACCAAACCTCAGATTAACCAAAACTGCTTGGGATCCAGAGCCTGAGAATATTTCCATATTTCCAGGCCAACAGCAGCGGAAGTGCACGCACCTGAATCAGGGCGAAGCGAGGGCGCACCGCCCGGGCCGAGAGCCGCCAGGGCCCCCACCACGGGCTGCATCCACTGCCTGAGTCTCTCTTAATTGCCTGGTTTTTGAAACTGTGCCTACCCGGTGAGAAATCGGTAGGGTTACAGTTGTTCTACTCGTGGGGTCTGCTCCCCAGATCTGCAATGATAACTGGGTCCTGGGTCCTGGGTCCAGGGCTCTGGCGAGTTGGGATGATGAAGCAACCTAAATTTGCCAAGTTCCGAGTTTAGAGCGAAGGCCCTGCTGCGGGTGGGGGCATCGACAGGTCTCGCCCAACTCCCCCCCGCCCTGCGAACCGCGTGGCTCCAGGGGACCAGTAGGCGGCGCCCTTCCTAAACGTATGCGCTTACCGCTCCCTCTCGGAAGCGCAATCACACTTCTTTCACTTTAGGTGCTTTGCAGTGCGCTGCTCTGTGACTCCACCTAAATTGGCAGCTAGTCGTGGGCTGGCAGGCACGGCTTGTGCCCACCCTGCACAGACGACCCTCCCTCCCCTCACCCTTCCAAGCCCCAGGAGCTGAGCACGTCATGGGAGAATAAGCGGCCCCAAGAGGTTTGCAAACCAACAGGCCTCGTTGTAGGCCCAGCACCCGGGTTAAGGAAACGACATTTTAGGAACTGGTACCCGAAGCCCAGGAACAGGAAGGGAAAAGGTACCCTACCACAGCTTTTGAATGACTGCGTTTGCACCCTCGAGAGTTGATTGGGTTGTCTCCTCCTAATTTTGAAATCCTTAGAACTCATTTTCCCAGCACAGACGGGTAAGGCAGGCACCCAGAGGATCTCTGCTTTGGCGCTGCCTCAGGGGACAGTCTGCTTAGACCCTACGCAGTGATCCTATGACCCCCTGTAGATAGGAGTTCCACGCCTCCTAGTCCCTACGTGCGAAGCCATACTCTCCTTGGGGTCCAAAACCTGCGCGGCCAGGCGCAGGTGGCAAACAGGGTCGCAGCCCCAGCGCAGAGGTGAATGAGACGCTGCCTCGCGCAACTTCCGCGCACGGGTCCAAGCCTGCAAACACACCCTGGCCCTACCACTCACGAGGGGTGTTTTTCCACCAGCGCCTCTAAGACGCAATGCCTCCTAGACAACCTTAGGAGGGCCAAGCGGAGGCTGGAGGAGGAACTTGGGACCCTACAGACACCTAACTACTTCTGGGATTACACGCGGGAGACACATCCTAAATGCTCCGACCCTGACCAGCAGGACACCTCCAAACAGGAAAGTAACTAGATACCAGAAAAAGCGCTGGCCACCAAAACCCAGCTCTGCAAAGAAAAAGAATCCAGGTTTAATGGGGGACTTGAGCTCAAGATGAAGTACGCAAAGAAAACCATAGATCCTGCAGAGGCCAAGGGCGGGAGGGGTGCGGGCAGGGACAATGGCTCGGGCACCAGTCGGCCAGCCCCAGGAGATTTCGCTCCCCCGCGGGGAGGCTCCTCGCGCCGCCCCTCGCTGGGAAGAAACGCCGAGCGCGCCCGGGAGCGCGGTTCCCGTTCCCAGGCAGCTTCGCCGGCATTCGCCTCCCAGCCCCGAGCCTTCGCCTTCTGCCTAGGGAGGCCGGCGCCGCGCCATTTGCATATTCCCGGGAACACAGGGAGACCTATAATTTTCTTTTTAAAATCGTTGGGCAAGGTTTAGGGCCAGTGTTTCCAAAACCCCGCCGAGTAGATGTCGTCCTTAAACTCTCTCTTAAGGGGATTGGCTTATTCATCCGACTTTTTTAGAAGAGAAGGTGACTCCTGGGGCTGCATATTCAACAGGGGTGGGGGGAGCTGATTGTGAACCCTGCTGTGGCGGGTGGGAGGGGAGTGGAGGGGACTAAGGCGCGGAGGGGGGGTGTGGGAGGGCAAGTTATCTCTGGAATTCAATTGTTTAAAAAAATCATTTATAATTAAAGGGACAAAATAAAATACGATCGTCTCATGCATATTTAATCGTTCACACTTCCAGCTTTGAAACCATTTTCCCTGCGTGAATTTTCTCACTAATCTAAACCCTAAAGTCGACCGCTGTTCGCTAAAACATCTGGACAGTGCAGCTTTCAAACTTGTTTAAAACCGGCTAAGCTAAAGGAGTTTCGTAGCAGGTTAAAAACAAAATAAAACACACAGCAAAAGTAGTAACTCCGGTGAAACTTTGGGATGTGTTTTTTAAAAAGGGATAGGGTTAAAATAATCTTGAAAAGAAATGCAAATATGCGCATTTTTATTTAGCTGAATTAAAATGGTGTTATTAAAACGGTTAATTAGAACGGTGCAAACACGTTCTCCACACTCATACTTGGATTTGACTGAGCATATTAATTCCCCTAGCTGGGCTATGTTTTTGCCGTACTAGCTCCACCCTTCCCAGACCACCGAACATTTCCCACGAAGTAAAACACGTCGATTGCTCTGTTTCTCGGAAGCAAAATGGAGACGTGGAACACCGTAGCCAAGCCGGAGCCCACAGTGTTGGCGGCCTCGGGCGCAGGGCGTGTGTCTTCCTCGTTTAAGATTGAGATGCATCCTGATTTTTCATTTTGAGATGAAATATGCGGATTAAAACCAGAAAATAAAACCTCGAAAACACTCTTGTTAACTACTCGTACTCTTGAATCTGAGCTGGAGACAGTGATAAAATCTGATCGAGTAATGGTCTCATTATCTAGGTAAATTTTGAGGGTCCCTTGTCTAAAAAGAGGCCAGTGGAGAGGAGCGGTCTCTGGATCCTTTCGGGGGCCCTCTCGCTTCCCCCAAGTGGCTGTGGCGCTCCCTCCTCCCCCTTCCGCCCACTCTCCAATCTCCGACTCTGCAAAGTGCAAGCTTGAAATTCAGGACAAGTGTGACACCTACCTGTGAAAGGGGGGAACCGTCCCCTCGCCCGTCCTGCGGCCCCAGCCCCATGGCTGCGCGGGGCATCGACGAGGCTTGCTCGCCACCCGCACGGTCGCGGATGGAACGTTCGCTAATTTAATCAAATTCAAAGAAGTGATCAATGCCCAATGTTGAAGGGGTAAGAGAAGACTGTGACTTGGGAAAGCCGCCTTTCTCTTTGGCATCTCCTAACGCTCCCTTCCCGCCGTTAGCCCGAAGCACCTTTGAAATAGTAATAAGGGCTAAATCCGGCATAAAATCGAACTCATTAGCAAAGTTCACCAGCTGATTGCTTTGCATAAAACACGACACTGATTGGAAGTAATTAGGTTAAGCGATAGCGTTGGGGTGGTGCGTGTCGCTAGCTGGTTTTGCCATCTTTCTCCCTTCTGGGCACACACTTGATTTCTCTTCTGCCTCCGGGGTCCAATCTCCCCCAAGCAGACCGCAGCAGCGATCCAAATCTGCATTCCGGGCAGGGCCAGGTTCCCCGGGGCTTGCAGCCTAATTAAGGTTTTCCCCAGGCACACTGATGGTCTGTGTGGAACCTTTCATTCCCCACTTCGGGGGGAAAAAGTTGCAGTTTGCGCCTTTTCACCAAGGCAGTGGACAGTTTATTGAGGCTTCTAAAAAGTAATCAGTGGCTCTGATTATGTTAAAATCTCTTTTAATTAAATATTTTGCATTTTACAAAGGCGGCTGTCATTTCTTTTACTTTTTAAATCTAGGAGTATAACCTGTTTCCTTTCTGTAATAATACTTTAGCTCATACCTGGGAAAATCAATAGGTGTAAAAAAATTAAATTAAACTTGTATTTTAAAACTATGAAACAGTTTTTTGGGGAAACACAAATGTATATATTTATATTACAAAAAAAAAACATTAAATGCCTGTACAGGTGTCTTGATTTCATAATTTACTTCAAAGATATTGAATTATCAATTTAAATACAAAAATGCTACATTAAATATACAGAATAAGATTTAATACAAATCCTTTTTAATTTTTTTTTCTTTTCGGTTGGTTAAGACATTTTTGTGTGTGGAGATGTTTACATTTTTATGTCATCCATCTCCATAAACTATAAACTTTTGATAGGAGGGGTAGTTAATTTTTTTTTCTCTTTCTCTCTTGATGATGGAAAAATAACTCCCAAGGCCATGTTTTTAATAAATTAGAAAAGTCCAGGACCCACGCAGCCCGCGTTAAATGTCGGACATACCTTTCTTCAATTCATAGGGAGAGTCTTTGCACAGGTCTAGCTGAGACTGGCTCCGCAACATTTTCGGGTCTTTAGCCAAAGCGTCCGCTCGGTTCAACACGGTTTGATTTAATCCATTGAAATGAGAGCCCGGGCCGGTGGTGGGGCCTGGCCCCGGCCCTGGGTGGCCGTGAAGGTGTCCGAAGGAACCATAGTTCGTGTAGCCGGGATAGAAGGGTGCAGTATAGTAGAGAGGCCGGGACAGCACCGTCCCGCCCGGGAAAGGGCACTGCCCAGAGGGCGAGCGCGACGGCGCCGGGGCCGGCGACGCGCGGCTGCCTCCTAGGGCTTGCCCGGCTACAGGCCCGGGGCACGGTGGGCACGGAGAGCCCTCGCTCCCTGCGCCCCCGTCCTTGACCTTGTCCGAGGATGTGGCGATCTCTGCCAGAGACCACAGTTTGGGCTTGGCAAGCACCGCAGGCGGCGGCGGTGGCGGCGGAGAGTGGATGACCGAGGGCCCGCCGGGCCCCGGGGGCAGCTCTCCCGGGGCTGGGTGCGGACCGGGCGCCGGTGTGCCTGCGGGGTAGTGAGGGACCGAGTCGTCCGACAGCCGCGCCGCAGCTGGCCCAGCTGGGGAGGGCCCGCCCGCGCGGGGGGGCCCCGGCAGCGCGTCGAGGCGGCCCTCTGAGGGCGGCTCCTTAAAATCTGAGTCGCTGAGGCTGCCCTCGGTTTCCTTGCCGGCGGGGGTAGGCGGCCCCTGCAGCCGTTCGCAGCCCGCAGCCGCCTTCGGTTCTGCTCCTCCTGCGGACGAAACCCATGCGGTAGGCACCGAGGCCGTGCCTCGGGGCGCAGGTTCCCGCCCTCAAAGGCAGCCAGACCCCTGCGCCCGACATCCAGGCCCCGTGCGCGCCCCCTCCAGGCCCCTCTTTTCCTTCTTAGTCCCTCAACACACCCTTTCCCGCGTCCACCAACCTGCTTCGGGGCCCTCGGGGTCGCCCTTGTCCTCGGGCTTCTGGGGCTCGTCCTCGTCGTTCTTCTCTAGGTCAATGTTCTCCTCCTCCTCCTCGTCCTCGCTGCGGTTCCGAGGGGTCCATGTCATTTTGTTCTCCTTCTTGAGGCGCCGGCGAGCGTTGGCGAACCAGGTGGACACCTGGGTTAGGGTCATCTTGGTGATGATGGCCAGCATGATCTTCTCGCCCTTAGTGGGGTAGGGGTTTTTACGGTGCTCGTTGAGCCAGGCCTTGAGCGTCGCGGTGGCATCCCGGGTGGCGTTCTTCCGGTACGCGGGGTCCCCGTACGGGTAGGAACCCAGAGGCGCCGCGTAGGGGTGGTACCCCAAGGAGCCCGCCATGCCGGGTGTGTGGTCGTAGGGAGAGCCCTGCGGGGGAGAGGCAGAGAAAGGTGAAATGTGGGCCATGGTCTCCACTGTCACCTGAACAACCTAAGCACATTTTCCGTGCGCCCTCGGGTCTGCTGGAGGGCGAGGCCCGTAGTCCCACTCCCCCTTGGGCAGGTCTGGCGGGTTCCAACACAAGATCAACCCCTCCCCCTACTCCAAAGGTAGCTGGGGCCCCCAATTCCTGAGTCTGGCCCTTAGGGAGCCCCTGAGCCTCGGCGCCACCGTACAGGCTCCCATCTGCCCGGAGACGTCAGTCCCCAGTGGGCAGATGGGACTACCGCGGCCCGGACCT
Source organism: Tupaia tana (assembly GCA_026018925.1). Lineage (NCBI taxonomy): Eukaryota > Metazoa > Chordata > Mammalia > Scandentia > Tupaiidae > Tupaia > Tupaia tana. The sequence goes on from JAKSZU010000018.1 coordinate 31,822,316, forward strand.
CAGTTAATACAGAGGCCTGGGCAGCAGCGGCGACCCCGAGCTCTGCGCCCCAGCAACTGTACGTTGGACGCCAGAAGGGAGAACAAGGAAAGTCAAGACATTTATTTTTCTTAATCTGCAAAGAAACGCAAACGAAACACTGAGCCTTGTCCAGACACTCCCACTCCGAAAAGACGCTACCCTAAACCGAAGCCATCGCGCTTTTCCAGAAAGTGCACCCGGCCGAAAAATCCCGGATGCACCGCAGCTCGGCCGACTTTTCAGAAATTTAATACCTCCAAATCGGATTGCGAAGATAGGATTACGGATTTGCAACATTTTGGAGGACTAATTAAAGGCGAGGCCAAACACATTTACATGGACTTAGCACTCTCCTACTCAGATTTCGGGTCTATTTCTCTTAAACTACTTTTCCAAAAATGTTAAAAACAAAAAACCAATAAAATTGGCCGGTTGGCCCGAGGTTTAAGAGTGAACTAAATGCTGCTCTTTAATTGCAGCGACCTCTCCCCCCAAAACCCTTTTCGCCAGCTCAGCGATACCAGCAAGACACGGCTCTTTTCTCAGCAACTCTCTAGAGCCTGAGGCCCTGAAGGAGCCTAGAGAAACCATCGCCCAAGTTTGCAGGGGCCGCGAAGCTGGGCAGGGGTGGTCGGCAGTAGAGCCTAGGCCCGTGTCCCCCGCAGCCCCCTCCTGCCTGGGCAGCCCCGGCTGCCCTCTCCCGCTGCGGATCTCGCTCACTCACCACGTACGAGGAGAAGGCGGCGGCGGCGGCGGCGGCCGGGTCAGCGCCGTATTGGAGGTGCGAGTTGTAGCCCGGCGAGGGCGCCGTGAAGGCAGTAGAGCCAGCGTAGGGCGAGAACGCGGAGCCCGAAGACGAGCGGCCGAGCTCATCCGTGCGGGGCCCCGAAATGACGCTGGTGCTGTACGCCGGGCAAGAGTAGAGCGCCAGCGAGGCGGACGGCTGGTACAAGTAGCCCTGCGGGTAGGACATGGCCACACACGGGCATGGGGCGCGCCGCGCCGCGGCCGCCAACGAGCCGGGCGGCGCCCTGCGAGGGCGAGCGGGCCGGCACCTGGCCTCTGCTTCCCTGGGCCGCCGCTCCTCCGGCCCCGACTCCCGGGCTCCGACCCGCGGCGCCTCCTCGCTGGCTTCCCGCGCGCCTCCGGCTGCGACCGCCGCGCCCGCTCCTCTGAGCGCCTCGCTCGCCCCGGCTGGGCTTTTTTTCCCCCCTCCCTTGCTGCTTTCTCTTTTACCCCCTCGCTCTTTGCACCGGGGGGCTCTGCTTTTGGCTTCGCAAAGGTCCTGCCAAGATGCTAAGTTGGAAATTGAGGATTCTGACGCCTTGTGCGCGCCCGAAGCTCCTCCTTCCCGGGGTGTAGTCCTTGGGAGGACTGGCAGGAGCCACTGGGCGGCCGTAGCCAACCCGGCCGCCAGGCGCGCCTCGCCCTCTCCCTCTTCCTCCCCGGCTCCCTCTCCCGCTCGCTGGCGCTCCCCTCGCCCCTCCCTAGCGCCCGCCTCTCCTCCGCGGCCCCCTTCTCCTCCCTCCTCTTTGCCTCCCCCCTTCTCCCCTCCCCGGTCTCTCCTCTCTCTTTCTCTCAGACAGACTCTCGAGCGCCGGCCCCAGGATGACAATCACATCCTAGGCGCGCCGAGCTCTTCCAACTTTCCTCCCCTGCTAACTCCGGGCGGAGGAGCAGTCCCGGTGCACCGCCGGCCCTGGGATCGGGCCCGGCGCTCCGAAGCACAAAGAGAAGGAGGCCGCGGACTGTACGCCGGCGAACGCTCTGTGCTCTCCTTTAGCCACAGTAAATCGCAGAGTTAGCGGATTTCTTGATCTCCGGAAGGCTAGGCTCCGAGGCGGTTGGTCTCCCAACCCCCTCCCGCTTCTCCCCCGGCCCAAGAAGTCGGAGAGTAAGTTGGAGATCGGAAACGAAGGTCCCTGGGAGAACCTGATGGATGCCCTCGCCTAGGGCGCAGACAGTCCGGGATGACTGCCCCTCTGAGCCGGCAGCAGCAGGTGGGCGAGAGACAGGCCTCGGACTTCTGCGCCTTCGGCTTGGCCTTCTTTCCACTGACCCCCACGGGGTGGCGAGGGAGGAGACACTAGGGGCCTAAGACTTCGGGGTAGCCCCTCTAAAGGAGAGGTAGTGGACAAGAACTGCCAAACGAAGAATCAGCTATACCCGAGGTCTCCGGACCTCACCCACTCCCACCTTCATGCTTCGCAGCCTCTTTCTTGGGGTCTTTCATGGATAGCTTGCCCAGACAGTCGGTGGTGGTGAAGGGTCCTTTTCCCTTTTGTTCAACTAAGTCGCCTTCCCCTTCGCACGCACTCTCTTACCCGCCCACGCTCCACTGCAAACACTCGGTGGAGCAGTGCCCAGCCCAACCACTGTTTGTTCAGCAAGGCGCTGGCGAGGCAAACACACCACTGAGTCACAGGCAGAGCCCTTGCCCACGACGGCCACACAGTTAGAATACAAAACAGACCAGCTCCCCGTCACCACCTCCCAACGCCGCAAGCCACAGACGCGCTCGAACTCTGGTACAGACAGGGGCGCTAGTGAACCAGGACAGGGGTTGGCACAGGGTTGGGCACGCCGCTGAAGTTCAGCGTATCAGGGACTTTGTAGGCTTTTAAAATGGGGCCACACTCAAGCCAAAGCATGACTATATACAAAGTTTCTTGCAGTGACTCTGACGGACGAGATACACCGTGTTTTCCGAGTTCCAACCCCCCCTCCCCTCCCGCACACTCTAACCCAGCGGTCACACTGACACCCGCTCGGCGGCGCGCCTACTCGGTGGCGCGATGACTCCTCCCCTCCCTCCTCTCCCCGCCCCCTAGGCTCCGCCCCCAGGAGACTGACCCACCCAGACTACATTCTCCGAGAACCTCTCGGTCCGCCCAGCCCTTTCCCTTACACTGCCTTCACCTCTGATTGGACTCTGGACTCTATTGGCTCCGCCTCCTGATGACGTAATCCAGCTTCCCTCCGAGTCCTGGCGTTGGAGGGGCGGGAGTGGGCGGGGCTTTGAGCGCGCTATTGTCATGGAGACGAGAAGCCGGTTGCAGCGGCGGTGGGGACTGCTGGGCCGAAGTGGCTGCGGGTCGGCAGAGCCTGAAGCTAGGCGGAAAGGCCGAGACGGCCGGATCATGGAGGAGCGCGGAACTGGACGGTGGCGGGCTCGCTGGCAACGCGTTGTCCCGCTCGCTGTAAGCTCGGGTCATGGCGGGGAGAGCCCCGGAGCATCTACCCCCGTCTGTCCTCGCTCCCGCCTCTCGAGGCCCCTCGGCTTCTCAGCCCGCCCCCTGCTCCGCCCGCCGCCGAAGCACCCCTCGCGCTAACGGTCGGTCACGGCCTGCGCGCGCCGCCCGCCAGGGGCTCGCGCCAGCCACGAGGGAGCGTCCGCGACCCGCGCGCCCGCGCCGCCGAGCAGAGGTGAGCCCCCACGCAGCCTGGTCCCGCATCCCGCGCGCCCGGGCTGCCTGCCCCGGCAGCCACGTCCGCGTCTGCTCTTGGATCGGGTGGCGGCGGCGGTGTCCCGCGCGCGGCCGGAGGTCTCATGGTCGCCGGCCGCGAGAATGTCGGACCGCCCTGGGCGCACCGTCACTGGGCCGGCACACGTGGACGTTTCCCTACGTCTGCGCGTGTCCCCACCATCACCCTCTCGACTCTCGTCCAGGGCGTTGGTTTTCGCGATGAAATGGAGCCCTGGATGTTTGTGCCACCAAGAATCTGCGTCAGTTACAGGGACATCCTCTCACATCTTTCTGCCACTCTGGGCCGCGGGGTTATTTCCCCCACCCTCCCCCCACACACACTCTCCACCCCCCTTTTCCTTTGACCCCCTTCCTTTTACCGTCTTCTGTTTGCAATCAGAAACTGGAGAGAATCCTGCAAGATATTGAAGCATTTAGAATTTATGGTTCTGTTGCCGTGGTTGTCACCTCCACTCTACGTCAAATTTAAGACTCATTTCTTAAGGATGTCTCTATTTTCTGCTTTATTTGCACATTGATGGCTCTACTGCTTGGCTGGCCAGGGCCACCCTGTGTCTGAGATAGAATTGTGCTAATAATATGTGAAAAGGAAAGGGCTTCAGAGACATCTAGAGTTTTTTTTTTTTTTTTCCTTCTCGCTCTCTCTTTTTTAATTAATATGAACGCGTTCACGATTTTGCTGGTAAACACGAGATTTTAACTTTTTTTATCTTGATAGAGATGATGAGTCTCCCCTCCCTTTTTCCTTTTTATTCATTGGCTTTTTTCGTTTGAGAAGCTGTTTACTTGTTAGCGGTAGTTTCACTGGTCTCTTGTCACTGAAGAGTTTTTTGCCTCAACAGAAATAGGATCTAGCTTTCATCCCAGGTTACCAAAAACGTTTTTGTTTCTTTTCTTGCTTACTAGGACATTGGTATCTCTCCGAACATTTTTAACTTACACTAGGGACAGGTTTGCTCCGACTGTTTTTTAAAGTAGTAAAATGCTCATTGAAAAACTCCCTAAGGATTGATTGGTTTATCATGTCTGCACGAATCCAGTTATGCATAACTCTTAAAATTTAAAGCTTTAAAATAAGATCCACGATTATATTGCTAAGACAAGGCAGTAGAGCTTGCTCTTCAAGTTTTGACTGTACAGTTGTCATTGTTCCACTCAGGTGCAAAAGAGGTTATTCCTGTTTATTTAGTGTAATGGCTGTTTACAGTTAAAACTTTAAAGACTCATAAAAGTAGGTCTGCTGTATTTTAAAGATCTCATCATTCTTGTGGGAGAGACACAACAGCCACACCAGGAAAGGCAACAGATTGCTTCTGTCATATCGCTTTGCTGTTTTGGAGTGTACTTAAAGGATTATGATTGATAAGGCTGTCTTGCCAAAGAATGTTGACACAGGTGTGCATCGTTATCTTAATTAAGATCCTGAGAAAATGTTGTCTATAACTGTGACAGAAGAAGGGCGGCATATTTTTGTACAGTTTTGCTTTTGGAGAATTTAATTGCACTTGAAATCTGCCTTTGAGCTTCCAGATTTTGTGAGCACTTTGGCAACAGAAGTTTGAGAGAGAAATTAATAGTTTAATGTTAAGTGTTCTGGCATGTACTAATACTACTTGTGGCTTTTTGGCAGTGCCTCCTGTCGGCTTTTCTTTGTGCTCTACTTTTGCACAATGATTTCTAATTTGGGAAGAAAAGCATAGTATAGAGAGTATATTGTTAAACAGAGGAAGGCATGCTTAATGTGCAGAAGCAGGGACGTAATAAAAGGGTAAATACATGAGAAATTTATGCCATTTCATTTTGTGGGGAAGAAACATTTTCCTAGAGTGTCTTAGTGATCTAAAACAATTTCTTTTTCTTATCATCTAGTACCTAGCTACAATGCTTATGGAATGCCTTGTTTTTATTTCTAGAAATAGAAGAAAACTGTTTCATTTCTCCTCACATATTTTTCTGTGAATTTGTACTGACAACCAAGTGAAGATAGTGCGTTTAGACTCTTAATAGTTTAAGGGTCTGAATCATAACCTGAGTGACCACTAAAATAGTATTAATGTCCTTTACTACAAATTTGTGAATGCAAAAATAGTGACAGGGCATCTGCTGTTGATTATATTACCCTTGGATTACCCAGAACCTAATAGAAGTATTGCATCAAGATTCCCCCCACCCCTTTGTAGCTCACGATTTCCCGGAAGCCGGGTGTCCATCAGTGTATATGTATTTTTCTTTAATATTAAAACTCATTGTAGAAAGAGGAAATGAAAGTGGAGGAAACCATAGGCAGATGATCAGAAAAGCCAGGTGTAGTGTCGCAGGTCACTCTTGACCCTGATGATAATTAGCTGGTTAGAATTAGATGGCAAACTGAAATTAAAGACAGACTTATTTAGATTTGTTTGCTGAAATTAAAACAAGAACATGAACTTTGGGATAATTGGTTTGCTTATGTCTCAGTCCTTCCATCAAGATTTTTTTCCTCTGGCAGTTACTGTCAGCATCCTTATATTATTATCCTTGTGTAACTTCCAAATTTGATACATCGTATTAAGAGACTAAATAGGAATGTGAATGGTTACCTGTCATCTGTTTGAATGAATAACACCAGATAATTATTAATATATTTGTACATTCTAGAAATCTTTGGAAAAATGTAATTGCCCCTTTAGCTGCTAACGTGGAAATAAGTGAAATCATGTAATTCCCGAGTGAATTAAACATGTCCTTAAAAATAGATTATGAAGACAGTATTATCCTTTGGAATAATGCTTTAACTCTGTGGTAGCACAACCTGTTTTGAGTGGTAGTATTTCAATATCTTTGTATATTTCTCTAAAATGTCTACGTTGTGTTGACACCTGTGTTTTGATATTGTACATGTATTTGTTAGCTATTTTATAAAGAATAGTATTTCTTAATGGAGAGTAGCTGATGAAACTCTAGAACATGTAAGATCCAGGAATGATCTGTTTCCTTGTTCAGTAATGACTCTGGCTTGCTTTCGCAGCAGTACTGTGAAGTGTGATACCGATGACTTATTTCTGCATACATCTGTAGTGTTTTTCTGGCTGTAGTATACCTAAGCACCAATTTAGCTTGGCAAATTACCTTAGATACTTCAAAATTGAAAACTAGTATATTCTAATGTAGTTTGAGTTTAAGCCTTGATTAGTAAGGATGCACTTAACATTTGTTCAGGAGAAGGGAATATAATTTTCTCTTGCGGTTGTTATTTATATAATCCATTTTTCTGGCCTTTTCTCAGGCTAATGATATTCCCTACCTTGATACAGCTTTTATTTGTTTATTTGCCATAATAGGGAATGATACCTGGGAGAAAATTAGATATTCATGTCTAATATCCCCAAAGTATTTCTAGTTTTCTGTGTTTCCTTAAACAGAATCATTTCCGTTTTCTGTGCAGGTGATGAGTACATGCTTCCGTAATACATGTGGATGTTTTCAGCTAAGTTCATTTCTAAACTATGGGGTTCCTACAGATATTGGCTGAAATTTGTTCTTGCACCTCCCAGGGCTCATCTATAAGTAAGTGTCTGCACATAGTGTGCTTGTGAGTGGAGGAAACCCAAAATAACATCAGTGTTGGTTTTACCAAAGCGTTCATCTTGGTAGTCAGAGTTAAGTACAGAATGTAGAGAATGTCACTTCAGACCTTTGGTTATTAAAAATTTTAGTAATGCATTAATCGAGGGTGAAGGAGATAGAAAAATTTTCAATTCACGGAATGGCACCGAATAATTTATTTATTTTTATTTATAATTTATCATGGAATGATATGGAATAATTTATTTTGAATGATATCATTGGATAGTAGAATTTATAAACTCAGTGCTTTTCATGCAAATCAAGACTGAGGTTATGATATTTTATGAAGTGGCATTATTATTTAAAGGAAATAATCTATTTATACTGAAGCACAGTGTGTGATTATTTTAACTGCCTAGTTCTTTGAAGAATAAATTTAGGGAAGCGTCAATTCTGGTCATGGGTACCACACTCTTTTAATGACAGAGTATACAGGTGTACATAAAACTTGCTATTTCTCATCAAAATGGGGCTGCTGACTGTAGGCAGATGAGAAAAGCTATGAGAAAGAATTATTTTCCAGAATCTTTGTGTTTAGTGGGCAGAGCAAGGAAATGGACTTAGTGCTACAGCACTTTTTGCAAACTAAAAAAGACAGTTGTATGACACACACACAAAAGAGCTAATTTTACAGAAGGCAGCTACAGTTAATGTAGCCTCCCATAGAACAAATGCTTCTTTGTGAAAACTTTCAAAAGTGGTAAGTGATTTTAGTGTAATATGAAGTGATATGTAATTGTTTGTAAATAGTGTCTTTTTGTTCCCCTTTCACTGATCGGGTCTTAGGGAACTAGGGCTTCATGTATGACTGGGACCTGAAGTATTAGAGCAAGTTAGAAACACACACAGCACAAATATAAAGAAAAGGTTAAGGAATGAGCAGTCTGACTCTTCTTTATCTTTACACTTAGTTTTTAGATTTTTTTAAAAACTATGTGTAAAGTCATTGAATTTTAAAAATAAGAGGTTTTTTTTTCTCCTAAGGATAAATATAGGAAAAATCTAAACTGTATGCAGATTGGTTGAGTTTTACATTGTTGTCAGCCAAACGTATTATTAAGATTCATAGTTCCTATAAATTAAAAGTATTCTAATGAATTAAAACCCTCATATTCCTTTTATATAAAATAGATGTGTATGGGTGGACCACCAATTTTGAAAATACGAAGAAAACACGTCCTTTCAGCAGTAGTTGGTTACGGTTGATTAATTGAGAAGGTTGCACTAAATGTTCTCTAGTGGAAATAGCTAAGGAGTATGCTTTTTGAGAAATGTATCATCCAGGAATAAAATCAATTGAAGTATTGGTAATTAAATTGTAATTCCATGAAGGAAGGAAGTGCTATGAAAGATGAAGCTAACTATTGCTGTTTTTCTCTTTAAGAGTCTGCAGTCCATAATGGAGTTACTGTACTGAATTTTGGAACGAGGAGATTCTGAAGATAGGGAGGTAATATTATCTCTTTTAAAAGAATACTTTCCTTCTGTATTTATTCCTGAACCTTTATTACATATAAGAACTTGTGTCTAGTAGACCACAGTTTCTTTAAATTTGGGGTATGGAAATTATATTACTTTCCTCTGCTAAATTTTTGAGCCTGCTTCTCTGAGGGCTATGGGCTGCAGTGGAAGAGCCTAGAAATATCATTTAGGCATACTCAGCATCCTTAAAATAGCTTCTTTCTGAGAATTAGATCTGTGAGGGTGTCCTGCACAGTTCTAGCAGATGTCATTTTAGTTTCGATCTGCATGCATTTAGCATGTTGTTTACCTGTCCTCATTTACCTCCTAGTTCTTGGTTCCTTCATTTGGGGGGATGTGTTCTCTGCAGGGCGATTTACTGCCAGCCACGACCAAGTTCTGGGTGGAGGACTCGGTAGTTGGCAACTGGTTTCAGAGCTCTGCCAGGGAGTTGGTTGGGCCCGGCCTGGGGCCTTCTCGAGTGTTGGAGGTCAGAATCTCACACACGTGGGTTCTTTTCCTGGTTCAGAGCCTTAGGTTCCTTCCCACTTTTCCTGTAATCCTTTGCCTCTTGCTAGGTTGCCCAGCTACTTACTTTGCAGCTGTTGTGAACATTCACATGGAATGTAGAACTCTGTGTTATTCTTTGTTAATTTACCCAAGTGCCCTCTCATTTCAAAGACCTAATGTTGGCATTGAAGAATCAATCTGAGATTCCCAAAGAACAAAGATTGGGTTTAATTTATATCTTTCAGAAGAGATTCTGTCTTCTGATATGGTGTTGCCACATTTAATATGCAGGTTAAGTTAACACAGTGGGAAACCCTTTTATATAACACTAATTATGTCTAAGAATGTTTAGACAGCTTTAAGTTGTGTACTAGTATTTTTATCTATTTGTTGTCCTTTGTAAGAAAAATGATGTACTTTTGTAACCATCAAAAATATCTGCCCCTGAACTCTCTATCTAGGGAGGAGTATTAATAAAACAGTAAAGAGCTTCATGGTATCTAATTAAATAATAAGGGAATTGGTAGGAAATGTGACTTCTTCCATTAAAGAAACTAGCATACATTTAAAAACAAAAACCTTCAGGAAAAAAACTCTATGATCTTTAAGTTAAATAGTGTTTTTTGCTAACACAACAGAAAGGGAAAATATACCAATTAATTTCAGATTATTTTATTCATGACTATATAGAGGTTGTAAGCGGCTGAAGAAACCATTAAAATGTAGTCAAGAAAAAAAATGGTGATATCAAAGTAATTAATTTGAAAGCAGTTTACATCTGCAAAACAATTCTATATTATGACCTTGGCCAACTTTAATGCCTCATATACTCGGGTTATTATTTCAGCTTTTAAAATATCAGTCTGTGGTATAGCTTGTGCATGGAATGCAAGGGTATTTTCAAATCCAGGTTTTGCTGATTTTCTTAAAATATGATACAATTTTGCAGCATTGAAAGATAATATTTATTAATAGAAGGAAAATATAAAATTTAATATCTCGGCAACTGAGACCTTTAAACCTACTTTATAAGTACAATCATGACAACTGTACTTTTTTTTGGTCTTTGTTATATAGACAGAATTATGGATATCCTACAATCGAAATGTCTTCTTTATTAATTCCCAATTTTATTCTCTGTAACGAACATTTAAAATAAAGGCATCCGTGCTGTAGGGAGTAAAATTTAAATCCCGGGCTAATTTTCTAAGCCTCAGACCCATAGAAAAGGCTGCCTTGATTAATTTAGAACTGTGAAAGGGGGCAGGTAGAACTGTTTTCAGCTGAAATTTACTAATGCAGCAACCATTTAAATTAAATGTTTGTTAACATAATAGTGATGGCATTTTCTCCTCCTCCTCCTTGTGGTTTTGTCCAACTAGATGTTACAGTGGCAGTTGCACTGACTGTTAAGTGTTTAAATGATGACACCATTATGTGAAGTGATTTTGAAATGAGAGATTCCAGCCAAGAATTACATCTGCTCCCATCTCCTTCAAATCATACTCTCTGGCAGTACAGATTATGATTGATTTGTTTGTGACAGATTGCAGGAAACAGTCATTGATTTTTCAATATTTTACCTTAAAATTATTTACAGTTGTAACCATGGGGAGGTATTTCCATGGGCTGTCAGCCCCTGAAAGACTAGGATAATATTCCCTGCTCTCTGACAAGACAAATTACCTGTAATGAGTGCAGTAGCTGAAGGGTATACTTTTATTTTAAAATATGTCAATAACCCCAGTGACTAAACGAATATTGATTTAGCATAATGAAGCCTGAGTAATGTGAAAATGAGCTTTTTCAAGAGGCATGGTAAAGACTTTCTTTTTAGCTGGTTGTAAGAAGCTTTTCATTCTTTCCAGCTAGCTGGTAGAAATATAGGACTATAGAAGCAAGCCATCAGGAACGATAGTGTTGTTTGTGATAACCAGGGTTCATATAGCCTGCCCTTGCGTTTAGTGATTCTTTTCCAATCTTATTTTGAGACTTACTTGCAAGCATTGATTAGAATAGCTACTGATTTATTTGTTATCTTTAACCGACTTAGTATTTTCACAATTTCAATATATTTTACCTTGGAACCCCTGACAATGAATATTAAAATATAACTATGTACAACCATTTGTAGGTGACAACATAATTATATTAAGACATTTCAAATGGGTTATTGTAGTATTTAATGTGGTGTATTTTATGGTAGAATGACTCTCAGTCTATGGACATCAGATCGCTTTCAGTGGGAATGAAGATTAATTTACTCAAGTCCTGATTTCTTAGGCATCAGTGCATGTTTTCATTTTTGCCAGAGTGCCCCTCCACTTTCAAATGTAATTCTCAACTTATGGATTAAGATCAAAATACATTAGGTCCTTTAAATAAGAAAGATAATTAGAAATACATACTTATATATTTATAGTCCATCGAGGTATATTAGGGTTTTATGCCATCTCTAACTTGGTAAGGAGATAATAGGGTAAACGGTCCTGGTAATATAGTGGAAAGGTAAGTATTTGAAGATGTCAGAGTATTTCTTGGGAGCCTTTCTCATTTTATGATGACTAACAGTATTCATGTGTTATTAAAATCATTAGATAAAGTCCGTTTAGAAATGAAAAGTGAGTTATAATTTAAAGAAAATTCAGAGAGTTCATCCTGCTAGTTATCTTGTACTATCGTATTGGAAATGTTGCAATAAAATGAAAAATACAAAATATATTTTAATTGAAAAATAATAGATTCTAGAACACAAAGTTATTGTTTTAAATTTTTTTCTCGGAATTTGTCCAAGGGCATGATATCGTAGGTGTGTCCTGCAGTAAGCTGGGTGCGTTACAAAACACTGGACAATGATTTGATTTGCTGTAAGAGTTCATTTGTCATCCCCCTCCACACACACCCCAAATTCTTTCCCTTTCTTTATAAAAGGACATTTGAGATATAGAAATATGAGGGGTGTGCTTTCATGATATATGTGCTGTAACACAAATTCTTCCACCATTAATTTGGTTTATAGTTTTTAAGTCAGTGTCCTATCCATAGAATTACTTATGCCTGACAGAAAAAAAATATATAGATTTTTTTGGTCATAATTGTTTTTTTAAATAAAGCATATTTTCTTCAGACAAATCTATGCTTAAAACATCACCTATATTGTTTAATTTATTTTGGAGTAAAGTAATAAAAATTATTATAGCTTACCCATGTGACCTGAATTTGTGTGTTCATTTCACAGTGCAAGTATATAACTATTTATGAGACTTAAATTTCAGAAATGTGTAGATAGAATCAAGCTCTTTCTGGAGCAGTTATTCTCTGTGGCATATTGTGCCCTTTTTCATTTCTTTTAGTCCTTTGACAAAAACAAAAAACAAAAAACAAAACCTTGCTCCTATTCTCTTGCAGTGGAAAACTGTATCAAGTATTTTTAAGTTATGCAAGTAATGGCCTGGAGATGATTAAAACACTTGTTTTTGAAAAGAAAATGCTCCTGCTTTAAAAATCTTTCTTGTGTTTGTGTCTATTAAAATGAACAGTTCAGTTTAAAATGACACATAACCAGTCTACTATTTAACTTCTTTTCCACTATGTATTTTCTGTGTTTGGTCTGACCTTCTATGATAACTTAATATGGGGATAAATTAGCATATAATTCTATTGTCCATGTGACCTTAACCAATTGCAAAATTTCACCACCACTTTTTGGGGGAGCAGTTTGGTAGTTTATGTAGACTGTAACATTACGTGTTTGCAAATAAATGTTCAATGCATCCTGGCTATCATGTTGTCAAAAATGCTTTAAAATAAGCAGTTAGAGGAAACACTTCACCCCATTACTAAGTTATTACAATGCCTCCTAAAGGTAGCATTTTTAATTAGTGTACATAATTGATTAGTGATTTGTCTTCTCCCAAGCATAAAGAAGCATACCAAAGTTAAGTGTGATCAGTGAAGTGTAAGATATTAGGGATTGATGGTAACACTGATCATGACAACTAAATGGATTTTTTTCTTTTTTTCTTTTAGATTCAACCATCGGTCTTTGAAATTTCCTGTGATCTGTTTCAATCTAGATGCAAAAGACATGGAAAAACCAAGTGCTCAAGTGGTTTAAATATGTTTTAGCTGTTCCTATTTATAGACTACAATATTTTTCCAATTAAAATCCCGAGTTGTCATGCAGAAGGTTAAGCTCTTTTTGATCACCAAGTTTATTGAAAATGCTTAGCGTTGTAGAGGATCACCAAATATTTTCTGTTTTAATCAAAGTAGAGAAAATAAAATAAATTTTGTATGCTGACTTTTTCCCTGAAATCTTTTTATTGAAGTGACTGAATGTTTATATGTGGAAAAGAAGGTTTTTTAAAAATCCCTTCCTCCATCATAGTAATTCTTCTGTCAGATACCGTTAGACTGTTTAAAATCACTTTCTAAAGTGACTGTATTATATGTATGAGACAAAAAATACTGGTAACTGTGTTTTAATTTCCTTACAGTTTATGTATATATGTGTGTGTGTATATATGTATGTGTGTGTGTGTGTGTGTGTGCTTGTATGTGTATGTAATACATATGTTATATATATATTATATTATATATGCAGGTACTCCAACATGTCTTGGGACCTGCTGGCGCTCTACTACCTGCATTACTGTGGCTGGGCCTATTTTAATTAAGGGCCAGCAGGTGGTATGGAGGTTAAAGTGCTATATACATATTTACCTTAAAGATACTACATATCTATTAAAGTTTGTTCTTTCATGATAGAGACAGACAGAAACAGACACCCCCAACAGGGTCTTCACACTCAGTCCACCTTCAAGTCTCAGCCAGCCTGGATCACAGGCACTCATGTGTATGCCTGGCATACTCAGAGAGGTCCCAGGACATAAACCTAGGACCTCTCCCATGTAGATCCAGTTCTGCTACCGCTGCATCATTACCTGGTCCATATATATATGTGTGTGTGTGTGTGTATGTTGCAATTCTCTGTATCAGTCCTCTAGAATAGAATATTTCCTCTTCAGACAATATATTGCCTCAATTTAGATACAAGAAAAAGTTGCATTACCCAGCAGAACTTTTGTTACATGTTTGAACATTTGACTTATGTCAACAAGATTGACATCCGGTTCATTCACAGCATTTCTGCATATGGGTAGGCCAAGTAATGACCGATTACCTTGCCATGAGAAATTCCTTGTGGCCTTTGTGGCAGCTGTAGGAAAATGGAAGGGTTGCTCTATATAGGCCCATTATGGTCGTGACCATAGTAATACAAATGACACAAAATAACAAATTAGCCTTGGCCTGTAAAAGTGACCTGGATAAAAGACAGGATGTGAACAGGGCATCTGTAAATACCAGTGTGGTCATTCAGTCTAAGCAGGTACTAAAGCATCCCTTGCTCCAGCACTTCCAGACACCAGGAATCTAACAGTAAGGAAGACTGACAGCGCCTGTCCTCTCAGCATGGTTCTCTTGGCTCTCAGATTAGGGGAAAAGAAACAGAAACCCACAGGATTGTGCTAAAGTATTAGAAATCCAGAACTTCCAGAATTCAGGAGAAGAAAAACAGTACAATTTGAGCAGGCCTGCCAGAACCTGAGAGCACAGATATGATATGACAGCATATATGAGGGGTCTTAGAAAAGGTCACGTAGGGCCAGCTGGTGGCACAGTGGTTAAGATGGCCGGATCCCATGTGCCCAACTATGTGGTTCAAGTCCTGGACCCAGCAGCTTGAAAAACACCTGGCATGTGTGCATATGTGCTCAAAATCGTGATGGGAGAGAGAAATGGAGAAGGAGCTGTAGTGTGAACATCCCGCGTGGGAGGTGCTTTCTTGATTTCCCAGAGAACTCTAGGGAGCACATGTGTCCTCCAGCATAAATGAAAAGATAAAAAGGTCATGGAAAATGAATATTATGAAAAACTTCCTGTGGATTTAAAAAAAAAAGTTTATACCAAAATATGCTTGTAGTTTAATTCCATTTTTCCATGACCTTTTTAAAGTCCTCTCATATATGACATGGAGAAAGAGGGAAGATACCAGAAAAGAACTGGGGCACAGTTTGTTGGGACGGATGGAATCGGGTCCAGCCTGAATTTTCTGGGTGCCAAGGAGATATGTCATTGCCCAAAAGTGTATTTAACAACTTCTTACGTTATTGTAACTCACCAGGAATGAAGCATGTTTTTTCCTTTTCCTTTTCCTTTTTTTCACCATAGGGGTGATTTCTCACTTTCCCTCTCTCTTTGGTGAGCTCATGCCCTCTATAGCAAAAACTTAAAAAAAAAAAAAAAAGTAGTATTTTGATTTAAATATGTTGGTTTAGTGAAAAACAAATGGGTACTCTTCCTCATAAAACTAGGACTTGAAAGAGTCATATAGGTTATGAGGTTCTCTGTGTGCATGTAAAATATATATTATCTTCCTTTATAGTTGCTATGAGGTATAAATTTTTTTTTTTACTTTTTTAATGTCTTAAATATGTAATTTGCAAGATGTTGGTCACTTAAAATTTTAGTTTATTTTGGATTACAATAACTTGTTACTGCTTGTACTCATTATTTGGTTTCAAAATGTTTATATGATATATACAATTTGGGGAGAGTTCCAAAACTAAAACTGCAAGATCACATATACAGATAAAAAGTTATATAAAGGATACATTGGGGAACCAGCAAGTGGTGTGGTGGTTAAGGCTCTGGACTCCTAAATGGCCGATCACAGTTCGAGTCTTGTACCCGATGTCTTGAAAATCACACTGGGTACCTGTATGTGTGTGCCCAAAATCCCAGGAGCAGAATGGAGGAGACAGGATTGTGGCATGGCCATTGATATCTCACTATCTCTCTCACTGTCTCTCTGGCAAGTGCACACGCCCTATGGCAAAAACCTTTTAAAAAAATACATTGGAACGATTTGATGGCTTTACTATTTGAGCAACATAAGAAAAAAATAAATATTTCTGTGTATTCTTTTAAAAAAATATACATGATGGTAAGAGAGCTAAGAACATTTTCTCAATGCACATCCAATTTTAGGAGGCTAAAATAGGAAGCTCTAATACGGCTGATTGAGGCCTCTTAAACTTGGAAAACTGGACAGTGGAAAACACGTTTTCATATTTTTTTTTTTTTAATTTTTGCCAGAGGTTGAATGCACTCACCAGAGACAAAGAGAAGGAAAATGAGAAAGCACCCCCCGCATGGACAATGTTCATGCTGCAGTCCCTTCCCATTGCTCTCTCCTTTCAGGATTTTGGGCATGCATGCACACGCACCTGGAATGTTTCTCAAGCCACCGTCTGTGACTTGAACCATGCAGTCAGACATGTGGGGATCCAGCTGCTTTAACCATCAAACCAAGGGCTGGCTCAGAGTTTCTTACAGTTTCTATAAATTGTAGATCTGATCAAAGTGGTTATTAAAAAACAGTAAAATTAAGATATGATTTTGTATGTAATAATATTGAGTCTAATAGCCTCAATTACATAGCATGGCCAATTAGGAGGCCAACATAAATTGTGTTTTATGAAGGAGCTACTTTAGGCTAGCAACTTAAAAGTTCTGAGTGTATGTAATGACAAAGCATTGTGGAATCATCTTGTAATGCTGTTTATGTAGCGGTTAAAAAAATAAAAGAAAAAGAAAACGGTGCAATTTTAGACCGTTTTTTGAAAAATTTTACAAATACTGCAAATCATAGGTTGGTTACCACTAGACTTCCTGACTCTGCAGTGATTGCCGTATTCTCTGTGTATTCTTTTAAAATACCAGGCACTTTATAATTTTGTCTATAATTGTTTACATATATTTTTCTCCACAGTGGTTTTAGAACAACTTATTGCTAAATTACTTTAACCCACTTGCAATCTTTAAACTCTGTGTATCAATATACTGAAGTGTCAGTTGTGAGACACACTAGAAGACTATTTTTTTCCCAAAAACTTTCTATTCAAAATACCTTTCGAACTCAATGCATAAAAACATCAGGCTACTTCCTCTTGCAAGCTTTTGAAGTTGGGGAAGACTTGTTTTTCAGATGAGGAAACGAAGTCCCTAGAAGGCGAAGTGATTTAAGCAATTTAACGAATTAAGTGTAGTAAATTTCTAAAGTAAATATTTTTTTTTTAAAAAAAGAATTATTTCTTTTATTTGTTATTATTTTTCCACATGAGTTCACCAGAGAGAGAGAGAAGGAAAAGTGAGAAAGCAAACCACCAGATCCAGGATTTGAACCACAGTTGGCCGTGTGGGAAATTCAGTGCCTCAACCACCATGCCACCTGCTGGCCCCATAAAATGGATAGGTATTTAAAGATAGAGAGGGGTAGACTATTTCAGAGAAAAAATACTTGAGAATATTTTCCATTTTAGAAATTTGGTGAGTTTGGATTACAACATAGGCTGAAATGATGAGTATGTTTTCAAAGTTCTTATGTCATATCTGGATCTTACTTTCTTGACATATATTTCCATGAATACTTCTTCAGCACCTGCTAGGCACTGGGTACTGGCCAGCAATGGCTATCAAGTGGAGGCCACAGTAGCCGTGATTTTCCCCTCGCTGATTTGAGAATCCAGTGGTGGATTATAGATCCTGAAGGTAGTTTTCTATGCTATTCCTGCCTGTATTTGCTTGCTGTAACTAACATCATGAAGACGAAGACAAATTATCTCTCTCTTTTTTTTTTTTTTTTTTTGAGAGGTTTTTGCTATAGGGCGTGTGCACTTTCCAGAAAGAGACAGAGAGCAAGAAATCACCCCCCCCCCCCCCCAGGGGGGATGGCCACGCCGCAATCCCTTCTCCTCCATTCTCCTCTCGGGATCTTGGGCACGCATGCACATGTGCCCGGCCTGAGTTTAAGCCACTGGGTCTGGGACTTGAACTGTGGTCAACTACATGGGAGTCCAGCGACATAGCCATTATGCCAACTGCTGGTCCTATAACTCTTAAATCCTATGATAATGAACATTTATAACTCCAGAGGGCACTACCATATTTATAGATAGAAAAGAAAGAAGAGAGGAAGGAAGTAAACAAAGAAGGAAAGAAGAGGGATGGATTCAGTGTTGTTCTCACTTCTTGCCTATTGAGGTGGGCTTGTGGAATCCTTCCTCAGGGCAGGGGATAGAGCAAGGCCAGATAGGGACTGTGGCTACTGGTTATTCCTGAGTGGCTCACAAATAAGTTTGCTCTAAAGGATGAGGATAAAAATGTAGAGATTGAATTCATAGTATTAGAGTTAGAAGGAGGTTGGAACTTGCTACTTCTTTGAAATCCACTGAGAGGCTAAGCCAGTGCACTTTTAATTGTAAACCAAAGAAGATCATTTTTAGAGTAAATCACAATATATTATATATTTCTTTAGTTTTTTTTTTTCTTTTCCCATAAGGCACCTGTGCTCGCCAAAGAGACAGAGAGAACATGAGAAATCACCCCCACACACACCCCCAGCAGGGGACGGCCATGCCACAATCCCTTTACTCTAATTCTGTTGGGATTTTGGGCATTCATGCACATGTGTGTGATTTTTCAAGCTGCTGGGTCTGGGACTCAAATCATGGTGAGCCATGTGGGAATCCAGCATCTTAACTACCACACCACCTGCTGACCCCCACAACATAGTATTTGTGTGTGTGTGTGTGTGTGTGTGTGTGTGTGTGTGTTTCTGTGCCCAATCTACAAGGAAATGGACATCCCCTCTATTTAGCTAGTCACTTGTGTTCTCTTTTCTATTTTCTCCTGATTTCTTATCTGTCTTCTTTTATCTTAAAATTCTTCTTCTTGGACCAGCTGGTGGCATGGTGTTTAAGGAAACTGGATTCCACATGACTGACTATGTGGTTCAAGTCTCAGACCTCACGGTCAACGCCCGTGTACATGCATGCCCAAAATCCTAAGACTAGAATGGAGGAGAAGAGATTGTGGCATGGCCATCCTTCCTGGAAAGCACTTTCTCACTTTCCCTGGCTCTTTCTTTATCTCTCTCATGAGTGTACATGCCCCAGAGCAAAAATAACAACAAAAAGTCTCCCTCTTGATCTCCTTTTCTCAGTTGTTCCCATCCTAGAATATCCCCTTTAGACCCAGTTTCTCCATCCATGCCCCACTCAGAATCGCTGCCTTCTTTGTGGAGCTTGTGGAAATTTGTAGAACTATGTCTTCGTGTTCACTTTCTCCACTCTCATTTCTCATTCACCCTGTGCCATCTGGGTTTCTAGCTATTCATAGGTCTTCCCAACTCTGATGGTGTTCAGTTATCTTGCTTAACCTCTTCTGTGCATGGAACAATGTCCCTGGCTTCTGAGGTACTGCTGTTCCTGGGTCCTTCTTTGGCTCCTGTCATTTTTGCTGGCCACCTCCCTGAGTGTACCATTCAAAACTTGCTGCTGTCTGGGGCACTGCCCTGTCTCAGTACTCTCCTTCGCCTGAGCCTTGGTCTGGGATTTCAGCGTCTATGGACACATCTGATTGCCCCTCCTGTCTCCTCTGCATTGACCCTTTCTGTGCCTCACCAACAGTTCACCTTGGCTCATGGGGTCACCACTCCCATCACCCAGTTCCTTTCAGTCAGGGTGGGCCCATCATGTCCTCTAAAACCTCTCAAAATGCACACCTTAGTCTCTTCTCACTCTCAAAGACACTTGAACAAAGGGCTGAGGATGCAGGTTGAGGAATTAAGGTCTCTAGCTAGAAAGGCCATAGGTCACAGTGTGACCATAAGTGTAGTTCATGCACTGTGACAGATCACAGATTTATAAAAATATAGACTTTTTTTTTTAGAGCTGTTTTAGAGTCACTGAAAAATTGCACAGTAGGTACAGAAATTTCCACTATACCCCCCTTCTCCCACATGGGTAAAGCCCCACCAAAGTGGTACATTGCTACAGTTGATGACCCTACATTGACCCATCAATATCTCCCAAAGTCCATAGTTGATGTTACGGTTCACTCTTGGTGTTGAACAAATTAAGATTCCCTAATACAAAATCTACAATGCTCCAAAATCAATGTGAAATTTTTTTAGCACTAACATGACACCATAGTGGAAAATCCATACCTGACTGACCTCATGTGATGGGTCACATGTATTTGTATGCTTGTAATACAAAAATATTGTACAAAAGCACCTGTAAGCTGTGTGTCAGGTATATATGAAACAAACAAATTCCATGTTTAGACCTGGGTTCCATCCCCAAGGTACCTCATTATGTATACACAAATGCTCCAAAATTCTGAAATCCAAAAGAGTTCTGGTCCCAAACATTCTGGATAAGAGATGCTACATCTGTATGATCTACGGGTTTGGACGAATGTATAATGACTGGTTTCTACCACTGTAGTATCATACAGGTTAAATTTCAGTGCCTTAAAAATCTTCCGCTGTGCCTTAGTTTTCATCCATCCCTCTCCCTAACCCCTAGCAATCATTGATCTTTTTACTGTCTCATAATTTTGCCTTTTCTAGAATGTCATATAGTTGGGATTGTGTAGTGTGTAGACTTTTAAGACTGACTTCCTTCACTGAGTAGTGTACATTTACATTTCCTCTATGCCTCGCTCTTTAAAAATGCTTATTCATTTACTTTTCTTTTTTTTTTTTTTTTTTTTTTTTTGAGATTTTTGCTATAGGGTGCATGTGCTTGCTGGAAAGACAGAGAGGCAGACAGCGAGAAATCACCTCCTAGGGAGAATAGCCATGCTGCAATCCCTTCTCCTCCATTCTCCTCTTGGGATTTTGCGCACGCATGCATATGCACCCAGTGTGAGTTTTAAACTGCCAGGTCCAGGACTTGAACCACGGTCGACTGTGTGGGAGTCCAGTGACATAACCATTACACTATCTGCTAGTCCCCATTTACTTCTTCTAGGAGATAAAAAGACAGAGAAACAGGTACTCTCACCAGATTCTTCACTCCATAATCCCCCTTCCCCCCAGTCTCAGCCACACATGACCAAGCATGCTCAGGAAAGTTCCAGGATGTGAACCCAGAACCTTTCCCCTGTGAGTCCAGTTGCATTACCAGTGTGCTACCACCTGGTCCCCTCCTCTATGCCTTTTCATGACTTGATAGCTCATTTCTTTTTTCGTGCTGAGTAATATTCTATCGCTGAATGAACCCCAGCTTATTTATTCATTCATCCTTTCTGGAAGACATCGTGGCTACTTGCAAATTTTAACAATTATGAATAAAACTGCTGTAAACTTTTCATGTGCAGGTCTTCGTGTGAACCAAAATAATTCAGCTCCTTTGGGTAAATATCAAGGAATGTGACGGCTGGATCATACGGTAGAGTATATTTAGTTTTATAAGAAGCTGCCAAAATATTTTCCAAAGTAAACTTCATAGGAGTATGCCATGCCCCTATGATCGGGCCCCCTGTAGTTTTCACTGTCTTATTTGTACACAGTAAGTCAACTGGTAATTGCAATTCAGATTTCCCTACCCTGGCCCTGGTTCCCACAGAGGTTTCTGCTCTCATACGTTGTACGTTGTTTTTAGTATCTATTAATACCTATCCGTCTCTCCAATTTTGGGACATCAGCTTGCCCTGTGACCTCACTCTAATAGATAAAAGGAAAGTTGTGAATTTTCCAGTTCATTGTTGGGATGGAATTCAGTGATTTCTAAGTTCTTTGCATGCCAGACTGGAAACTGCAAATACACAAGTGGTTTTTATTGGCCTGTGACAAGATAAATGCAGAAAATGAGAAAGCGTTTAGAGGCTGGTACGGCAGTTTGACGTTGCTGTGATTCCCAAGTATACAATTTTTTAAAAGATTTATTTATTTATTATTTTATTTATTATTATTCTTCAATTTTGACCAGAGAGTGACAGACAGAGAGAAGGGGCCAGCAAGCAGCATGGTGGTTAAGGGCACTGGACTCCCACATGGCCAATCGTGGTTCGAGTCCCAGACCTGGCAGCTTGCTTTCTCACTTTCTCTCTTTCTCTCTCTCATTCTGTCCCTCTCTGGTCAAATTGAAACAAACAAACAAATAAGTAAAGTTAAATTAAGTGACATAACTCTTTAAAAAAGAGAGAGAAAGAGAGAAAGGAAGAGTGAGAAAGCAAGTCACTCTTGCTGAGACTCGAACTGTGGTTGGCAATATGGGAGTCCAGGACTCCACGCCACTTGCCACCACCCCTACCCCCCCCGCCAAGTATACAATTTTGTATTTTATGAAAATACTCATTGAAAGCAGATTCGAAATTAGAAATAAAACAATAACAAACAGTTGGCATTTCATTGTAGATGGAGGAAGCATGAGAAAAAGAAGCAATCAAGAAAATGACACTTAGGGATGGGAATTCAGTTATTTTTGCAGTTATCTAAAAGGTTCCTTAAGAGCCCAGGCAAGAAGGTCGAACTGCCCAGGCACGTAGGGATGGATGATTAGGATTTCAGAGTGCATGCGATGAGGAGAGCACAGACATCGTCACCCCCACCTCCCTCAACCCTGCTGTCAGAGTGACCGCCCTAATTGAGATCTGATCACGCCAAACCCTTCCTAATTCCTGCCTTCCTGCTAATACTTCCCAACTCCCCAGCGCAATTCCCACTCTCACCCACAACCCTCAGAACTGCCCAGCTTTATTTCCCACTCGGCCTGCTGGTGCAGCGCTGCTTTTCCTGCAACAGAGCCCAGCATGCACTGCCAACTCCAGGCCTGGGCATCAGCTGCTTCTTCCATTTGAGGGCCCTCCTCTTTCTCACCCTACATCCTTTAACGTCTTCCTCTGAAGCTTTCCTGCACTTGACCTCAAGTGGGCCTAGGGGCTCAGTCAATGTTGAGTGGATGTGGATCTGGAAAGAAAATTTACAAATTCAGCCACACATCCGACAATTTCATGGCTCTGTGTCTTCATTGAATGCTTCACAACTGGAAAGGGGGATGTGTTCTAGGCCTTTAGGCAGGGGTAGTCACCAAGTAACACTGACCATCTCAGGATAATACGGTGGCCCAGGGCAGGGGCAAGGGATAGGAGTGGAAAGGCTGAAAGGGTGGCTTGGGCAGAAGCTATTTAAGGTTGTGAGTGAAGGGAAGTAGCTTTTGCTGGGATTCCTGTCTTTCTCAGGGGAGACACTCTAAAACGGGTTAGCCAACTTTTTCTGTGAAGAGCCAGATAATGAATATTCTGTGGGCCAGATGATCTCCGTCACAACTAACTTGTTATTGCAGTGCAAAAACAGTCATGGACAAGTGGGTGCGGTTGTGTTCCGATGACTGTTACAAAGGTGTTCTGACATTTACAAAACAGGCGGCAGGCTGGTTTTAGTTCACCAACTGCTGCTGTAAGAGAGAATGTCCTTTCTCTGCCCTGCCTCTGAACAGCCTTTCACAAGCCTCCTATGCTAAGCTTACCTTCCAGGTTTCTAAAGCTCCAGATCTTTTGTTCCCCCTCAAATAGCGTAAATGATGAATAATCCGCCCCCACTTGCCTATCAGTTGCAGAGACCTGAAATGTCCTGCATTGGTGGGATGGAAGCTGCATGCCACACACTAGCACTGTGTGTTTGTAAAATCCTTAACCTGGGTCTTGATAAATAGACATGTGAGATTCTTACTATGAAACTATTTGGGGCCCAAACCTGTCATAAAGTGATTTTGTGATGGCAGCAGGATCCTGCCTGTGTTTTGGTGGGCTGCATGAATTTTGGACCTAGAGAGAAGAGGTTCAGCTGGTCATAAACTGAGGCAAGGCTGGGGACTTAGAGGTTACCTATGTCCATTGGTATGTTTCTACTGTTGGTGAGTCATAGCCTATGGAGGAGGGAAAATACAAAGGTTACTAATATCTTTGAATTAATAGAACAGGAGACAATACAGCCATACATAAGTTAAACCAGCCAATGTTAAAGGAAAGCATTTCTACCTCTGCGGTGAAATGCTCTATAAAAAGCTCAAACTGAATAGCCATGCGATTCAGAATCTAAAACAATGGAGTCACTAAAACCCTGACCTAATCAGCACTCGGGAAAGAGGTATGAGGCTTGCTGGGCCAGCAGAGGCTTGTGGTAATAGGCAACATGGGTCTCATGGTCAATGGTATGATTCAAGTCCCAGATTCGGCAGCTCAAAAATCTTGCTGAGTAGGGGGCCAGCAGGTGGCATGATGGTTAAGGTGCTGGGCATTCCCACATGGCCTACTATGGTTTGAGTCCCAGACCTGGAGGCTTGCTTTCTCACTTTCCTTCTCTCTGTGTGTCTGTCTGTCTCTGGTCAAATGAAAATGATTGAATGAATAAATAAAATTAAATAAATTATTATTTTTTAAAAGTTTGCTGAGGGTAGCCAGCAGGAGGCATGGTGGTTAAGGTGCTGGACTCCCACATGACTACCCATGGTTCAAGTCCCAGACCTGGCAGCTTGCTTTCTCACTTTTCTCTCTCTCATTTCTCATGTGAGCTCATGTGCCCTGTTGCAAATGTTAAAAAACTAATAAGACTAATTATAAATTAAATAATTTAGAAACAAAAACCATGGTGAGCATGTGTGCATTGCCAAAATCCCAAAAGGAAGGAAAAATGAGGGAAATGGGATTGCAGTGTGAACTCTCCTCACACACACACACACACACACACACACACACACACACACCAACCAGGTACTTTCTCAGTCCTCCCCCTCTACCCTTCCAAGTGCATGTGCCCTCTAGCAAAAATTTTAAAAAGCCTTGCTAACAGTACGTACAGTCCTTTGTCACCTCACTTTGACCCCAAGGGGCTCCATGAAGGTAATGGTACTACGCTATGTCCCCAAAACCACCACTCAGGACATCCTTTGTCAGCCTGATTAAGCGAGCTCACTTAGTGTAACGCCTAGTGTTAAGGCGGATCCCAGGAGGTCTGTGAGGCCGACACTCTGACTTTGTCCTCACCATCTCCTGGTGCTATTTTGAATTTCTCCAGATCACCTATGGTCGCCGATCCTAAAATTAACTAGAACGAGTCATTATTCACCCAGATACAGTGAAAAGTGGATGGTTTCCTTTAAAACGTCCAATCCCTCACTTTCCTTATATTTTAGATCTTTACATGTTCCCAAAAAAAGCTGATGATATTTCTGATCTCTCTCATCTCGTATATATCTGACATCTCAACTACTTGTAAATTATATTTCAGTTCAATAACAATTTATTGAGCACCTACTATATTTTTACGATGTAAAATCAGATGATAGAAGTACACCATATAGCTCGATCACATAGAAGCATAAGCCAGATTTGTTTTTCTGAAGCCTCTTCTCACACGACTGTAGTATATGTAAAGTTAGCAACTTTATGCCCCTTTTCTTACCATTTGTCTTCGCATTTTTAGGTTTTCATTATGAAAGTCGCTTTTGAATAAATTTATTGTCAGTCTTGGAGATGGCTAGTTTATTTTAGTTCATTCTAATGTTATGTGCTTTTGGGCTTGAATTATTTACCATGGGTTTTGTTATTGACCTATTTTATTTGTGATTTTATGGCATACATATTTTCAGTGGAGACGCTTAGGCTAAGCTGTATTTATTTATACCACAGTACATTAACCATAAAACTATCTAACTACAGTAAAACCACCATAATCTGGAATCCTCAGGGAGTGGGTTATTCAAGGTAGCCAAGTTTTAAGAGTTAGCAGTAACTATTTGTGATTGAAATCTTTCTTTTCTTTATTTTTTCTTTTTCTTTTTTTCTTTTTTTTTTTCTTTTTTTTTTTTCCTATAGGGCATGTGCATTCAGCAGAAAGAGAGACAGAGAGACAGAAAGTGAGAAATCAGCCCCCAGGGGGGATGGCCATGCCACAATCCCTTCTCCTCCATTCTCACGATCTTGGGCACACATGCACACGTGCCCGGTGTGAGTTTAAGCCACCAGGTTCAAGACTTGAATCATGGTTGAATACATTGGAGTCCAGTGACATAGCCATTACGCCAACTGCTCGTCCCAAAATCTTTCTTTCTTTCTTTGATTAGTATTGGGTTTTGCTATTACAACATGCGCACTTGCAGGAGAATGGCAGGGAAAGAAAGAGATAAGGAAAGTGAGAAATTACCCTCCTTGGGGTATAGCCACACTGCAATATCTTCTCCTCTATTCTTCTCTTGTGATTTTGGGAAAGTATGCACATGTGTTCAGTGTATTTTCCCAGCCCCCAGGTCCGGGACTCCAACCGCACATGCAATCATGTGGAATCCAGCTATCTGAACTAGCATGCCACCTGGCTGACCTGTGATTGAAATCTTTCTAAAATGGACTACCCTTTCCCTCTTATCTGGTAAACAATGTATTGTGTTTCATTTAATTTTGACAGTAACTCATGGTCATCAGTAAAAATTGGACTATATAACTCAGTTCTCATAAAAGGACACAGGTTGTTTGTTTTGTGTTTTAGTTCTCATGGGCATATTAAAAAACATTCTTGTTTCTTCTATTGCTGTCAGCTGTCTTTCTCTATGGCCTTCCCTGTAGTTCTCCTCCTTCCCTTTATTTTATTTATGTTTTAGGATTTTGTCACAGGGCATGCGCACTTGCTGGGAGGAGGGGGAGAGTGAGAGAGAAATCATTCTCTTCCATTGTCCTCCTTAGGATTTGGGGCATGCTCACACACATGGTCCCGGAGAGATTTTTTTTTTTTTTTTCAAGCCACCAGGTCTGGGACTCAAACCACAGTTAACCCTGTGGGAATCCAGTGCCGTAACCACCACATTACCTGCTGGTTCCTCGCTTCTGCCCTTTGAATGACTGCTTTTATGCATCTCTGGATGTGGAGACCGAGTAATGGATCTTGTTAGGACACAGCAGGCATGAGAAAGGGCTTCCAAAGCCCACTAATGGCTTGGATACCACTGCTGTGTATTATCTGGCAAGCAGCTCGGGTCTCCCTGCAAAGCCTTATGCTAGTGAACTCATAACAGTTCTCCGTGTGTTTAGGTGAAGGAGACCTATCTCTCACCTCTCCCTATGGCATCCTTCTGTACTTCACAGAGCTCTGCAGAGGCTGATTCTAGCCAGGGTAAGGAAGCTCTAGGCCTTGTGTGTGAGAATTAAGGGAGTCAGTTGCGTAAGCTTTATCAAAGAAATTTATATTTAAAGTAGGTCTCATTTAAATTCCTAGTGTGTGAAATGCTGTTCATGTTGTGACATGCCCTGCTAATTCTCTTTTTCTTCTCTATCCTATTGTTTATTTCACTCTCTCGTTAAAAGTTTATTTCTGGGACCAGCAGGTGGCGTGGTGGTTAAGTCACTGGACTCCTAACATGGCTGACTGTGGTTTGAGTCCCAGAGCTGTCAGCTTCCTTCTCATTTTCCCTATCTCTTTTTCTTTCTCTGGTGAGCACATATGCCCTATAGCAAATGTTAAAAATAATAATGGTAATGATAAATATAATTAAATCATTATTTTTTAAAGTTTATTTTATTTATTTCTTCCATGTATAAAAGCAAGAGAGACAGACATAGCACCCCCAGCAGGGCCTTGGCATGTCCACCCCCAGATCATGGACATGCCTGGCCTACTCAGGGAGGCATCCAGACACCAACCTGGAACCTTCTCGCATGAGCCAGCCTTGCCGAGTGTCACATTTGCCCCTGTTTTAAACTGTAAATTCTTTTTATGTTTTTCTTTCTTTCTGTGCTTTTTTCTTTTTAGAGGTTTTTGCTATAGGGCGTGTGCACTCACCAGAAAGGCAGAGAGAGACAGAGAGATAGTAAGTGAGAAATCATCCCCCAGGGGGATGGTCACATCGCAATCCCTTCTCCTCCATTCTCCTCTCTGGATCTTGGGCACGCATGCACACACGCCCGGCGTGATTTTAAGCCACTGGGTCCAGGATTCGAACTGCGGTCGGCTACATGGGAGTTCAGTGACATAGCCATTACTCTAATTGCTGATCCCTGTTTTTTTATTTTTTATTTTATTTTGTCAGGGGGTACATGCGCTCACTGGAAAGAAATAGGGGTGGTGGGTGAGAATGTCTCCCCTGTGGTGGATAGTCACAGTGCAATCCCATCTCCATTTTTTCCTCCTTTCAGGATTTTGGGCACACATGCACACGCATGGACATATTTTTTAAATCACCAGGTCCAGGACTGGAACCATGCAGTTGGCTATGTGGGATCCAGCTGCTTTAACCACTATACCAAAAGGTCTTCTTTTTTTTTTTTCCCCTCTCTTAATTAGCTGTAGGTTGTATGTACTCACCAGAAAAACACAGAGAGAGGAGAAGTGAGAAAGTACCTCCATGAAGAATGGCCATACTGCAGTCCCTTCCCCTCCATTCTCCTTTGGTGATTTTGGGCACATACACATATGCCTGGTGTGTTTTTTTAAGCCGCCGGTTCCAGAATTCCAACCTTTTAGTCAGCCATGTGGGATCCAGCCACTTTAACCACCATGCCACCAGCTGTCTCACCATCGGCTTTCCTAAACCCCAAACACACAGTTTTTTGGGCTAATAATTTATTGACACTAAAGCTAAAGCATAATTCTAAAAATATGTCTCTAGTCGAAACTGCAGAGTCCAGAATGAGTCTAATTTTGTCTTTCTGTTGTGCACGTTATTATGCGTGCATTACATACACTGTAATTTATTTTCAGTACTTCACACAGTAACAATCAGAAAGGCCTTGTTAAAGGTACTGGCAAGCCAGCGTTAGACTGGAAGTCCTGGGCACCTTAACATTTGCAGGCCATTTTATAGCTTCTCCAGTGTTTTCAACATCTTTCCTCATTTAGTACAACACGAGGAGCATATTGTCCCCCATGTCAGAATAAGGAGACCAGAGGCACAGAGAAGTTGAGAGACTTGCCCAAGGTCACCTGCTGTCAGCACTCAGACTAAGCCCGGCTCCTCTGGTTCCAGGGCCAGTGAGTTGTCCCCACTGGTCTCAAGTACGCGCACTGGTAACAGGGAACACTCAGTCTGACTGTGTAAATTGAGGCTGCCAACCCCTCTGAGTACACAGAGTGTCAGGTCACCCCGAGAGAGGGGAGAGAACTTGATGGGCATGTAATCCTGAGGGGAAGATGTCTTGTCAGCCTCAACTAGCTGTCATCCTGCTGCTGCTGGGGTGGGTGGAGACCGCCCATCTGGGATCTGACAACCAGCTGCAACTGGTCAGCTGGGTGCAATCATTTGGGGGCCTGGGTACTAAATATAGTGTTTTTAATTATTGCAATATATAATTGTTTATCCATGTTTTCAGAGAATTAAGAGTTGTTTTGTTTTGCTGTATTTGGGCCACCTATCAATAGTTAATAAAATTACTGTTTTTAAAAACTAGGTCCATCCACCTTTTGGAATAAATTTGATTCCATTTTTTAATAGAAACAATACTTATACCACTTGTACCCAAAGCACAAATTTTCTTTATTTTTACTTTTAGATTTTAAAACACAGCTATTCTTGGGGCTAGAAAAAATAATTAGTCTCTGGCAAAAATAACTTGTGTAACTGGATTTAATATGTCATTTAAAAATTCTATGGGTTATTATTTTAAGAATTGTCAATTATAGGTTATAGTAAGCTAATGATTTTGAGGGCTTATTAAGATTTTGCATTCCATGTAGATTAATATTTAAATAAACCTTAAACATATTTATATTTTTCTTTTCATTTATATGCGAGTGTGTGTGTTTGCCGATGGACTGGAGATTGCATCCTGAAAAGTCAACTCAGTGCTTGAAATGTATTCTCATTATCCAGTTTAGTTTTTTTTTTTTTTTTTTAAATCAGAAACGTGGCCGATCTACAGTATTTATGTTAACTGACTGGTACTATCAAGTTAATCCTGTAATTAAAATTCATTTCTCAAAGATGTTACTAAAATCTTAAAAATGTTCAAGATTTAAACCCTAAAGATTGGTATGAAAAATGATTAAATTTTCCCTATTCTTTCCCCCACTCTCCCAGAGTGATTAATTTCACTCTGTGTGTCTTACTCTGTGAGCCATGGTGTTTCTGCTGAGATCTCTAATTCAGTGAGACCTGTTTAGGGGATCATCTCTGTTAGACAGACAGCTGCCGAAAAGGCATTCACTTTCTGAGCATGGATTTTAGATTATGGCCAATCAAGACTCCGCACTGGAAGAACACCTGTCAGAGACGTTTTTCTACAAGGAGATGGTCTCTTTAATCGGATTTCATTGTACTTCAGCAAAAGGTTCATTTTTAAATGTGGGTGAAATGGCATCTGCTTTTATGATTCATTCTTTTCAGCTGAAACACCAATTTAGAGCTTATTTATGACATTGCTCTATGGTGAAACGAGAAACTACAACAAAGTGTTTTAAAAGGAAGGACTTTCCCAGACATTTGATTTGTAACTTTCTCTCATAAAAAAAAAAAAAAAAAAAAAAAAAAAAACTAAAAATGTATTTTCGAACTTTTCTGTGCAAGTATAATTTGAGATAGGAATTCTTACGCGTAAACTTTCAAAATGTTTTTGATAAACTGTGAAAACACGTAATGAAAACTGGGCAACTTTCCTAGGTTGAAATTTGTTGCATGTATCTGTGAACAATGCAAAGTATTATTGATACTGACTGGTGTTTAGAAAAACTACACTCGACTTTGAACTCAGCTCTAATTAGAGGTTCCGTTAAGGACGGAAAATGCAGGTACTTTCTCACATCTGCAGACTACATTGAGTGTAACTATTAGAAGACAAACTTCATTTTGCAAACTGTAATTTAACGGTAAAACAGTGCGTAGACCAGAATATCGGTTAATTTTCAAAACATTTTATTCTACACCAATTAGCTCAGGTCCTGGAGGGCAAAATGACAAGAGGTTACTCGTTCACTATGTATTTAATTAATTGAAAAATGCTCAAATTGCTTTTACAGTTGTTATTAAAAACTAGAATCAGTGTTGCCAGTGCTCAACCATAATTGGAACCCCAGGGAATTAAATATTTAGCATTAGTAATGTAACAGCACTTAGGACACAAATTTCTATTTTCGTAATGAAAGCCATACACCGTGAGTGCAAGCGGCTGAAACGACAGCTGTGACAAGTGAAACGGCCTGGGATATTTCAATAAGACACCTCATTGGACAGCAAGTCTTACCACATTACTCGTTTGTAAGAGATCTGCAAGTTTAATTCCCAATAGAAACCCGTTACCCAAGTATTTAGATTTCTAATTGCATGCAGGATGAACAGTTGGGCAAATGTCTTGCCATAAGTGGCTGAAATGTATAGTGCTTTCTAAATAATCCTATATAAGTTCATGCCTTTGTCAATTTGAAAATAGCAGGACTGTCAGGGAATAAAGATCTTGTTTGTTTTAAGTTTAATTACATTTTTAGCATAAATGCTTTCAGGGCTACAATGAGAAAAGTTGGATGTTGGGCTTTAATGAGCTGCAGTGGTAGACGGCTAGAGACCCGAAGGGATTCACTCCGTAAATTAACTGGATAAAAGTACTTGGTTAGGATATAGTCGATGGCTGAGCTGTTCTTAAAACCCAGTTATAGAGTTGTCTCTCACTCCTGTTTTCATTCTAAACAGGCCCTGTAGAGACCTTCACGGCCGCCTGTTACAACCGTTCAACTTGTCAAAATGTATTATATTACTTCACTAATAAATAGTATTAAAGGGTATTTGATTTCATTTCTCATTTTCAGAAGGATCAGGTTGATCAACACAACTGGCTTAGGCTGGCCTTATTTTAATTTGTCATCGAAGTCATATTGAAGGTCCATGGTTTGAATTTGCAACCATTACTTTCACGGAGATGTAGAACTTCCAAAATACTATACAATGGAAACAATGAATGGAGCTTATTTATTACTGAATTTTTGTCCTTGAAAGATGTATGACTTGGACATTTTTAGCCCACGTTCAAAGTTTTCGAACACCCTATAGCTAAACCGACATTCTTTAAAATTTGACTAGACTTATTCCTTTGCCAATCATTCTGTCTTCTCTTGAGAAGTAAATTGTAGATTAAACTGATTGCATCATTTTCTTTTGCTTACTATTGTCCCTGTGTCAGCTTTCTGATAATTTACTGAGCACTTCTTCTCTTTTTTTTTTTTTTTTGGTAACAAAAAAAGTAATACCCACTTACTTTAAAAGAAAAGAGAAACGCTTATTTAATAAATGCTCTAACACTGTCTCCTAATTCTATTTTTCTGCCTGGTGGGCACCTTTGCTAACAATTTTTAAGGAGTCCTTTTAGAACATGTTCTCTGCACATTATATACGTGCACATAAAGGTATGTACAG
This sequence comes from Tupaia tana, assembly GCA_026018925.1. Taxonomy (NCBI): domain Eukaryota; kingdom Metazoa; phylum Chordata; class Mammalia; order Scandentia; family Tupaiidae; genus Tupaia; species Tupaia tana. Next base: position 31,854,642 of record JAKSZU010000018.1, read on the forward strand.
GTATCTACTATAGATAGCGTACTTAGAGAACATAATTTGGATCATTCCATAGATGTCTATGACTTGCTTACTTCCCCCCACTTGGTTGTTCCTAGATCTCTTCCTATATTTATTTTATTTTTAGAGAGATTTTTGTTAAAGGGCCCATGTGCTCACCAGAAAGAGAGGAGAGAAAGTGAGAAATCACACCCTCTCTCCCAGGGGGATGGCCATGCCACAATCCTTCTCCTTTATTCTCCTCTTGGGATTTTGGACATGCACACACATGTGGCCAGCGTGTCTCAAGCTGCCAGGTCTGGGACTCGAACTGTTGTCAGTAATGTGGGAGTCCCGTGCTTTAATCTCCATGTCACCTGCTTGTCCCTTTATTCTTTTGAATAGCTAAATTCTCCATATTTTGGAGGTACAAAGTTATTATTGATCTATTGCCTATTGATGCCATTTAAAGTCATATCCAGTGTGCCGAACAGCAAATATTGCTATGGTCAATTTCTTAGCGTGAGCTTAGAGCGTGTACATATACACATCTTATGCACATGTCATAAGAAAATATGGGACTACCATTTATTGATTACCCTGTATTATTCACAATGGCATTATTCACAATGCTGTACATAGATTAACTCATTCCATCTTTTCAACAACTTAAAGCTAAGATTCATTATCATCCCTATTCTCCACATAGGGAGACTGAGGCACAAAGAAGTTAGCTTACCAAAGGCAAATTTTTCATTATTTTTTCTCCTTTGCTTGAAATATGACGTCTGTCTAGTACTGTATTCTGGATGACTAGATCTCTTGGAATAATTTATTTGTCTAATCCTGAACATTGTACTTCTGACCATAAAAGTAAGTTTAAGTCCTTTCAAATTTAAGAAGTTATGTCAGGACCAGCAAGTGGCATGTTGGTTGGGATGCTGGACTCCAATGCGGCCAACTGCAGTTCAAGTCTGGACCTGCTGGCTGTCTTGCTTTCTCATTACCCCCCCTTTCTTTCTCTCTCTCTCTCTCTCTGTCTGTCTGTTTCTCTCTAGTGAGCACACAAGCCCTGTAGCAAAGTAAAAAAATATATAATAATAATGATAAATAAAATCATATAATTATTTTTAAAAATATGATCTCTATAATACATTTTTTTTTTTTTTTCAAATTTGCTATAGGGCTATAGGATCCATGTGTCCTCTGGAGAGGAAGAGTGAGAAAGTAAGAAAGTGCCCTCCCATGAGGGATGGCCATGCCACAATCCTGTCTCTATTTCTCCCTTTGAGATTTTTGAGCACAAACGCACAGGCACGTAGCATATTTCTCAAACTGCTGAAACTGGGAGTTGAACCAAGCAGTCGGCCATGTGGGATCCAGCTGCCCCAACCACTCTGCCACCAGCTAGATGTCCCTATCAAATACTCTTAATGTTAAATTATAAAAATAATACATACTGTAATTTTGAGTTCACAAATACAGATATTGGGTTATCAGAAAATACATGCATTTTTTTCTACGTTTCTTGATGCAAAAATGCATCATGACTTTTTTGACAACCCAATAGTTTACGAGGTTTAAAGTTGTGGTAGGCAGACCAATGATCCTCTGGGATGGCAATGTCCTAATTCCCGGAAACTGTGAATATGGTACACTACAGGGCAAAGGAGGGTTAAGGTTGCAGATGAATTGAAACCACTACTTGGCTGCCTTTAAAATAGGGAGATTGTCTTGGATTATGTAGGTGGGCCCAGTGTAGTCCCAAGGGCCCTGAATTGTGGGAGGGAGAGGCAGATGACTCAGTGGCAGTGACACAGTGAGAGAAAGACTCTGCCCAGGGGCCGGCAGGTGTGTGGTGGTTAAGGGTGCTGGACTCCCACATGGCTGACCACAGTTCAAGTCCTGGACCTGGTGACTTGCTTTCTCACTTTCCTTCTCTCTTTCTCTCTCACTCTGTCCCTCTCTGGTCAAATAAAAATAAATAAATAAAGGTTTTTTGTTTTTTGTTTTTTTTTTTTTTTTTTAAAAAAAAGGAAGACTCTGCCCAGCACTTTGTGGTGGAAGGGTTTGCGGTAGAAGGGTTGTAGGAGCCAAGAGTCAAGAAATGCAGGCAGCCTACAGACCCTGAAAAAGACCAGAAAAGGGGGTCTCCTTCAGACCTACACCAAAGAACAGCGCTCTGCCCACACCCTGATCTTGGCCCACTGAGACCCAGTTCAGACTTCTGACCTCTAGAACCGCAGGATGGCAAATCCGTGTTGTTTAAACCACCAGATTTGTGAAAATGTGTTGCAGCCGCAATACCAAATTAATACACAGGTTAAAAGTACAAATTATTCTTCCCATTTTCTATTCCCCCCTCTAGCTTCGCCCCAGGTCCAGTTCCAATGGATAACAATTCTGCTACTCTGAAGAGTTATTTTGCTTTTTTGAGGGATGAGGACACTATAAAATTCTGACGGCAGACATTTTTGCAGTGTCTTTTAATACTTGTTAAGGAAAGCCCCCTTGTATTAAAAGAGACTTTAGCTTTGGGAACCAGCAGTTAGTGTAATGGCTATGTCGCTGGACTCCCATGTAGTCGATCGCGGTTCGTGTCCTGGACCTGGTGGCTGAAAACTCACGCCGGGCACGTGTGCGTGCGTGTCCAAGATCCCGAGAGGAGAATGGAGGAGAAGGGATTGCAGCGTGACCATCCCCCCTGGGGGGTGATTTCTCGCTTTCTGTCTCTCTGTCTCTCTCTGTCTGTCTGGTGAGCACACGCGCCCTATAGCAAAAACCTCTCCAAAAAAAAAAAAAAAAAAGAGACTTTAGCTTTCGCACATTTTTTTCAGGTGAATATTGGTATCAGATTGTAAATTCCATGTTAGAGTTTCTTTGGGATTTTGATTGGGAATATGTTGAATTTATAGATTACATGTGGGGGAGGAATATATATCTTCTTAATCTTGACTCTTCACGATATCTCACAATAATAGCTAATACATCTTCATTGAGTAATTAAATATGTGTGTTTTGTTTTTGAAGAAGAGGGGAAGGAAGTGAAGATGACTCATTTTACTTAGATTTATAATTGTTGTAAATGTCTACATATATTTTAGTTTTTAAATCTTCAGATCTGCAATTACATTCTCTTTCTTGATTCAAGTGCTTAGTTTGTTTTCTCCACTTTTTTTCTTTGTTAAACTTGCCAGAGTTTTATTTTATTGTTCTAGTCATTAAAAAAATAAAAGGTTTTGGTTTTATTGATAAATTTTTTCCAGTTATTTGAGTTCCTTTTCCTTAATTCTTGCTTTTACTTTATTTTAACCTATAAATTGACTCTTCCTGAGTCTGATAGCTGAATGTCCAGTTTGTGTCTCTCATTTTTTTAAAAAAATAAGTATTGGGTCATTAAAAAAATCATGACATATTTTTGCATAAAAAAACCTATCATGACTTTTCTGATGACCCAATATTTTTAGGCTAAAAAACTACCCTTGAAGTTCTCTTTTAGCTATGTCCAACAGTTTTTATATATACTATTTTCATTATCTTTCATAACTGAATAGTTAATAATTTTACACTTATTCTTCCTAACCAGAGTTACTTGAAAAGAGTGTTTCTCAAAAAGCCTCTATATCGTTAACATTTTGGTTGGGAACGGAGGAAGGGAAAAGGAAGTGATTTTTTTTTTTTTTTTTTTTTTTTTTTTTTTTGCTATGGGGCATACATGCTTGCCAGAGAAGGACAGAAAGAGAGAGAGAGAGAGAGAGGGAAAATGAAAATCATCCCCCAGGGGGACAGTCACACTGCAGTCCCTTTTCCATTCTCCTCTTGGGATTCTGGGCCTGCATGCCTACACAACCAGTGTGGTTTTCAAGCCACTGGGTCTGGGACTCAATTTGCAGTCAACCACGTGGGATCCGGCACATTAACCACCACACCACCTGCTGGCCTGAAAAAGCTGTAATTGATTGCTCATTTCTAGATTTTTGTTTTCTTTATAGCTGGAGCATGGCACCCATATGATTTCCACTTTGGATAATATATTGAGATTTCCTCTGTAGTTGAACACATAGTTAATTTTTTTTTTTTTTTTTTTTTTTTTTTTTTGGAGAGGTTTTTGCTATAGGGCATGTGCGCTCACCAAGCAGACAGGGACATAGAGATAGAAAGCGAGAAATTACCCCCCAAAGGGGATGGCCACGCTGCAATCCCTTCTCCTCCATTCTCCTCTCGGGATCTTGGGCACGCACGCACATGTGCCTGGCATGAGTTTTAAGCCACCGGGTCCGGGACATGAATCGCAGTAGACTACATGGAAGTCCAGCGACATAGCCATTACACTAACTGCTGGTCCCACATAGTTAATTTTTGTACATATCCCATTCACGTTTAAAAAGTACATATTCTCTCCTTAAGAAATATATCTTTAATGTGTTTGTGAAATCAAACTTGCTAATCACCAATTTACAACTTCTCTAGACTCTTATTTTCTGTACAAAGATTCTTCTAAAAATTCCTGGCAAAGTGGAAATAAAGTATGAGTTTATTCTGATGCAAAAAGATTGGTAAATCCATGCACAGTGTTTTCATAATAAGCATTTTCTATGAACTTTTCAGACTCCCTCTTGTACCTTGTTTGTCAGTGTCTGAGAGCTGCGGTTTTCAAAAATTTCAGATGTTTTCAGCACTTTGTTTGTATATGTTGATGCTTTGTTTGATCATGCAGTAAAGGATGGTTTCTGCTGTATCTTCTTGGTGGATTGCACCTTTCATTGGTGTACAATGTCCCTCTTTGTTCCTTTCGATTCCGGTAGAAAGCCTCTGCCCCAGTGCGGCCCTCCTTCCTGTGTAAGACTCACAGAGCTGCCTTTATTTTATTTTCTACCCTATCTTTTGAAGAATAGAGTGATTTCACATTTTTCTTGCTCTGCTCCAGCCCTCAAGCAGTGCACTTTCCCCAAGCACATTCCTCCCCCTTTTGGCAAGAAATTCTCAGTTGCTAATATTGCAGTTACAACCCACTGTATCTGTGGTGGGTGGGATCTAGCAGACAGGCCGATAATAGGCTGAGCCAAGAGAGGATGTAGGGTGCAAACTCAAGGTACTCACTCCCCGGGTCACAAAAGGTCATGCAGGTCTTGAGAGCTGAGAGCAGCTGTCTTCCTGAATTTTGCATTCTTGTCATCACTCCCCCCCTCCCGACCCCTTCCCTATCCTCACACCCCAACATTGGTGCCTGCTTTGTTGATAGTCCATTGTTCTCCAGGTTGGCCCTGTAGTGATCAATCATTGCCCCTCTGAATCCTTCATATTTGTCTTGAGTTTGGTCTTTCTCTAGTCCATTAAGCCAAGCCTCAGTGGAACCCTCTGCTGAAACATTATGTTCCACAGACTGGGACCACATGGAAGACCCGGTTTGATTTCCAGTACACCTGTAGTCCCAGTGATTCAGGAGGTTGAGGCAGGAAGATTGCAATATAATGATACCCAGCCTTAAAGAAAAAGAAATGATGCCTGGTATTGCTAAGTCTAGAACTTTTCTTTTTGCCAATAGATACTTGCACTTGCCAGAGAGAGGGAAAGCAAGGAAACACCCCATGGGGCATGGTCATGCCACAATCCCTTCTTCCTCTTCTCTCTCTCTGTTTAAGATTTTGTAAATATATGCACACATGCTGGGTCTGGGACTCGAGCATGTGGTCAGCCATGTGGGATCCAGTTGCCTTAACTACCAGGCTACAGACCGTCCTGGAACATCTAGGTTAATTTCTCCTGTTCAGACAGTTACCTGGAAGCATAGCAGAGGGAGGAGATCGCGGAGTCTGAGCTGCCTGCATAGGCTCAGTTCATCTCACCCCCTCCGCCATACCCGCCTCCTCAGATCCCTGCACCTTGCACACAAGCTTCAACCTCACCATTGCTCATCTTTGTAGAATTTAGATCCTAGCTTTACTCTTTTCATTTGTTTTTTAAATGTTATGAGAGGGTGTGTGTGTACCCCACAAGGGTAGATGAGAAAGCACCCCACAAGGGGCTGTAACCCCCTCTCTCCATCTCTCTCTACTTTCAGGATTTGGGGCATGCACATGCATGCACCCAGCATGTTTCTCAAGAACTCGGCCATGTGGGATACAGCTGCTGTAACCTCCACACCAGAGGCTGGCCCCACAGCTTCACTTTTTAAAGCCACTTTGTCACTTCGCTACCAGCTTTCTGCTTCATACAGTGGTTTTAATTTTCTTTAAAATTATTTTTATATCTTTCATCCAGTGATGTCTTCATCCATTCTTTTTCTCCTTGCACACTTGTGTTCTTTTTGTATTTCTGTGTAATAACTTCAGGGGATTCTAGGAAAGAAGAGATTAAAAGCACAAATTTAATGTCCATTGTTAATTTTCCTCTAGATGCAACACCTCTGCTTCCCACTTTTCAGAAATCTCTTTCATGTCTAAATTGTTGGTGGCCCTGTTCTTGCCTGTCATGTGGCCATGGAAGTGTTTATGTATAAGGTCATTGGGAATGTCATGATGTGTTTTTCTATGCAAAAATGTGTCACGAGTTTCCTGACAACCCAATATTTCATCCTCTAATGTAGACTGGAAGGTCACCATGTAGAGGTAAAGTCTGCCATTCTTTCTTTACTTTTTTTTTTTTTATAGTAGAGGATTTTGCTTTAAGGCATGAGTGCTCACAAGAGAGAGAGAGAGAGGGAGAGAGAGAGAGAGAGAGGGAGAGAGAGAGAGAGAGACAGTGAGAAGGAAAGTGAAAAATCACCCCCCCCCCCCCCAGAAGATTGGCCATGCCACTATCCCTTCTCCTCCATTCTCCTCTCAGGATCTTGGGCACACATACACATGCGCCTGACGTGAATTTCGAGTCTCTGGGTCTGGGGATCAGACCACAGTCAGTCATGTGGGAGTCCAGCGACACAACCACTTATACCATCTGCTGGCCCCAACAATACCAAACTTTTTCTTTTGAAAAATTCTAAACTTATGGAGAATTTGCAAGAACAGTGCAAGGAATTCTCAGATTCCACCTCATCTTGATTCACTAGGTGTCCACATCTGGCTTCTCTCGCTCTGTCTCTCACAGATCTCTTGATTTTAGGTGGCAGAAATGCAAAGAACATATGTGCACAAGGTGGTAGAAAGGAATGGATGAAGATATCACTGGGTAAAAGTGACACACATCATTTCAGAGTGTAGACCTAACAGGTAGAAAATGAGATCTTGGTGAAGGATTTAAGTAAAGCAAAGTTAGGACCTATCAGTGAAGAGAAAGAGCAGATGTGTGTACCTGGGCAAAGACAGCTCCTTTAAAAGTAGGTGGAAGGTCATGAATTATCTAATGGTGAGAGATGTACTAAGGTTCTAGGGGGAAAAATTAAACAGAAGAAAATAAGAAGAGATTCACACCAGGACCATGACATTCTTAGCGGCTGAAACATCTCAGAGGAAGTGGTTTGGGGGAGCACAAAGAGTGGGAGAAGGAATGTGTCCAGGGAAAAGAGGCCTAATTCAAACAAAATCGTCTAATTGGAATGAAATTCTGGTGAAGTCTTGGTTGGGTCCACGTGGCTTTCAGGTGAATAGAAAAGCTCAGGAAGCAAAGGGGGCCCTGGTGCTCAGAGAAAATGACTTGTGTTCTGAGCTCTCCTTAATGTCAGGAACTACAGCCTTGTGAATCTGCATCCTCCCGTGTTCCACTGAGCATTGCCTTCAGGATGGTGTCAGAGCAGGATGGTGTCACACCCACCATCAAACTCCTTGTTTCCCCCATAAATGACTTCTGCCAGATCTGTGCTCTCTGTTTGTATGTCCTGGAGGGAAAGAATGCACAGGGGAACCTAGGTGAACTGGGTAGTTTCAGACAGAGGGAAGTTCTAACCTCTCTGCCCAGCCCCCTTGGCACGATCAAGGTACTTTTAGTCCATGGTTGGTCTGAAGGCTCTTGCCAGTTGCCTAAATGGTTTATGTGCCTGTCCTGTCCCTTCTGCTAGTTTGCAAATGCCTCAGGCACTTTGAAAAGAGCACTCTTCTCAGGTAACCTACTTGTTACCAGCAAGTAGGTGCTCAATAAACACCCTTAGAGAAGGCAAGGCAGCCTGAAAAGCCAACTCAGACATGTGCTGGCTGACTCAGGGAGAAGAATAAACAGAAGTCTGGTAATGATAACTTTCATTCTTTGGTCTCACGTCAAGTATAAAGAACCACGGTCCTACGGTTCTTAATTGCCTAACTGTAGTCAGGTTAGAATTCCTACATCTAGTCATAGCTTGAATTCCAAGGAAAGGGGTCATGGAGGAACTGTCTGGATAAACTGAAATTCATAGTATGAATAGTGAGTGCTCCCATTTATTGAACATTTACTATGTGCCAAAGACCACACAGTAAATGAGATGCTCATTAAATGAGGTTTAATTATCTCATGTAATTTAATTCTCATAAAGGGATAGATTCTTCCAATTATTTCTATTTTTAAAAATTTATTTATTATCATTCTTCAACTTGATGAGAGAGAGAGAGAGAGAGAGAGAGAGAGAGAGAGAGAAAGCAAGTCACCAGGTCTGGGACTCAAACCATGGTGGGCCATGACCATGGCACCTGCTGGCCCTATTATTTCTATTTTTATAGGTGAGGAAACTGAGGCTCAGAGAAGATGATTGTCACTCAAGGTCATGGGATGCATGAATGCCAGAACTAGATCTTGGGCTCAGATCTGTCTGAAGTCAAAGCTTCGTCTGGTATAGGCATGGTTTACTGTTTTCTCCCTTGACATTGCAGGATTACAGAATCACTCACTGGAGTCATGGCATCTCAGAGGAAGGAAAGATCCCAGAGGTCTTCTATCTGGCTCAACTCCCATCAGCACTTAAAAGAAAGTAAAACCTAACATTCCCAATTACCAATTACTTGCAGAGTGAGAGCTGCCATGTTGTGGATTCCTTATATGACAGTCGCTTCCTCAGTTTATCAAGGCAAGGCAGAACACAAAAGGTTTGGCCAATGCATGCAGCCCTTTGTCTTCAGAATAAAGGGAGCCATACTCTGGAATGACTTAAATGACTGCATTGCTTAGCCTAAAAAAGACACCGGAGAGACCTGCTCCGACACACATTTCCTTTGGACTCACAATGAACATAAAACACCTAATATTCTGGTGGTTGGTTTTCCAGTCCCTTGGGCCATTCAGCTTTGTGTTAAATACCACACTCTCACTGCCCAAGGTTGCAGGCTCATGGAACCACATGGAATAAAAACAGCAGGACTGGGCCTCCAAGGTTTATCATATAATGCAAAATTTCAACCGAATTGCAAGACATTCCTCTCTACCCTTCCCTCTAAGTTCATCCAACTCCCGTAGTTCCTTAGGTTTGCAAAGATTTGAGGGCAGAGGGAATATCGTTTGAATAAGTAGCTTCACATCCTGGTGATGTTTTTGTAGCTGCCACCTGTGGGCCAGTGTTAAGTAGCTGAACATTTCTGCTTGCTGGCAGCCAAAGTCAGCCCTCACCTCCTACAGAGCGCCTTCTGACTTCAAAAAGGCCTTCCAACGGGGTTACAACGGAGAGGAAGTGTGGAGAGGGTTACCACTTAGGCTGCCTGAATTCATTTTTCATCTTTGTGCTTTCTGGTTATTAGAGCCACGCAGGGGACCGAAGGGCTCCAGATAAGGTGCTAGAAACTCTGATATTTGAATGACAGATTGCATTCTCCTGGAAGCAACATTTCTTTTTTTTAAGCATAACTAAATATGATTTCATTTGGGAAGATCCACATATCAGATGTACTAGATATACTGAATCAGTTAAGGAAATTCTTGTTATACATGAAAACTCATCTCTTTGCCTCTCTCAGGAAAAAAGTAGTCACCTGGAACATTTTCCATAGCATGATAATTCTGCGGTGGTAGGCAAAGCCAGCCTGAGTAGGCGCTGCTTACAGATGGCATAAAAAATGTGCCATTTGCAAACTCTCACTGTGCATAGCTGGATAGCATGAGTGAGGCTGGAATAAATATAAGCTAGCTGGACACCCCCTGATCTGGGACATCTTAATGGGGCTAGCCTGTCAAATTGTTAATTTTTTTTTTCTTTTGCCTGTGAAGAGTTTCTAGAACTGGAAAGGATCTTTAGAGCCTTCCAGATGTTTTTGTTTTTGTCTGAAAAATGAACCAGTAAAAACAGTTTCATTTTTACATTTTGAGTGAAAATGTAAAGTAATATAATAATCGATTTTTTAAAAATTTCACTAGTGAGCATGTGTACTCAATGGAGCGAGACAAAGAGACACAGGGAGGAAACGTGAGAAAGCATTCCCTTGAGGGATGGCACATTGCAATCCCTTTTCCGCCATTTCTTCCACTGTTTGGGATGTTGGGTATGCATGCACATTCACCCAGTGTGTTTTTCAAGCCATAAGGTCTGAGACTTGAACCATGCAGTCAACTATATGGGATCCAACCACCTTAACCACTGTGCCACCAGCTGGTCTAATAACAGATTTCTTTTTATTTTTGAAGAGATTTTTGCTATGGGGCACGTGTGCTTGCCAGAAAGACAGAAAGAGACAGATAAACAGAAAGTGAGAAATCACCCCCAAGGGAGGATGGCCACATCACAGTCCTTTCTCCTCCATTCTCCTCTCCAGATCTTGGGCAAGCATGCACACATACCCGGTGTGAGTTTAAGCCACTGGGTCCGGGATTCAAACCATGGTCGACTACATGGGAGTCCAGAGACATAGCCATTACGCCAACTGCTGGTCTCTAATAATAGATTTTTTTTCTTTTTCTTTCTTTTTCTTTTTTTTTTTGAGAGGCTTTTGCTATAGGGTGCTTGCGCTCGCCAGACAGACAGAGAGAGACAAAGAGACAGAAAGCAGGAAATCACCCCCCAGGGGGGATGGTCATGCCGCAATCCCTTCTCCTCCATTCTCCTCTCGGGATCTTGGGCACGCACGCACATGCACCCGGCGTGAGTTTAAGCCACCGGATCCGGGACTTGAACCGCGGTCTACTACGTGGGAGTCCAGCGACATAGCCATTACTCTAACTGCTGGTCCCAATACTAGATTTTTTTTTAAATGTGCAAACTTTGGCAAAATTGTTAGCATAGAACAATAGATTGCTAGATTACTGCATGAGCCAGTTTACTCCAAGCAACTTGATAGAGATACTGTTATAATTTGCTAGATTAAAGGAGCAGTAACAGACTGATTTCATTTTAAAACACAGTCAGCAAATATTGATTGGCAACACTGTATGTAAAAAGTGATGAATACCAGACACCACTTGGTTAGAGCATTCAGGGTCCTTTTCCACGTTCCTACAGCAGCGCTGCGTTCTGAGTCTTGAATACGACTTGCTGGTGATGATCTTGGGGAAGAAAGGGCTGAGGCCTTCTCAGCAGCACCTGCCCTTTGAGTCTTCCCAGAGGTGGTGCTGAGCTTGATGTGAGTCCATTTCTCTCTGTTACTGTCTGTCTCCCGCTTCCAACTCGCGGGATGAACTATGGATCGAGTAGAACTAGAAGTTTCTTTGTGTGGAGCTATCTTCTAGTGTGTTTAAGGCTTAACCTCAGGTCTTAGACTTTTTTTTTTTTTTTGAGATTTTTGCTATAGATTTGTGCACTCACTGGAGAGAGAGAGAGAAAGTGAGAAATCACCCCTTCTACCAGGGATGGAGAATTGACCACACTGTAATGACTTCTCCTCCACCTCTTGGGATTTGGGACATGCGTACACATAAGCCTGGTGTCAGTATCAAGCCACCGGGTCTGGGATTTGAACCACATAGGAGTTCAGTACCTTAACCACTATCTGGTTCTCCATTGAGCTGAGACATGGCCTCAGCACCATTTTTCAACACGAGATTCTAAGTCAAATGATGGGAATTGGTTCTTGAAATAAAATGTGTATGCCAGCTCTGATCCAGGTGGCTTCATCAAGAACATTTCAGAGCACTGCTTTTTTATTCATCGACACCGGCTTGTGTTTGTGTAGTCCCACTTTCTTCCCATCGTGACCTTTCTGTATGACTGTCAAAAAGTGTCCATTCCCAACTTAGTTTGACCACGTATGCGGAGAGCTTTAAGGAAGGAAAGATTCCCAAAGTCACATACGACTTCAATATTGCAAAATGATGAGGTTGTCGGGAAAGTTGTGATGTGTTTTTCTGTTTTCCTATGCAAAAATGTGTCAGGATTTTCTCAGCAATCCAATATTATAGCAACTGACTTGTGGGCAGTCTTAGCTAGATTTCATTAGTTTTAAAAAGAACTATGTTCAATCTGTTAAAGTTTCCTAAAAACTCTGTTGATTAGAAAGGAAGCATTTTTTTCGAAGTCAGTAGGTGGCATGATAGTTAAGGTGCTGGACTCCCACGTGGCCTAGATTGATTCGAGTCCCAGACACAGTGGCTTGAAAATCACACCGGGCACGTGTGTGCCTGCCCAAAATCTTGAAAGGGGAATGCAGGAGAAGGGATTGCGGTATGGCCAGTACCCCCCCATGGAGGGTTGATTTCTCACTTTTCCTGTTTCTTTTTGTCTCTCTCCAGGGAGTACACATGCCCTATGGCAAAAACTTAAGGAAAAGGAAAAAGGAAGCATATTTTGTATAATGTTTTAATACTTTCAGACACATTTTAATAAAGGCAAAACAAAAGCTGTATGTGTGTTTATATTCACAGCCAAACTAATCGCTAGACCATTTATTGAGCAGAGACGTTTATTAATAGTCAGATACTATGATAGTCGTTTTCGTTGTGTTACTATTAATTTGCCAGGGCTTCCATAACAAAATATGGCTTAAGCAACAGATGGTTTAAGCAATAGGAATTTATTTCTCACAGGTCTGAAGGCTGGAAGTCCAAGAGCAAAGTGTCGGCAGGTCTGGTTTCTCCTGAGACCTCTCTCCTTGGCTTACAAATGGCTGCCTTCTCTGCGGGTTCATGTGACCTTTCCTCTGTGTGTGTGTGTGTCCCTGGGACCTCTCCGTGTGTTCAAATTTCCTCTTCTTATAAGGACACCAGTCAGATTAGATTAGGGCCCACCCTAAGGGCCTCATTTACACTTAATCACTTTTTTAAAGGCCCTATCTCCAAATACTGTCACATTCTGAGGTACTGGGGATTAGGGCTTCCATAGAATTTGGAGAGCGTAGAAGGGGGTATCTGGGACACAGTTTAGCCCATAACAACATTAACACCTTATAACCATTTTTTTTTTTTTTTTGTAATAAGGATATTACCACTGTCATCATTTTAGAGATAGAGTAACAGCACTTTACAGAAGTTGAGTTATTTGCCTGATAACTTCCGGTGGCAAGTCTAGCATACCATTCACATGTGCTGTGTTTCTTGTTTAGCTGTGTGTGTCAGAGATAAAATTTAGTTTATGGAGTGAGTTTTAGAAAGGTTCACTGAAATTTCTAGATTTCTTTCAAAGAGGTTTATGTAGAAGGTTTATCTAGGCTCTCTTTGGTAAGAGAGCCTCTGGTGCTCACCAGCTGGGTAACCCCAACTAGATCACGTCTCTCTTTGGTCCTTGGTTTTACATCTATAGAATGAAAATGTTAAGATCAGCCAGTAGTGTGGCGGTTAAGGCAGGCGGTGGACTCTCACAGAGCTGACTGTGCAGGTTGAGCCTCAGACCTGCAAGCTTGAAAATCATGCTGGGCGTGTGTGTGTGCATGAATGTGTGTTCAAAATCCCAGAAGGAGAAATGGAGGAGTAGGTATTGCAGTGTGACCATCCCCCATGAAGAGTGCTTTCTCACTTTCCTTCTCTCTATCTGAGTGTGTGTGCTCTCTACCAAAATAAAAGAAAAAAGAAAAATAAATAAATAGATTGATAAATAAATAAATAAAATGTGGATGTTGTTAATACCTGTCTGACAGGGCTGTGGGCTGCTGAGAGGGAGATGTGAGGTAATCTACAAAAAGTCTTGATAAACACATGTGCACATAATAAGTACTCAATATATGGTCTTAGTTGCTATATCTGATTATGGTACATCTGAAAAGGATGCATTTTCAGACTGGGGACAAATGACAGTTATCATTCCATCTTATCATGGGAAAATGTTCCCTGATGCTGGTTATTGGGCTCTGTATAATCATAGCTTTAAATATGATCATTTGCAAAATGCATTTTTCATTGGCAACATGTCAGAGGCCAGTGTAATATGCCAAAAGAGGTGTGATTCATTGGCTATGTGTCATACATAAATGACACAACACTGAGAATCAGACCAATAGTACCTGATTTAACACATGTTGGGCATGCCAGCAGGTTTTCCTTTGAATTAGGTTACATGCTAGTTGCTGTAGCTGCTGAATCATTTTCTGGATGGTGGAGTGAGTGAGCACTGCATTTATAATCTCAGTGTGTAAAAAGATTTAGTGGGAACCAGCAGTTAGCGTAATGGCTATGTCACTGGACTCCCACGTAGTCGACTGCAGTTCGCGTCCCAGACCCGGTGGCTTAAAACTCACGCTGGGCGCATGTGCGTGCGTGCCCAAGATCCTGAGAGGAGAATGGAGGAGAAGGGATTGTGGTGTGACCATCCCCTCTGGGGGGTGATTTCTCACTTTCTGTCTCTATGTCTCTCTCTGTCTGTCTGGCAAGCGCACGCACCCTATAGCAAAAACCTCTCAAAAAAAAAAAAAAAAAAAAAAAAAAAGATTTAGTAAAGAATGCAGCCAGGAAACATAAATGCAATATGGTTATGTGACCAACTTCCAGATTGTTATATAATAGTCTTAATTTTTTGTCTTTCTTCCCTTTACTCCAGGAGTTAAAGATACATTGCATCACATTTAAAAATATATCACCCGATTCTCACAGTTTACATGGGTTGAACATATTTAACCAAACTAAGGGCAATTTTATATGTGAAGGTTATATAAATAATAGCAAAACAAATTAGATGGAGATGCTATTAAAAACAGATACTTCTGTTATATCACCTTCAAAAAAGTTGAGTCAAGTTTACTGTTCTGGTGAAGTATTGTTGGAATTTGCTGGTTTTGCCTGACTGCTGGCCTAAGTCCAGGAAGGTGTTACGAATAATCATCCACTGTGGTAAGTCAGTGACAGACCACATACACAAAGTTGGTCAGATTATAACAGACTGGGACCAACAGATGGCATGGTGGTTAAGGCACTAAACTCCCACATGGCTGACTACATCTTGAGTCCCAGACCTGGTGGCTTGAAACTCACTCCAGGTGTGTGTGCGTGTATGCTCAAAATCCCAAGAAAAGAATGGAGGAGAAGCCCAAGAGAAGAATGGAAGAGAAGGGATTGCAGTATGGCCATGCCCCTGGGGGTTGATTTCTCGCTTTCTGTCTCTGTTTGTCTCTGTCTCTCTCCAGCAAGCATCCCTACCCCATACCAAAAATCTCTCCAAAAAAAAAAAAAAAAAAGAGTATAACAGTATGCTATGTAGCTTGCTTATATACCTGGCTATACTATCTAGGTTTGGGTAAGTACAATGTGTGATGCACAGGCAATAATGAAATAGCCTAAGGACTCATTTCTTAGAAGGTATGCTTGTCATTAAACCACGTGCAACTACACCTCTGTCCAGGTATCTTTTTGGGATATGACTGCTTGGGTGGGGTGGCCAGGCCCTTCTGAGTTGGCTTCTACTGCCCCATGATACTCTGAGGCCCTTCCAAGTCTCATATCTCAAGAGCCCAAGCTCCTACCTATGGCAAACAGGCATACTAATGGGCTCACTAGTTCACACCATTGCATGCAGCATGCTTGCAGAGTTGGGAGGGTGGGGGTGATGAACTCAGGAAGAAAAATTTCACTCTGAAGAGTTTTCCCCAGGGACCAGCAGTTGGCGTAATGGCTATGTCGCTGGACTCCCATGTAGTCAACCGCGGTTTGAGTCCCAGACCCGGTGGCTTAAACTCACACCAGGCACGTGTGTGTGCGTGCCCAAGATCCCCAGAGGAGAATGGAGGAGAAGGGATAGAAGCATGGCCATCCCTCCTAGGCAGTGATTTCTCGCTTTCTTTCTCTTTGTCTCTCTCTGTCTTTCTGGCAAGCACAAGCACTGTATAGCAAAAACCTCTCAAAAAAAAAAAAATTATTCCCAGTGTTATCACACCTGGGGTTTAACTAGACAAAATGCTTAATCTCAATGCTTGGTTACACACACATACACCATTTCTAGAAAATGCTGAATATAGAGATAGGTGTAAAATTAAAACTTAGAAAAAGAATTATTAATTAATTTTATTTATTATATTATTGTTTTTTAATCTACTATAGGGCACGTGCTCTTACCAGAGAGAGAATGTGAGAGAGTAAGCCGCCAGGTCAAGCACCTCAAACAGTGGTTGGTCATGTGTGAGTCCTGCACCTTAACCATCATGCCACTTGCTGCCCAAAAAGGCTTTTTTCTACTCCTCAGTCTTACTACTAACTGTTCTGTCTCTCTCACCAAAACCCCTACTAGCTGGTTCTTGTAAGAACATCAAGAAACAAATGTAAGAATCACACAGCAATATGTTTTCATTTCATATGAGGAATTGAGTTGAACATACCGCTTTGCCCTCTGCTTTTTGTCTCTGTATCTCTGAATAACTGGTACATCTCAGAGATAACTCTGTATGCTGATCGAACCGGTTCTCTATGAGGCAGAGGTAGTCTTCCCTTGTTGGACTGCATAGGTCACCGGGTGCCCAGTCCCCTGGTGTGATTCTCATTGAGGCTGCTTCCAGATGTCCATTTATAAACAATGCTGCATTGCATGTCCTTATCCATGTGGCTTAAGGTACTTTTGCAAATATTTTCCTGGATTAAAGAGAATAGATATTAGAAATTACTCTTCAAAACGTTGAACCAATACATTTTTACTCCTGGTGAACGAGAGAGCTATTTGAAATGCACACATTAGGAATTATCAGATATTTTAATTTATGCCAACATGATAGGTAAGAATCATTGTCACAGTTGCTTTGATTTGTATGACTTTAATTATGAATGAGGATGAACACCATTTAATACGTTCATTCATTATTTATGTTATTTACTTTTGTGTGTGAATTGCCTGTTCTTTACTAATTTTTCCACCGGATATGTCTTTCCACCTGAATTAAATAAACCCTTTATCAATTAAATGAATGAGCCTCTAAAATAAAAATGTATTACAAATATTTTCCCCAATTTAACTTCTGTCTTTTCTTTTTATTTATAGTATTTTATAGTTTATAGTATTTGGGGCCATGTTAATTTTTGAAATGTACATGTATTTAAACTTATCAACACCCAAAAAATGTGTTGAAAGTTGGATTAGATCTCAAGATCCTTTGATGTTTAAAACAACCCCCCAACCTAAAGGAGTGAATGCCCAGTGGTGTATTTTTGCTGATTTTGGTGGGTAGATGAAGGCCACTTCTATTGTCTGGGTCTTTCCAATGAGTTTCTCATCTTTCTTGTAAGAGTCTCTATATTATTACAATTAAATAGTTGATATTGTAATCAAGATATGATTTTTTAAAAATGTCTTTATCATTACAGAAGTCTTAATGGCTTACTTCGGTAATTGAATTTCTAAAATCCAGGCCCTGGGGCCAGCAGGTAGCATAATGGTTACATCATTGAATTCCCAAATGGCTGACTGCAGTTCAAGTCCCGGTGGCTTCAAAATCATACCAGGCATGCATGAGCGTGTGTGTGTGTGTGTGTGTGTGTGTGTGTCCAAGACTCTGGGAGGAGAATGGAGGAGAAGGGATGGCATCCCTCCTGGGGGTGATTTCTCACTTTCCCTCTCACTGTGTCTGTCTGTCTGTCTCTCCAGAAAATGCATGCACCCTAAGGCAAAAACCTCTTAAAAAAATTAAAATCCAGGCCCTAGTACCATGTCTAGCATCCATGAACATGCTGGATGAGTCTGTGAATGGAGTAAAAGGAAAGTGATCGAGGAAGGGATGACTCTTCCTAGAAGACTTGGGGAGCTCAAGGACACTGAGATTTCTTTAGGTGGGAAAGAAAATAAGAAATTTCAGTGAAGACGTATTAAATTACTTTGAGATAGCCTTAAATAATTTATGATATAGTTTTAACTTTTTGTAAAACATGGATCATCCTACTTGTAAGCTTTTACAGCTATAAATCTTAAGCTATTAAGGAAAATCAGTCATCTAAATTACAGAGTTTCTCAAACCTTGATGCGCCTGTGAATCACCTGGGGATCTTGTTAAAATGCAAATGATGATTTAGTTGGGGGCTGGGGTAGGGCTGAGATTCCGCATTTCTAACAAGCTGTTTGACCCCACAGTAGCCAGACTCTAAAATACAACACTCCTAAAATTTCCCCTATGCCTGCTCTCTTTTCCCCTTTCTTCTTTCTTTTCTCTGACCATGTGATCGGGGAGTCTTTATGTGTATGCACGCACCTGCTTTATATGCATAAATAACACATTTTATACTTTTTATATACTTTGTGCATATATACATATCTATGTGTGTATACGTATACACAAAGAAATATATATTTATAATTAATTAATATTAATATATTGCTTTCTAGAACATTAGGAAGTAGATCACTGTTATAGAAATCACAATGTACTTCATGAAAAAATTATTGGGTACAAAGGTAAAACATTGACAAATGGATACTTTCTCGCTTCGTCACGCCTGATTTACGGAAATGAACCCCAAATAGGCTTTGCGAATTGGAAATCAACTTCAACTACATTTAAATTGTTCTTCTTTAAAATATCAGCAGATGAGTGTGTTAAACCAATATTTATTTTCTAATCAAAGGTTTGCAGCAAATAGTTTATAAATGAAAGAAATGAGGGAAGAATACTTCAAAAGTGTTTCTAGTGATCGAAATGGAAATGGGATATTTTATTTCTTTAAATGTCAGACACAGGCCTCCACTAAAATCCATTCTGCTCCAGGAAGAGAAATTGTATGAAAAACTGACCATCCTCTCAAAGTACAAGGCCAGCACCTCTCTCCCAGAGATCATAATAAATATTTTTCTATGGAAAGAAGTTGAGATCTAGCTACATTAAGGGAGAATCTATTAACAGAATAATTGTAGAGAGAGGACCCCTTAAGAAAAGCTTCCAAAATTCCATTATCTTAACTGTCACTCGCCACTTGGAGTTGTCTTGGTGCTGTGTGTTTTCATGAATTACCAGAGCTGTTTGTTTTTCCTTGATCAGTCATCACCCTGTCAGCTGGGCCATTCATAACAACTTTTGGCAGCTCATCAGGGGAGTTCAGAGCTTGAATAGGACCCTATCAACTCTCACACCTCATTGTGTGAAACTGCTTACCAGCATTGCCTTTTTCTGTAAATATTACAAGCAGAGCCCTGAAAGGAGAGATGTGTGAAAACAAAATGGCCTAACCGTGTAGCAGTTGGCTGAGATGGCAGATCTGGGTTGACGGAGAATTTACAAGTCCTTGTGTTTCATTTATTCAGCTGAATAATACCTAGTCCCCGGTCTTGAAGTTTTGTGTATGCTGGTTAATTAGACAATATTTAATTTGACTTTGCATTTGTGTCAGTCGGGTGAAAGTGAGACTTTGTAATTAGGGAGTACAGATCGGGTTTCTGTCACAATTCTCCTCCTTCCCACTAATTTAATGCACACTTTTCCAGTGTTTTCCTCCACTGTCTTTTATGCTTGACTGGTAACGAGGTGGCCCATGCTATACAACCAGCAGCCCATGAACTCAGACTCTTGGATGGAGTTACTACCCAATTCATCCATCAGAAAGAATTTTCTATTTGAAAGGAATGACAATCCTTTATTGAAGCTATTATTCCCACCCTGTAAATGGTATGTTATTTTGTCTTTACTTTTATCGAAGTTTTATATGCACAGATGCTTAAGTGTCAAATAGTTCTCGTTTTATGAAGAAAAATAGCAGTTTCCCCAGTTTTCCGTCCCTTGAGACGACCACTTTTAGCTCTCGTGGCAGACTATTTAGAAAATAATTTCACCCTGAAAAATATATTGATTCACTTTGCCTGTTTTTGAATGTTATATAAATGGAATCAAATTGTTGTGACTTGCTTCATTTCCTTACCATGCAGGTGTTTTGTTTATACTCTTTATTTAAAAAAAAAAATCAAGGTATAATTTACATATGATAGACTGCATTGATTTTGAATATATGGTTTGAAAATTTTTAATACACCTATATAACTACACACCAATCAAGAGAGGGAACATTCGCATCACCCAAGTTGCCTCATACACATTTTGTCAGATCTCCTCCATGAGAAAATCACTTTTCCTTTTTTTTAATTTTATTTTTGCTATAGGGAGCAGGCACTTGCCATAGAGAGAGAGAGAGAGATAGGTAGAGAGAGAGAGAGAGAGAGAGAGAGAAAGGAACATAAGAAAGGACCTTCAGAGGGGATGGTCATGCTGCAATCCCTTCTCCTCCATTCTCCTCCCAGAATCTTGGATATGCACACACACATGCCCAACCACAAGGCCTGGGACTCGAACCATGGTCAGCCATGTGGGAGTTCAGAGATGCAACCACTACACCATCTTCTAGTCTCCTGAGTTGTCTTGTCTTTTTTTATTTAATTGTTCTTGTATATTAGAGACAATGTGTCCTTTGTCAGAAATCGAATTTGCAAATACTTTAGTTTTCTTAATTCTAAAGATATTAAATTTTCTTAATAGTTTCATGTGATGAGCAGAACATTTTATTTTTGATTATGTCCGATTTATGTTTATTTTTGACTAGCATTTTTTGTGTCTTGTCAAAGAAATCTTAGCCAACCACATTGTGCAGATTTTCTCCTATTATTTTTAAGAAAACATTGAAGCTTTATAGTTTCATATTTTACTTTAAGACTTACTATTTCGATCTAATTTTTGCATGGTATGAGGTAGAGGTGGAAGAGAGTTTTTGTTTTGTTTTTGGGGGTCAAAATTTTTTTTTAATTTTATCTTTAAGTGTTGTTTATTTATTTATTCCCTGAGCAAGAGAAACAGAGAGAGACAGAAAGAATCCCCAACGAATCCTAATACCACGCTCCACCCCCAACTTCAGTCAGCCCAGATCATGGGTACATGTGTGCCCAGAGTACTCACGGAGGTCTTTGGATACAAACCCAAAACCTCATGTGCGTCAGCCTCTGTAAAATTGTCATATTTTAGCACTGCACCACTGTTCAACTCCCTGCTGAACAGTAGGTGACCTGGTGGTTAAGATGCTGGACTCCCACACTGCTGATAGCAGTTCAAGTCCTTGACCTGGCAGCGTGAAAATCATGCAAGGTACATGTGCGTGCATGCCCAAAATCCTGAAAGGAGAATGGAGAGGGAATTGCAAGGTGGCCATCCCCTCCTGGGGAGTGATTTTTCACTTTCCCTCCCTCTGTCTCTCAGGCAAGCACATGTGCTCTGTGGCAAAATTCTAAAAAGAAAGAAAGGAAGGAAGGAAGGAAGGAAGGAAGGAAGGAAGGAAGGAAGGAAGGAAGGAAGGAAGGGAGGAAAGGAGGGAAGGAGAGAAAGAGATAGAGACACAGGTAATCCTTTTTAGAGTCTCACCATGCATTGATCCTCCCAGTCTTCCAGTCAACCAGGATAATGAGCACAACTGTGGGCATACTCAATGTGTTCAGGTCATCCCTGGATCCAACCTGGGGCCTATCATCACCCTACAACTTTTGACACTATGGCTGGGCCTGTTCTTTTTCCTTTTTCTTTTCTTTTCTTTCTTTCTTTTTTTAATATATCTGTTCTGCTTCACTGACTTGTTTGTCTATGTTTATGCAAATAAGTGTCTTAATTATTTTTGCTTTGCAGAAAGTCTTGATAGCAGAAAATGTAAGTCTTCTAAATTTATTCTTTTTAAGGTCATTTTTACTTTTCTTCATCTTTTGCATTTTACATACCTTTCATAATCAGTGTCAATTTCTACTTTAAAACCTCCTAGAATTTTTACTGAGATTGCACTCAGTCTATAGATCAAATTTGGAGGATTTGACACTTTAGAGCTACTAATTATTCCAATCTATAAGCATGTTGTATGGTTTAATTTTTATTTACTACCTTTTGTAGTATGTAATCATTTTTAATTTCTATGTATTGATGTTGATTAATGTGACTGCTAAATTTACTTTTAGTACTAGAGGTTTATATTTTGAGCTTCCTTGGAATGTTTTATATACATAATCATGTCATCTACAAAAGAGACAGTTTTGCATCTTTCTTTTTAATTTGTATATAGTTTTTTTCATTCATCGTTTTATGAGTGAGGACTTTAGTATAATGTTGAATACAGGTAAGGACAGTAAACATCTTGTTTCTGAACTCAGAAGGAAAGCATTCAATATTTTACTATTAAGCATGACAGCTGCCTTTTTTATTATTATTATTTTGGCCTCTGTAAGATTGATAATATTCCTTTCTTTTTCTATTTTTTAAAAAGACTTTTTGTAATCATATTGAATTGGAGAAAACTGATAGCTTTCCTACTGGGAACTGGAACAAGACAAGGCTGCCCACTTTCTCCACTCCTTTTCAAAATAGTGCTGGAAGTCCTAGCCAATGCAATCAGAGAAGAGATAAAACAGAAGATATTCAACTAGGAAAAGAAGAAGCTGAACTATTCCTGTTTGCAGATGATGTAATTTTACACATCAAAAATCCAAAGGAATCCTCAAAAACAAAAATAAAAACCTGCTAGAAGTGATAAATGAATTCAGCAAAGTAAGAGGATACCTAATTGATATACAGAAATCCATAGCATTTGTATGCATTGAACAGACTGAGACAGAATTGAAGACTTGAAGACAACAATCTCATTATGGTAGCCACAAAATGGATAAGATACTTAGGAATAAACCTAACCAAGAAGGTGAACAATCTCTACAAGGGAAACTATGAAAAACTGGAAAAGAAATTTAGTATGATACAAAAAAGAAAAAAAAAAAGAAGAAAGAAAAAAGAAAGCTATTCTACGTTCTTGGATTAGAAGAATTAATGCAATTAAAATGTCAATTCTATCCAAATTAATTGACATAGTCAGTGAAATTCTGATCAAATTGCTGGTAACATTTTTCAGAAGTATTTTTTAAAAATCATAAAATATGTTTGGAGTATAGAAAACCTCATATCACCCAGGCAGTATTATGCAAAAAGAAGAAAGTAGGAGGCATCTTGCTACCTGACCTCAAAATATATTATACAGTGGTGATAATCAAAACTGCATGGAAGCTGGGAGGTGGCGTGGTGGTTAGGGGTGCTAGACTCCCACATGGCTGACCACGGTTCGAGTCTCAGACTGGTGGCTTGCTTTATTGCTTTCCCTCTCTCTCATTCTGTCTTTCTCTGGTCAAAATAAAATAAATAAATAAAGTTCAATTAAAAATAATTCTTTAAAAAAAATCCAGGATGGTACTGGAAGAAAACTAGACATATAGTCAAATGGAACACAAGAGAGAATCCAGAAATAAACCCCAGATTATACAGCCGACTGATCTTTGACAAAGTGTACAAGACAATGCAGTGGAGAAAAGAAGGTTTTTACAGCAAATTCTGGAAGAACTGGATATCCGCCTGCAGAAAAATGAAACTGACCTCTGCTCTTACCATTAATAAGAATCAGCTCAAAATGGATAAAATATTTAAATGTAAAGTCACAAACTATAAAACTACTGTAGAAAACTTAGGGAAAACTCATGATGATATTGGAGTAGGGCAAGCTGCTTGAGTTATTTATATATTGCGGTTATCAATCCCTTGTCTGAGGGATTGATATGAATAATCCAGTTTAAAAAATGGACAAATGAACTGAATAGACAACTCTCCAAGGTGAACTTATAAATGGCCAAAAGGCATATGAAGAAGTGTTCAAAGTCTCTTGTCATAGATGAGATACCATTTAACCTCAAAATGGTTAGGATAAAAAAATTATTATTATTGGGACCAGCAGTTAGCGTCATGGCTATGTCACTGGACTCCCACGTAGTCGACCGCGGTTCGCGTCCCGGACCCGGTGGCTTAAACTCACGCCGGGCGCGTGTGCGTGCGTGCCCAGGATCCCGAGAGGAGAATGGAGGAGAAGGGATTGCGGCGTGGCCATCCCCCCTGGGGGGTGATTTCCTGCTTTCTGTCTCTCTGTCTCTCTCTGTCTGTCTGGCGAGCGCACGCGCCCTATAGCGAAAACCTCTCAAAAAAAAAAAAATTATTATTATTATTTTTATTTCTGGAGAGGTTTTTGCTGTAGGGTGTTTGTGCTCGCCAGAAAGACAGAGAGATAGAGAGACAGAAAGAGAGAAATGATCCCCCCCAGGGGGGTTGGCCATGCTGCAATCCCTTCTTCATTCTCCTCTTGGGATCTTGGGTACACACGCACATGCGCCTGGCATGAGTTTAAGCCACCCGGTACAGGACTTTGAACCGCAGTTGACTACATGGGAGTCCATCAACATAGCCATTACACCAACCACTGGTCTCCCCAAATTATTTTTTTACAAGTGCTGACAAGGCTGTGGTAAAAAGGGATCACCTGACACTATTTGTGGGAATGTAAATTAGTACGACCTCTGTGGAAAACAATAACGTACAAAAACTTATAAATGGAATTGCCATATAATCCGATAATCCCACTCTTTGGCATTTACCCCAAAGATATGAAGACACTTAGTTGCAAAGACACTTGCACATTCATATTTATAGTAGCATTATTCACAATTGCTAGGACATGGAATCAACCTAAATGTCCAAAAAATGATGAATAGGTTGAAAAATGGACCCATATACGCTATGGAATATTAGCCATAAGAGACAATGAGACTTTATCCTTTGATTCAAAGTGGAGTTCTTAATGTTAAGCAAAGTGAGTCAGATTTTGAAAGATACACATTGTATATCCCCCACACAATATGTACTGAATGTCTGTACTGTGTGTCAGAAATTGAAAAATCCAAAGATGTGATAGTAGAAAAGATAAGTTTAGAAACCAAAGGGACCAGCAGTTAGCATAATGGCTATGTCGCTGGGCTCCCATGTAGTCGACCATGGTTCGCGTCCCAGACCCAGTGGCTTAAAACTCACACTGGGCGCATGTGTGTGCGTGCCCAAGATTCTGAGAGGAGAATGGAGGAGAAGGGATTGCAGCATGGCCATCCCCCCTGGGGGCCATTTCTCATTTTCTAGCTCTCTGTCTCTCTCTGTCTGGCGAGCGCATGCGCCCTGTAGCAAAAACCTCTCCAAAAAAAAAAAAAAAAAAGAAACCAAAGACTATAAGGAAGGGAAGTGGGTGATGGATGGATGGTGGGTAGGAAAAAGAAGAAACATTTAACAAAGGAATGTAAAGTTCTCTGTTGAAAATAAATGTTCTGTAATTTTTGCTTTATAAAAATAAAAGTTTTTAAAAGTTATAATCAAGAATGGGTATGAAATTTTTCAAAAGTATTTTTGCATCAGTTGAGATGTTATTTTTTTCTTTTAGATTCAGCTTATGTGATGAATTACAACTTGATTTTCTAATATGAAACTAAATTTTAAGTTCCAGTTATTAATAACATTTATCCTTTTAATACTGAATTTCATTTTGTAATGTTTTATCAAGAACTTTGCATCTTTATTCATGCAGGACATTGGTCAATTATTTTCCTGTAATATTATTGTCAGGTTTTTGTAGCAGGTTATGCTTGCCTCATGAAATAACCTGGAAAAGGTTTCTTCTATTTTCTTGAAGTTTGTGTAAAACTGGTATTAGTTTTATTTTCCTTAAATCTTTGATAGAATTTATGAATAAAGTCATCTGGACTTGGAGTTTTCTGTGTTGAAATAATTTTTTTTGATAAATTCAATTATGAAAATAGATATGTCTATTTGTGTTTTTCTATTTCTTCTTGCTAATTTTAGTTAGATGTTAGTTAGGTTACTTATAAAGTAACTTGTTCATTTTTCTAAGCTGTTGAATTTATATGCACAAAATCATAAATTGCTTTTTCTCTTGAAGAATTGAATCCTTTATCATTATATAGTAACTCTCTTTATCATTGGTAATCTTCCTTATCTAAAGCTTACTTTGTTATTAACAAAGCTACTTCAGCTTTCTTTTGACTAGCATATGAATAGTATATCTTTTCTATCTTTTCACTTTTAGCCTATCAGCCTTTATATCTATGAAGCAAATTTTTTTTTTTAGATAATATATAGCTGGGTCTTGCTAGTTATCTAATCTAACAATTATACCTTTTTATCAGTGTGGTTTGCATTTAATTGATATGACTGAATTAAAATCTACTATCTAATCAACTGTATTCTATTTGTTTAATCTATTCTTTGTTTTTTTTCTCATTCCCTTTTTGATTAATTAAAATGTTTATGATTCTATATTTTCTTCATTATTGGATTAATATATATTTCTCTTTTGAAAAAAATTAGTATTTGCCTTAAGATTTACAATAAACAACTTATTCAATCAAAGTCTACTTTCAAATAATATTATTCTGTTTCATGTTTAGTATAAGGACAATATACTCTCAATTATTTCCTTCCACTTTTTGTTCTATTATTGCCACATAGGTAGCTATTTTTCAGAGCAATTAAAATCAAGAAATAATTTTTATGTTTATTTTTGGTTATTCTACTTCCTGTACTTTTAATGGCTTTTTATGGATTCAAATTTCTGTCTGCTACCACATTCCTCTGTCTGAAGAATTTTCTTTATTATTTCTTATAGCATGGGTTTCTTGACAATTAATTTGCTGAAATTTAATGTTTGTTTTTTTTTTGTTTGTTTTTTTTTTTTTTTTTTTGAGAGGTTTTTTCGCTATAGGGCGCGTGCGCTTGCCAGACAGAGAGAGAGACATAGAGACAGAAAGCGAGAAATCACCCCCCAGGGGGGATGGTCACACACCAATCCCTTCTCCTCCATTCTCCTCTCGGGATCTTGGGCACGCACGCACACGCGCCCGGCGTGAGTTTTAAGCCACCGGGTCCGGGACGCGAACCGCGGTCGACTACGTGGGAGTCCAGCGACATAGCCATTACGCTAACTGCTGGTTCCCTAATGTTTGTTTTGAATTTGGGAAGGTCTTTATTCCTCTTTCCTTTTATTTTTGCTGGGTATAAAAATTTTAATAGACTTTTGTGATTGTTGTTTAGTAATAAAGACATTATTCTATTATCTTTGGTCTTGCATAGTTTCTGATGAGACATATATTGAAGTGCTTACCTTTAGTTTCCAGTTTTTTTGTATGGAATTGTATCTTTTTCACTGGCTGCCTCAATGATTTATTTTTTTATTTGTTTCTGTCTTTCGGCAGTTCAAATATGTTATGTTTATGGTTTGGGTGTTCCTTTGGAAAGGAGATATTTATTCTGCTGGTGTTCTTTGAGTGTATTAAAACTTTTTCTTCCCCTATCATTGATTGAAAGAATTCCTATATATTATTTCTCTTTATCTTTTCATTCTAGGATGTCAATTACACATAGGTAAGATCTTTTGTCATTGTTTCAAGTCCTTTGATGCTGTTACATTTTACCCCCCAATGACATCCTTCTCCACTGTTCTGCAATTCATGTTAGAACTATTATAAGTTCAGTTTCTAAATGTGTGAGGATCTTACCAAAGAAATTTTATTCCTTTTGTCTCTTCATTTATTCTACAAATCTCTGTAGGCTTACCCATTTAAAAGGTTGTTTTCTGCACTCTAGTGGTTTTGGAAGGGAGTGAAAGTAAATGTGTATGTGTACTTTGCCAGAATTACCTGGAAATCAAATATAATTTTAGTAATTAGATTAAATAATAATGATAAGGACTAAATTTACTACTATCTCTGAAGTAAATTAATCTACTGTGTGCTATTTTCTCATTAAAAAATTTTGCATTCTCAGAAATAAGAGAAAAGAGTCATGGACCCAGCTATAACGGGCAGCAGTAACACAACCTATAAAACTGGGAGCCATATGGAAGATGGGGTTTTGGTTCTCAGGTCAACTTGTACATGTTCTGTGCTCATATGTATGCCTGTGAGCGTAAATCATGGTGTAAAATCCTGTTGAGGATGTTTGTATTTCTCTCTCACTCATGAAATAACTAAAAATTTTAAGAGTCACAATAAGAACTGACATTTCTTATACACTCAACATGTGTTAGTCTTATAAATACTGTTTTGTATTAAATAATTTAATTTTCACAATAATTTTCCCATATACACACTTTTATTGTGCTCATTTTTACAAATGAGGATAAACTGAGGCATAGAAACAGGAAGTAATTTGTTTACCAAAAATGTAGAAATAGAAAATGACAGAGCCTGACGTTTGATCATTATATTTTTTTAAATAATTATTTTATTTAACTTTATTTATTTATTTTAAGTTGACCAGAGAGGGACAGAATGAGAGAGAAAGAGAGAGAGAAAATGAGAAAGCAAGCTACCAGGTCTGGGACTTGAATCACAGTCGGCCATGTGAGAGTCCAGTGCCCTTAACCACCACACCATCTGCAGACCCCTTGACTATTATATTTTAATGACCTTCAACAAATGGGAAGGTAATCGTTTTCAGATAATAGCTTTGCCATTAATCTCAGTAATTGCTTACGTATTACTAATACCTCTCTGAAAAATGACAAGTACACATTTAGTATCCATTATGTACCCAGGATTGTTTTGTTCACTAAGAAAGTAAAAAGAACTATGGCAGGGCTATTTCCTTCCCCTTCTTTTTCTTCTTCTTCTTTTTCTTCTTTTCTTCTTCTTCTCCTCCTCTTCCTCTTCCTCCTCCTCCTCCTCCTTCTTCTTTTCTTTTTAAGAAAGACTTTTTGCTGTAGGGCACATGCACTTGCTGGAGAGACAAAGGGACAGAGAGAAATCACCCCCTAGGGGTGATGGTCATGACACAATCCCTTCTCCATTCTCCTCTCAGGATTTTGGGTGCTCATGCACATATACCTGGCATGAATCTCAAACTGCCCAGGCCGAGGCTCAAACTGTAGTAGACTACATTGGGAGTCCAGTGACATAATCATTATGCATCTGTTGGTCTCTCTCTCTCTTTTTTTTCTTTTAAGTTTACATTCTCCAAAATGAAAACCCTACAAATCTGACAAGAAATGTCATGGTACAGAGTGGAATCACCATCCAGAAGAAGGAAATTTCGGTTTCAGCTGGGCATTCAGAAACCATAGAAATATAATTAAAAGAATGATGGTTTTTAAAAAAAATTTTTAAAAGAATGATTTATTCAATTTATTTATTATTATTAAATTTTCTATAGGGCACATGTACTTACCAGTGAGAAACAGAGAGAGAGAGAGAGTAAGAAAGCAAGCCACCAGGTCTGGGACTTGAACCTCTGTCAACTATTTGGTAGTCCAGCACCTTTCACCACCACGCCACCTGCTGGCTCCAGAATAATGGTTTTAAAAGAGTTTGCTTAGTCTCTAGACCCACATTTCTTTTTCACTTCTTTTCCCACCTCTTACTTGCACCCTAATTCTTAGCTAGTATACAGTTTATTAACAAAACTTCTTCCACAGAGCACAATAAGGCAATTGTTTTAAGCTCAAAAGAAAATTGTAAAAGTTTAAAGTGGGAAGATTCTGAAATTCTTGGTCACAGGGATATATATACACACACATATATATTTATATATATTAAAAACACATGCATGTAATATATATAATTATATAGAGAGTATACATATATAATATTAATAACGTATATTATATATCCATATAATATAATTATCTATAATGTATAGGTATATTATATATATACACACACACACACACACACACGCACATATATATATATATATATATGATTAGAATATGTCCCCCAAATTCATATGTTCTAAAATTAATCCCTAATGTAACAATGTTGGGAAGTGGCTCCTATTCGAGGTGATTGGATTATGAAGGCAAAGCTCTCATGAACAGCTTTATATCATTATCAAGGGATTGGGTTAGTTATCCTGAGAGTGGGTTGTAATAAAATGGAGTACACCCTCTATGCTATCTCTCTCTTTCAATGAGCTCACTTCTGCCATCCACTTAGCTACCATGAGACAACCCTAGACAGGTACTGATGCCCTGCTTTTAGACTTTCCAGCCTCCAGAACCATGAGCTAAATTAATTTCTTTTCTTTATAAACTACCTAGTTAGTGGTATTCTGTTGTAGAAGCAGAAAAACGGACTTTTATTTTTCCCCCATTAAAATGGGTAACTGAAAATGTACACATATTAACATTAGATTTTCCTTAGTATTTCTGGAATTGTTGTGAGTAAATAAAGCATTCTCTTAAAATAATTATTCATTTAATTTTATTTATTATTATTATTATTATTATTATTTTTAAATTTGCTATAAAGCACATACACTCACCAGAGAGAGAAGGGAAAATCAGAAAGTAAGCTACCAGGTCAGGTTTGAGATTTGAACTGAAATTGGCCATGTGGTAATCCAGCACTTTAACCACCACGCCACCTGCTGACCCACTAACGGTTTCCAAATGCAATCTTATTTTTAGATTGAGAAGCAAAGTGTCTGATTCTTCATAAGCATGTAACGAATATTTATTGAGTCACTGATTGAAAAAATAAAACTTTTAAAACCCAAAGGTGAATCTTTTTATAAACAATAAATAAAATCCTTATGAGTTTGTATTTTAATACAAAGAGTGTATTTTCCTAATGCAAAGAACATCAACATGTTCTAGGGAGAAAGTTGTAGTTGATCTACTATCCTTACCTGGAAGCCCTACAGGATTAAAGGGCTTGATTTGTTCATAGCTGATGGCCATCTCTTCCCCAGTGTAGTACCTGCTAGACAGTAGACACAATAAATTGTGGAGTTTTTTTGGATTGAAAAGCAAATTGTCTGGCCATATGTAGATTGATGCCAGGGAATTTTGATGCTATATAATGAATCATCTCAAAGGCAGATTCTAGACAAAACTAACAGTTACAATAGAAAAATTTTGCAAGGAAAACTTGATATTGTAGCAGTCAGACCATGGATTATGGAGCCATGCAGCCCGAGGTTCTAACCCCATCCCTGCCTCTTACCAGCTCTCTGTGTAATCCTGAGAAAGTTGATTATCCTCTCTAAGTATTAATTTCTAAGTCTTTAAATTTGAAGTAGTAGTATCTCATATGGTTTTTTTATGAGGATTAAATAAAACGTTCCACAAGAGCTTATCTCATGACCATTTGTAAGTGCTCAACAAATGGTAAATTATTGTTATCCAGATACTTTAAAATTTGAGGCTGTGACCATTCGGTTCTATGAAGAATTTTAATAGAATTGCGGAAATCTAAAATAGATGTCTTGTATGCTTCCTGTATTTCTCTTTTCTTGCTTTAGGAATTCTGAATAACATGAGTTTGGCTATACAGATATGTGGAAAGAGAGAGGATGGAAAGGAATTTAGAAATCCTTTTCATGTCTGGAGAAATGCCCTTTACCAAGGAGGTATGCTGTCAGGTTAGTAAAGACCCACCCTATCAGCTAAGGATGAAAACCATCAGAGACAATGGGATATGACACAGTAATGAGTTCTCATTTGTCAGGTGTCAACTTGCTGATATAGTCTAAGGATATGGTGTTCAACAATTCTTAGAAATTGGTAATAACAATGTCACTTCCACAGCAGTGTCTCTTACAGTTTTCATAGTACTTCTACACACACTATATGTTTTAATTTTCACAATCTTGTGAGGAACCAAAAATAAATATTATCATTCCCATTTTATAGATGAGAAAACACATCTGAAAAGCAAAATGACCATGTGCCCGAGGTCACTTAGCTATTCAGTAATTGACATGGGGCTTGAACCTAAGTCCTCACTCTGGGTTCCTTATTACTCTCCAATGAACTAGGCAGCCTATTTGTTCTACAGAACTCATTTATTTTTATTATTGAATGTGCTTGCACACAAACTAGACCCTTACAAATGTTGTTATAAGAAACTTACTACTCAGCTGTAGTGGAGAAGGCAGCCTGTTCTTTTTAATCTTATGTCTCTTTTTGGTCCAACTGGGAACAAAGTTTGTCATCGTGAAACACTATGTCTCTGATGATATCAATAAGGAAACACCCAAACCCTTTGGGTAAAAGACTCAGACTTCAAGTACTGCTGGCTGTGCAGAAAAAGCCATGGTGATTCTGGTGAAACACAGGCCAGCATTATTTTAATCAGTCACTCCAAGGAAGGTCTGAAGTTACTGAGCAGAATGATTCTCTAAACAGACAGCAGTGGTAACTTAGAAGGTGTATCCTGATCAGCAGATGGGGTATTGATAGATGATTTCTGATGATGGATTCTTCTTCATACTTCTATATTTATATACTGAGCTGTTATCTAGAATAATATACCTACTAGATCAAATTAATGCATGAATCAACCTAGTTTTGTAATTTAAAAAAATTATTTATTTATTTTATTTGTTAATATTATATTTTAATTTGACCAGAGAGAGACAGAAAGAGCAAAAGGAAAATTGAGAAAGCAAGTCACCAGGTCCAGGACTCAAACCACGGTTGACCATGATGGAGTCCAGTGCCTTAACTACCAAGCCACCTGCTGGCCCCTCAACTTATTTTTGAATGGAAAGGGTGAAAATATGTTTATATACCTGCTAGAAGAATAGGATATTAGCCTAAGGTGGACTGTTTTTCTCTACCATGAATACCAATCTATACAGTTCTTGAAAGTGAATACCGAATATTAGTAGCTTCCTATGTATATGGCTTGGAGATCTTCTTTATGAGTTTCCAGGTGACTATTTCAAGAAGAATTAACTCCAGAAGCCATTCTTAGGGTTCTGGTCAAATTTTCTAGTAAAGAATTAGAAGGCAAACTCATTAGGCTAAATGTATAGACAAACAGTTGACAAATTTGGTCAGCATCCTCTGAATTTTTTTTAGAATTATCTATTTAATTTTATTTATTATTGTTATCATTTAAATTTGAAATAGGGCATGTGATTTCACTAGAGAGAGAGAGAGAGAGAAAGAGAGAGAGAGGAGAAAGTCACCAGGTCCAGGACTCAAATGACATTTAGCCATGTGGAAGTCCAGCATCTTAACCACCATGCCACCTGCTGGCTCCCCCTCTGAATTCTTAATTGCAGAAAAAGATTGATTGATAATGTTAGGGCTGTTGTCCATTCTAGGCCTTCTAGATCAACCTGGCAGCTGCTATGTCACATCTTGTTCTGTCCTTAGGCTCTTCATGTAATCTCCAAGTGTATGAGTATGTGGTCCTTGCACAAATTCACAACTGATGAGATGATATTGGTTACAATGACCCGGGAAGATGTCACTGCCCCCGTGCTTCTCTCTTTAAGTCTCCTTTTATTCCAACAACAATTTGAAATGAGAAGAATTATCCCGTCTTACACATTTCAGAAAAAGGGCTTGGATAGAATTTGTATGGTCATCGAAAAAGTCATGACGTGTTTTTGCATAGAAGAACACACATACTGACTTTTTTGAAAACCTAATAGCTTGTCCAAGGTCACATAGTTACTAAATGGCAAAGTGGAGACTCGACCCTAGTTCTACCTACCTCTGAATCAAAGCTCTTAACTGTTATCATCTCCACTGAGCAGTGGCTGCTCTGAGGTAACTGTTACCAAGGCTGGAAGAGAACTTTTAAACACGAAATGATAACTCTCTGCTTACTGAGAGTCTTATTTTTAAAAACCCAGGGGATGATTATGTTTATATATTTATTTAACATTCATGTACAGTATTTACATTTACAAAATGCTTTATAGTGTAACAGAATGGGTAGAAGTTTTTATTTGGGCATATAATTGTCTTTTCTTTCATATTCATTTATTCCTTTGATTTATATAATGTGTTCTTCACTTGGTCTTTTGAGATTATGTACAATGGTAACAAATTTAAAATAGTATTAATAAAAGATTATTTGGTATCACTCACAGGGAAAACTGACTAGGGCCATGCACATTTCTGTTTTTCATAAATATTATGCATAAGAGCAGAATATCATCCCCAGCACATTGTCTTGTTAAACCAGCTGTGCTTGTTCATGGTGCTTTCAAAATATATTTGGTCCTCATTTTTTGGTATGTATTTACTTTTCTCTCTTCTAGTGATGGGGGTGTTATTATTTAGGATAATAGGTTGCTAGGAGCATCACCGGAAGTAATACTTTCTCATTGACCATCAAGCATGAATCTACGCACAGCATTCACACTGATGATTGCCTTTGCTGGGAAAACTTGTTCTCAGATGGTCACATGACTGCTCCTTTCTTTTATTCAGGCCTGAAATCCAGGGGCACCTTCTGTGAGAGGCCCGTCCTGACCCCAAATCCAATGAATCCCAGCATCCTCTTCTGTTTTCTTCCTTAGCACGCATGTCTTGTGTTAACGACCCTAGAGTGCCAGAGTTTGGTGAGAATAGTTTAAAACATATCGATAAACTACTATTTTGCTATT
This sequence comes from Tupaia tana, assembly GCA_026018925.1. Lineage (NCBI taxonomy): Eukaryota > Metazoa > Chordata > Mammalia > Scandentia > Tupaiidae > Tupaia > Tupaia tana. The sequence continues at coordinate 31,889,063 of JAKSZU010000018.1, forward strand.
TTTTAAGAAGCAATGATCTGTTTTAAAATGAAATTTTTAGCAGCTCTTTTTAGTGTCATCTCAAGGTTTACAATATACTCCCTGTCTTTTTAAGGAATGCATGGGTACTGTGCAAGATGTTCGAAATAAGGCCAGGAGTGAAGACTTGTATTTGGACATTCTAAATGACATGTGTACAATCAATAGATTAAAAAGTTATTTTCACCATTAATTTTTTTATATTAAAAATTGCAGGTGGGGGCCAGCTGGTGATGTAATGATGTTGGCAGCTGAATTCCACATGGTCGGCTATATAGTCCGATTCCTGAATCCAGCAGCTTGTGAAATACACCAAGCATGTGTGTATGTGTGCTCAAAATCTTGGAAGGAGAAATGGAGGAAAAGGGACTGTGATGTGACCATTACCCCTTATGGGGAGTGTTTTCTTACTTTCTCTCTCTCTTTCTCTCTGTCTTAGGAGTACACATACCCTCTGTCAGACTTTTAAAAAATTGCAGATGGGGATCCAACCGATGGCATAATGGTTATGTGGCTAGACTCCCACGTGGCCAACAGCTGGTCATGTATGTGTGTATGCCCAAAATCCTGAGAGGAGAATGGAGGAGAAGGGATTGCCATGTGGCCATATTCCCTGAGGGTGATTTCTTGCTTTCTGTCTCTCTACCTCTCTCTGTCTCTCCAGTGAGTGCACATGCCCTATAGCAAAAATATTTTTCTAACATAAAATAAATAAATTGCAGATGGGGTGCCTAAGTAAAGTGTGGTTTAGAAAGGTAAGTATGTGGGACCAGCAGTTAGCATAATGGCTATGTTGCTGGACTCCCATGTAGTCGACCGCGGTTTGAGTCTCGGACCCGATGGCTTAAACTCATGCCGGGCACATGTGTGTGCATGCCCAGGATCCCAAGAGGAGAATGGTGGAGAAGGGATTGCGGCGTGGCCAACCCCCCTGGGGGGGTGATTGCTCACTTTTTATCTCTCTGTCTCTCTCTGGCGAGCGCATGTGCCCTATAGCAAAAGCCTCTCAAAAAAAAAAAGAAAAGAAAAAAAAAAGAAAGGTAAGTATGAAGGCCTGTATTAGGAAAAAGTCTTGGGGGTAGGCACACCAGTTAAGTGCATCTCAACTAACGTTGTGTCTTATTAATAATAATACATCTGGGACCAGCAGGTGGCCTGGTGGTTAAGGTGCTGGATTTCCACATGGCTGACCGTGGTTTGAGTCCTAGACCTGGTGGCTTGCTTTCTCACTTTCCTTTCTCTCTCTCTGTTTTTCTCTGCTGAGCACATATGCCCTATAGCTAATTTTTAAAACAGTAACAACAATAATAAACTAAATTAAATTAAATAATTCTTTAAAATAATAGTAATGCATCCTACCAGCTGGGAATGAGCAAATCAGAATCTTGGGAGGTGGAGCCCAGGCACTAGCATTTTTGTTTGTTTCAGTTTGCTCTAGGGCACGTGCTCACTAGTGAGAGACAGAAGGAGAGGGAAAGTGAGAAATCACCCAGGGGGGGTCATAACACCACAGTCCCTTCTCCATTTTCTCCTTGAGATTTTTGGGCATGCATACACATGTACCTGGCATGTTCTTTAAGTTTCCAGGTCCAGGACGAGAACCGTGCAGTTGGCCATGTGGGACCCAGCCACCTTAATCTTCTCGCCACCTACTGATCCAGCACTAGGAGTTTCGAAATGTGCCAGGTGATCACATGTGCAGCCAGAGATGAGAACCACTGAATCAGAAGGCTGCTAGCTGCCTACTCCTGAGAATAGCGAGTGACTAAGGGGGCAGTGGTCTGCTCCTACTTGCCCCAGGCCTGCTAGGCAGGAGGCACCTAACCCTCACCCAGCTTGACTGAACTTAGAGCTCAGGATCTCCGAGCTGCCCCTCTTCCTAATAGTCAATGGTTTCTGAATTAATTTTATTTTCAAAACAGTGTCCTGTTAGCCTAGCAGTGCCACCACAGCACCCCCTCCTCAGACCCCAAGGGTTTGCTGGTTTCCTGTGTCGATTTCTTGATTGTTTTTCAGCTGCCCTCTTGGACCCTTGGCCCAAGCCTCAGCCTGTTGTCCAGTGCCTGGCCATTCTTGCCTAAGCTCCTGCTGCCTCTCTTCATGAAGATGAGGCCTTGTTCCTCATGTCCCAAGTCATCAGCTGGAACTCTACTTCAAACAGGTTGAACCACACAGAGTCCCACAAGAGCCTCTCTCCTGAGTCAGCACAACCTGGAAACTCCTGCTGCCACCTAGACCCCAATAAATCTATCTACCTCAAAGTGGACCCTTCGATGAAGCTTGTGGTTACTTTTTTGATTGGTGATGTGACCATTACCCCCCGTGGGCTAGTCACAAGGGCCCTGCATAGAGGGAACTGGCAAGAAATGGGACCATTAGTGTCTTCAGTCAACCGCAGATGGGAAGCAAGTAAGAGAGATATTGATCGAGTATTTCTGAGAAAGAAACAACGTTTGTGGGAATAGTCACTCTAGAAGGATTTAATTTAATTTCTCAGGGGAAAGTAAGGGCTGTGTCTTGTGACAAAACAAAAATCACATTGCCCTGAAGTATCCATAAATTTGGCAGCTTGGATGTGACTTGAGAAAGGTGTTCAAATTATTCAGAAAGGTTAAAAATCAAAACTTTAGAGAGTAACTCTGAAGCCTGAACCAGGGGCAATAAAGGGCTTGGATTGGATCCTGTCAGACTCAAGGGTCCACATGTAAAGCATCATTCTCTCAGGAAGAATAGCAGGGGGCAAGGCTATAGCACCTATAGTTGGGATTATTGAAATCCTTTTGACCTGAGTTGTAATGGGCATATTTTAGTAATCATTATGCCTTTTTTTTTTTTTTTTTGGTAAATTTATTTCTTCCATGAGCCAGAGAGAGAGATAACACCCCACCAGGGTCTTAATACTTATTTCACCCTTCAGCCGGTCCCGCATAATTGGTACATGTGTTCCCAGCACCCTCAGAGCGGTCTACACTCTTGAACCAGAAATCTTCCCATGTGGGATTGCCTTGCAGAGCGTCCCTCTTTTTGCTACCACCTGGCCACATCTGCTTCTGACATGGAGCTTCAGCTCTCTGGCCCCTTTTCCGGCTCCTGGGTGGATTGTACTCCCTTCCTCCTGCAGTGTAAGTAGCTGTGTGGAATGGCACTTCCTCATGGAAACAAATAGGAGCCACTGCTCTGCTTTGGCATTCTCTTTTCCTCTCACACTGAAGTAGGACCTTGTGTTGAGATGGTGGCATCAAAGAATGGTGGAGCCTTGGATCCACAAGGTACTAAACTAAGCACAGCCACTAACTAACATGTACTGAACATGAAGCGTAAACGAGACCTAAACCTGACTGAATTAAACCACTGAGCATTTGAGGTTGTTTTTTAGTAACAGCAGAACCTACCCAATCCTGACTACCTAAGGACTTTGCCCATGAATGTGCTCCTGTTAACTCTTTAGGACTTTAATTTCCAGCCTGGTAAAGTAGAAGAAAGTCATTTTTTCTTTTCAGCACTCAGAGAAGGTAAGAATTTCTGGCATTACCTTTTACTCATCTAAGTAGGAAGGCACAAAGGGTTGGAAATGCAAAACATGTTTGTTGACATCCTACTCTACAAATCCGGTGCTATGCTAGACTCTGTCTGCTATCAGTCTTTAAAACCATGTGGTTGGAGTGGTTTGATTTTTATATTACAGATGAAAGAGACAAACTGGAAAGCAGTGAGATTACTTGCCTAAAAATCACAGAGCTAGGAAATGTCAGAGTCAGGACCAGAATGCAAGTCTGTCTGACTTCAAAGCCTATGTTCACTTCCTATAACAGAAATATACAATCACTGAGTTCTTAACCTCTTATAGCTGTTAGACTGGGCAGGGTGTGTGTGGAGGGTCCATCAAAAAATTGATGAGAAATGCATATTATTAACAAATTATTTAAGGATTTCAAAAATCTTTGCACCCAGTAAAAATAAATTTGCACTTTAATTCCACTTTCCATGAGCTTCTTAAAGTCCCCTTGTATTTTCCTCCTACTTGTAATCCCTTTAGTTAGTTCAATTACTATTTAAAGTTATTCTTCGCAGAATTATTTTCTTCTCTCATTTCACTCAGATATGTTTTGGCTGACCTTTAACACCCGAGGTGCTACAGATCTGTGTGTTTGCTTAAACTTTAACAAAACATCCTCATGTTTGTTTTAAGTTGGGATATCATCACCAGGATTTCTGGAAATACCTCTACCATGGCTGCAGATTTTAAAAATTGTGGGATCCAGACAGTCACGTGATGATAAAGTATGATATTCCACCAAGCTCACCCACATGAGAAGGTTTCCAGTTCAAATCCAGAGACTTCCCGGAGCATGCTGGGAGCACACTTACCCATGATCCAAGGGTAGCTGAAGGCTAGGGCTAAATCACAGGATCAGAACCCTGTTGATGGTACTGTCTCTCTTTCATGGAAGAAATGAATGAACAAACTTTAAAACAATGGTAAGCTTGGGTCTGCAGGTGGCATGGTGGTTAAGGTGCTGCACTCCCACATGGTCTACCACAGTTAGAGTTCTGGACCTGGTGACTTAAAAAATCATGCAGGGCAAGTGTGTGTGTGTGCTCCAAATCCTAAGAAGAGAATGGAGGAGAAGGGATTGTGGCATGGTCATCCACTTTGGGGGGTGATTCCTCACTTTCCTTTTCTGTCTCTATCTCTCTCTCTCCAGTGAGTGCACTAGCCCTATGGCAAAAAATCTTAAAAAAAAAAAAAAAGTTAAGCTTTCCCTGTGTGGTAAGCATGTTGGGGAGAAATGGAATAAGATAAAAAAGAGAACAGATTTATTTATAAAAATGGAAAGGAGTGTGCTCTACACAATTAACAAAGGCTCTCTGGTACATGGGATATTTTCAGCTGCCATCACCTCAACCCTTAAATCTATACCCTCAGGCCTCACCAAAATAAGATAAAATAGCAGTGCAATTCTACAACTCAAGCTCTTCAAACAGATGGGATGGTTCACTTGGTTTTTAGAGTGTAGCCATGCGGCTGCATTAAGAGTTTGGTGGAGGGCACGCCTAGGCCTGCGTTCTCTGACTTATGACATGACTTCTCGATGGAGAGCCAGGATTTTTCTCAAGTGTAACAATATTAATTATCAAGTCACTTTAAAACACATGTGATGTATGTGTGCATTTATTTCATAGGAATGGTATAAAGATTAAATACTTAATGAATCCATTTTTCATATCAAGGATATATTTGCCCTATGCCTAAATATATCTCTATCTTCTGTTTCTCATGAGAAATATAGCTATCTTTATTATGTAATCAGTAATATATCATTCCTTCTAAGCAGGATCTAATTTTAGCAACATGATGAATGGCCCAGGAATGTGTTCCACTGCCCTCTGTAGAAAGGAATATATATCAGACCTGCTCAGGTGTGTGTCATTTTGTTACATTGGGAGCTTTCAGTTCCCCGAGTGGCAGCCTAGGTTTTTCTGGCTGAAAGCCCCAAGTTCTGTCTCTATGCCAACTTATGCAGACACCATTAGGAAATGGCCATGTGTGAACAATAACCAGGTTTGCTAAGTCAGCCAATAAGCTATGTGGCTTTTCTGCACCTGGATTTATTATACCACCTAGAAAGTGACCAACTGGGTTTTTTCAATTCATTTATATGCAGGATCTGTTTGTATAGGATTACACTCAAGTCCCTGATTACCTTCTTCCATTTTTTTTTTCCCTATTTTGTCTCTAAACAAAGATACTTTATTAAAATGACGGAATCATTCCAGTTTGAATAGCACCATGGAGAATAGTAATTTTGTCTTTCTGGAATTTCCAAAAAGAGCATGTTCATTTTCATCCATGCTATCTGTGTTATAGATGCTTTTGCATATTCATGGTACTTTATAACATGATAAAATAATGATTTTTAAAGGAATTGTTTATTTAATTACATTTATTATTATTTTCCACTTTTTAGAAGGCATGTGAACTCACCAGAATGAGACACATGAGAGAGAGAGAGAGAGAGAGAGAGAGAGAGACAGAGTGAGAAAGTGAGAAAGTAAGCTGCCAGCTCCAGAACTCAGAGTTTAGTATCTTAACCACCATGCCATCTGTTGGCCCCTGAAATTTTAAAACTACAATATGTTGTGGGACCAGCAGGTGGCATGGTGGTTTAGGCCCCAGACTCCTACATGGCTATGGATCAAGCCCCAGACCTAGAGGCTTGCTTTCTCACTCTCTCACTCTCTGTGGCATGTACATGTGTCCCAGAGCAAATTAGAAAATAATAACAATAAACAAAATAGGATAAATAATAATAATAATTAAAAAAAAACTATTTTTCATGGGACTAAACGATGGAACAGTGGTAAAACACAATGGTCTGGCCTATATGGGAAGATTCCAGGTTTGCATCCAGAGACCTTCCTGAGTACTCTGGGTACATATGTGCCCATAATCCAGAGCTGTCTAGGACTGTAGATGGATTGCGTTGCAAAGACCTTATTGGGAATGCTATCTCTCTCTCTCTCTCTCTGTCTCTGTTTTGGTCTCTCTCATTCATAGAGGAAGTTAATAAATTAAAAAAAAAGTCTTTACATTCTTTTTTTAATTAAGCTGTGAGAAAGTCAGGGCAGTTTCTTATGCTCATTTTGCAGATGTGAAATTTGAGTCTTGGATTAAATGACTTATTCACATTCTGTGATTTGGCCTAAAAACTAAATGTCCATATTATCCTACTGCCTATACTTAATTTTTAATAACACTTATATAAGTTAGAAGTATTCAGTAGTTAGAAATATTTGTGTTTGCAATAATTATACATAGATGAAACTCTGGAATTCTTTGTATGACTACTGCATTTGCAGATTCTAAGAAGTGCTTTTTAACCTCATCTTTGTGTCTTTGAAGCAGGGGTAAATCTTATAATCAATGAAGTATCATCTTCTAATTACAGGTGTCTTTTTATTTCTTAATAGTTTCAGTAGGTTGATTCTAAAAGTGTCCCAAATCGGGACCAGGAGATGGTGTAATGGTTATGTTGCTGGATTCCCATGTTCGAGTCCTGGATCTAGTGGCTTAAAACTCACCCTGGGCATATGCATGTGCATGCCCAAGATGCTGAGAGGAAATTAGAAAGAACTGTGGCATGGCCATCCACCCTAGGGGGTGATTTCAAGCTTACTGTCTCTCTGTTTGGTGAACGCATGTGCCCTATAGCAAAAATCTCTCTCTCCAAAAAAAAGTGTCTCATATCTTCACTCCTCTATCTCAATGCTTTTTACAATGTCACTTTACAACTCCTAAGTCAAATCTAGACCTTAAAAATGGGTTGGCCTTATCTTTATTTATTCCTATAGAGGATGCTGTTGATAGATATCCTTCCTCTATCCTTTCACCCTATCACTTCAGCTTACCTGATTTCCAAATGCACCTTCATTTCTTTGCCCGAGGACAGTCTCTGGCTGCCAAAGCCCAGTCTACCTGCTGTGATGGCTTAGAAATATGTTCATGGATTTTTTTGTCAGTCTTTTCTCTTGTATTCTTGAATATGGACCAGACATGATGACTTGACTTGCTTCCATCCAACAAAATGTGGTGGAAATGACAGTGAGACTTTCAACATTAGACCATAAAGGCCCTAAGGTCTCACTTTCTTTCTTGGATCACTCACTAGGGTCAGTTATATGCAGTCTTGAGGATACTGGCGCATCAAATGGGAAGGTCCAATAGCCAGCACTGACTAGCCAGTCTTGTGAGTATGCCATCTGAGAAGTAGATTCTCCAACCTCAGTCTTGCCCTCGGATAACTAAAGCCCTAACCATTTTTCTTTCTTTTTTTCTGTCTGTTCTTTTTCTGTTTGTTATTTTTCTTTCTTTCTTTTTCTTTCTCTTTTTCCTTCTTTCTTCCTCTTTCTCTTTCTTTCTTTCTTCCTTTCTCTCTTTCTTCTTTTCTCTCTGTCTTTCTCTCTTTTTTCTTTTTCTTTCTTTCTTTCTCTTCTTCTTTTTTCTTTCTTTTCTTTTTTCTTTTTTTATGAGCAATTTTTGCTATAGGGAGCATGCACTCTCCAGGAAGACAGAGAGGGAGAGAGAGAAAGTGTACTATTTTCCAGGGAGGATGATTATTATGCTGTCTCTTCTCCTCCATTCTCCTCTCAGGATTCTGGGCATGCATGCATATGCACTAGGCCTGGATTTCAAGCTGCCAGGTTTAGAACTCTCAAACCGTGGTCATAGTAAGCCAGAGTCCATGAGAGTTGTAGGAATCACCCTAAAGAAATCAGTCAGTGCCTACAAGTAGTATAAGGCCTGAATTTCCATTACAATTATGCTACAAGAACCCAAAACTAAGAAATTATTTTAAAATCTTGTCTAAAATTGGTTAAATGTAAAACTACCCCCAAGGATGCTCTTTCATGGACCCCTCTTTCATGGACTCCTCTTTCATACTAATCTCCATAAGAATGAATTTTAGGAATAAAGAAAAGAAAAAAAGAAGGAAGGAAGAAAGGAAGGAAGGAAGAAAAGAAGGAAGTAGACCACAGTGGTGGAAGAACTGAGAGAATTTGTATCTCAAGAACTAGAAGTAATGAAATAACTACCCCAAAATAACTTTAAATGTATTTACAACATTTCAAGACATGAATAAAGGAATAGAAATCATAAAACAAGGATAGAATTAATTGAAAAACAGGAGGCAGAAATAGGGAAAGTACTCTAAAAATAAAAACATAATTGAAATAAAAACTTCAGTAGAACAGTTGGAATGTAAAGTTGATGTGGCTGATGAGAGTATAAGTAAATTGGAAGACAGATTGAAGAATACAACACAGAAGAGAAAGAGATGAAAAATATGAAAGATAATAAAGTGAGAAAGTCCTACATATGTCTATTAGGGATTGCGAAATGGAAAAAAAAATGTTGAAAAGGTAAGAAACAAAGAAATAATAATCAAGAACTCCCACTAAGACATAACTCTTTACATTAAATAAGTACATTATATCCCATAAAGTGTAATGAAAAAGAAACCCATTTTTATTGTTTTATTATTATTTTTTTTACATTTTTTTCTCTTTCTTCCATCCATAGGCAAGAAAGACAGACACAGAGTCAGCACCCTAACAGCATTTCAATGCTGTCATCCAGCCTCAGGCAGCCTGAATTACAGACATGAACATGCCTGATGTACTCAGGAAGGTCTCCAGACATGAACTCAGAACCTTTCTACGTAGGTAGTCTTGCAGAACATTCTGTTTTACTACTATGCCACTACACCCCTAAACCCACTGTTAAATGCAGTAGTTCATCTACAGAGTATCAGCCTTCATAACTAGCAGAGAGAAAAACAGATGATCTATCGGATCCTATCACTTACCTCAGCTGAGAGTATGCTTCTTAAAAGCAATAAAAGGTGGAAGAACACAGTGGAATAATCCATTTAAATTGCTGAAAGTAAAACGACCATTCCACAATGAAAATAAAATAGTCAATTTCAGACATCAAAAGACTACTTGAGCAAGTTGTTCTTTGACAAGTTGTACATCAAGGTGTACCTTGGTAAGGAGGAAAATTAGCATGAAAAAGAAAGTGGAATGCAAGAAACCTTTAAAAAGGAATAAAAGTGTTGGTCAATATAAATAAACCCTCAACAGTGTAATTAAAAATGATTCATTCATGAGTATTTAAAACTAAGACAGAAATCAATCTGTAAGTAATAAAACAGTAGAAATGGGAAAGTAGATCATAGTTAAAGCATGTATTATTTAGAAGGAAGCAAGCAATATTGATTCATTCTAGACTTCGATTTAGCTGTGAATATTAATTTAAAGATCACCATAAAAGGATAGAAGCAGAATGCATAACTATCACAGAGATGGTGGAAAAATATAAAAATGTGAACTGGAATTTTACCCACCAAATCATGATAGTGTTGTATCAATGGTATCCTCTTGAAAGAAAGGAGAGGTTGGGACCAGCAGTTAGCATAATGGCTATGTCGCTGGACTCCCCACGTAGTCGACCGCAGTTCGCTTCCCAGACCCGGTGGCTTCAAACTTACACTGGGCACATGTGCGTGTGTGCCCAAGATCCTGAGAGGAGAATGGAGGAGAAGGAATTGTGGCGTGGCCATCCCCCCTGGGGGGTGATTTCTCGCTTTCTGTCTCTATGTCTCTCTGTCTGGTGAGCACACGCGCCCTATAGTGAAAACCTCTCCAAAAAAAAAAAAAAAAAAAAAAAGGAGAGGTGATTATAACCAGGAAGGGGTAGGAAGACAAAAGAGACTTCAACCTTATTCCACATTTTAGACATGGTTAGTGAGCTGGTCCCAGAGCCTAGTGCTTAAGGGATCCAGATCCCCAGAGCTGACTACAGTAGAAATTCCAGCCCTGGTGGCTTGAGAACATGCTGGGTGAATGCATGTGTGTGTCCAAAATCTTGACAAGAGAAGGGAGCGTTGTGTGGCCGTGCTCCATTGCTGAATTGCTTTCTTTCTCCCTCTCTCTCGTTTCTTTCTGGCAAGTATCTATGTACCTGGCAATTAATTTTTTTATAATAAATAAAAATATTTAGAAAAAGAGTCCAGCCACAGTGGCACAGAGGTAGTGCAAAGGTCCATGATGCTGAAGCCACATGGGAAGGCCCTGAGCTCCCATCCTGAGCTCTCTCTATACTCTACTTGAGGATGGGGAGTGGATCATGGCGTGAAAACCTCGTTCGAGGTGCCTGTCCCTTTCTCTGTCTCTCTCTGTCTCTCTCTCTCATGGATGAAATAAATAAATAAACGTACACAGATTTTAGAAAAGGAGACATAGCCAATGCCTTAAATCTTCTTTCCTTCTGCCTATCGTATAGGGCCCAGGCTCGCTCTCCACTGATGTTCAAGGGTCCTCACAATCTGGCCTTGTGCTTCTTAGCCAGCTTAATTTCCTCTCTTCCTTCCCACACACACTTTCCTTTCTTGTCAGACTAGTCTCCTCATTTTTCATACTTTCTCTGCTTGTTCTATGACGTATGCCTTTGTTGACCAAATCCTGCCAGTTCTTAAAGGGCCTTCTTCCTATCGCCCAACATTGGCAAGCCCAAACAAAACTCTCTGTAGCACATGATACAAAATCATACTCTAACTTTCTCGTAAGCTACCTTATATCTTATATTTTATTTTTAATTATTAACTTTATTCAGTATATATTTTTAAAGAGATTATGAAATTAGGGCTAGTAGGTCATGCAGTGGTTAAGGCACTAGACTCCCATATGGCCAACTACAACTCAAGCCCCAGACCCAGTGCTTAAAAAATCACACTGGGCACATGTGTGTGTCCTGCAAATCCCAGGAGGAGATGGAGAAGGGATTGCGGCATGGCCATTCCCTCCTTCTCACTTTTTCTCTCACTGTCTCTCTGGTGAGTGCACAGACCCTGTGTCAAAAAATCCCTATAAATAAATAAATAGAGTATTAGAAAATATTATGGAATTCTAGAGGTCAAGAACTGTGTTTATTACACTCTGCACTGGAATATTTCAAGGCATGTTCCACAGCTAAGTGCACAGTAAATGCTCAGAACATATTTGTTAAATTGAAAACAGTTCTTCTAGTAAAAGGCAATGAAGAAAAAAAAATGAGGGAACCAGCAGTTAGCATAATGGCTATGTCGCTGGACTCCCACGTAGTCGACCGCAGTTCGCGTCCCAGACCCGGTGGCTTAAAACTCACGCTGGGCACGTGTGCGTGCCCAAGATCCCGAGAGGAGAATGGAAGGGAAGGGATTGCGGCGTGACATCCCCCCTTGGGGGGTGATTTCTTGCTTTCTGTCTCTATGTCTCTCTCTATCTGTCTGGCGAGTGCACGTGCCCTATAGCAAAAAAAACCTCTCCAAAAAAAAAAAAAAAAAATAGAAGAAAAAAAAAAGAATGAAAGTTCTGAACATCCTTGGATGGATAAATTATGCAGAGAAAAAATAATATATATCACTTATTTCAAGGTTATTTTTAAAAAGTATTTATTCGTTTTCATCTAGCATTATTATTATTATTATTTTTAATTTGCTGCAGGGCACACACACTCACCAGAGAGAAACAGAGAGACAGAGAGAGAAAGTGAGAAAGCAAGCAGGTCCAGGACTCGAACCATGGTTGGCTATGTAGGAATTCAGCATCTTAACTACCATGCCACTTATTGGCTCCTATTTCAAGGTTATTTATCAAGCTTGGTGATCTAGAATCTATTTAAGATTCAGAAGATGTTGGCTAAAAGCATAGGCTTTGGTGGCAGACAGACTTACTTTGCATGCCAGTTTAGCCATGTTATTTTTCTCTGCATGATTATATGACTTAAGGTATTCGAGTCTTAATTTCCTCATGTATAAAAGGGGAGAGAGAGAGATGCCTATACCTACAAAATACTTAGCACCGTTCATGAAACATAATAAAAGCACTCAGTAAATACAAGCTGAGATTATTACTAGCTAAAATATATAAACCCAAAGCCATATATGAGGTAACCTGGTTCTCCTCATCCCCATTGTCAGTGCATGATAGAATTGCATTTATCCATCCTCTAGAAGTCAAGTGTGGTCACATTATCTGTGTTAGCCAATGATTGTCAGCATAAAGACATGTGGTTTCCTGCAGAAGTCCTAAGAGCAACTGAATAATTCACCACTTTCCTTTCCCCTGTGATGGGTTCTGTGTAAGCATGTGTTGAGACGGAATATCTGTCAGCTGGGTACCTGAGTGACCATGTTGTCAGCCTGGGTACCTGAGATGGTGATGTAGCAGTAAAAAGCAAGAGACTCCAAGAGGCAATTTTACATGAGAAAGTTCTCAGTTCAAGTCCAGAGGACTCCCTGAGTCTACTGGAAGTAGGTTTTCCCATGATTCAAGGCTGACTGAAGACTCAGGGTGGAGATCAAGATCTTGTTGGGGATGCTGTCTCTGTCCTCTCTCTCTCTGTCTCTCTTACTCATGGAAGAAATGAATAAACTTTTTAAAAATGAAACACATTTTCATTGTTTTAAGCCTCCTGAGATTTGGGGGTTCTTGTTCTGTAGCAAAATCTAGCCCATGCTGACTAATATAATGCATTGAAGGTCATATGTCTTTCCCCTCTTAAAAAATTACCCAAAGTAACAATTAGAATTTACTTTGCTCTTATTTAAAAATACTTTCATCCAAATGTTGAATGTGATTTTCCCATTTTACAGGATGTTGGATGTTAGAATATTAGCACCACAGATAGGCACTGACCCCTGTGAGAGGAGAGATCTGCTGAACAGTAAAGAGAACTGTTTTGAAAACCATGAAAAGGGTCAACTCCATAGCTTAGCAGTGAAACACTGTGCAGAGGAGGCTGGGTCTCACATGGCTAACTGTGGTTCAAATCCCAGCCCTGGTGGCAACACACCAGGTGCACATACCCAGGATGTTAAAGAGTGAAGAAATAGAGGGAAAGGATTACCTTGCAGCCAGGCCCTACAGGGCTGCTTTCTCTCTTATTTCCTCTCTCTCCCTTTCTCTCTCTCTAATGGGCATTAAAAAAGAAAGAAAAAGAAAGAAAGGAAGAAAGGAAGAAAAAGAAAGGAAAAGAAAGAAAAAAAATCATGAAAAGGAGATAAATTCAACAGGCATTATGATCTGGGGTCATTTAGGGTAAGTGGAATTAACTGTGCTTACTAAAAGACCTTTGTAGCATCTCTATTTCCATGCAGTGCTTGCTTAGTTTATTATAATTTTATTACATTTTATTTTGCTTATTAATTTTATAGCCCATTTTTTTTTTTTACTACATATTCTCTAACAATGCTCACTATTCCCAGGATCACGCTAAACGCTTTTAATAGTAGCAAATCACTTTACCCTCATGGCATCTCTCAGAAGCAGGTGGTTTTATCCCATCTCTATGGCTGGGAACCTGGCAATGCCCAGAGATTTGTCACTGCCCAAGGTCTCAGGGCCGATATGGCCACGTCGGAGTTCTGTGTGAACTCAGTCTCTCTGATTCCAGAGTCTCTCACCATCCTGCCTCCCCATCCATTAGCAGAAAGTCACAGGATGACCCTCAAAAAAAGGCTAAATTATATTTTAGGAAAGTCTGTTTTAAAAGGCTGGGAAACATGTGTCCTATTTTGGAAATTTTTCTATTAAAAAAAATTCCCTTTTAACAAGTGCTTGTGCTTCAAAGGGTATAAAGCTTGGGTTATCAGAAAAAAAGCCACATGTGGGAAGCAGCTCTCTGTCTAACGTTGCCAGATAAATGAGACTGTCTTGAATTCCAATGAACTTATAAATACAACAGGAGTGATAAATATAAACCTATTAAATGCTTTCATTTAGAACAAGGAACCTGTATTCCTTGGCCATATAACTTCTTTTTACTGCATCTTCCAAACTGAAAGATTTGCTGATCATTGATGAGCAACTTCCTTGGCTCTTGACAGTGTGAGGAGAAAGTATCAAAGATGGGGGGGGATGGGCTGGAGGTGGGGGGCTTAAGGGAAGATAAGCGTCTGCTGCTCTCCAAATGGTTGCCATCTCATCTCTGTAGTTGTTTCCTTATGAGCAGGATCACTGCTGACACCCAGGGGTTTTGTTTGAATGAAAAAAGCAGAGAACAGTGATGTGTGGGACCCCAGAGAACTCTCTTTTACTTACTCATTGCTTTTTATTTATTTTTTTCAAGAGAAATTTTTGCCATAGGACCTGTGTGTTCACTGGAGAGACAGAGACAGAGAAACGGAAAGCGAGAAATCACCCCACCCCCCCACACAGAGATAGCCACGTCGCAACCCCTTCTCCTCCATTTTCTTCCTAGGATCCTGGGCACACGCATGCGGCTGTTGTGAGTTTTAAGCCACTGGGTCTGAGACTCAAACTGTGGTCAGCTATGTGGGAGTCCAGCAATGAAACCATTACACAATCCGCTGGTCTCATTCATTACTATTTTTAATGACAGAGAGTGCGTGCACATGCATGAGAGAGAGAGAGAGAGAGAGAGAGAGAGAGAGAGAGAGGAGAAAAAGAGAGAGAAAAAGAGTGCATCCTTGACAGGGTCTCATCATGCTGTGATCCACTTGCCCCAGCCCTCCCACTCCTCAGAATCCTGGGCATCCATGTGCTTGGCCAACCCAGGGATCTGAACCCATAGTCACCATATGGCTTCCAGCCCTGAAGGGCATTTATTGTTATCATTGTGCCACAGTGGCTGGGTCAATTTTCCTTTATTGAGAGGGCATTTCTTATAGGAGAACGGCATTTTCATTCCTCACTGCTGGAATGACATCTCTGGGGCTCAACTAACCTACTCCAGAAACCTACATTTTCCCTGTGTACCACACACAAGATTTCATCCTCAACGGAAATTTGCAAGTTGTTATGGTATGACCATTCAACAGGTAAATGAACATATCTGTCATAGAGCTGTGGCACTAATATTTAAACATGGCAACAAGTTCAATTCTCTAAAGGAACTGTTAAGGAGGTAGGGTCCTTTGCTCTGAGCTGTGTTTCCCCCTGATTACTGAGGGGTATAATGCATTAACATACCTTCCTAGGGTTCAAATATACGAGAAAGAGGGAGACTGCAAATGCTTACTATCAGGCTACTTCTGACAATTCCTAATGTGATCCATATACTATGCATGCATTCTAGTGACACGATTTATGAGGTATAACAAGGGGAGAGAAGTGAAGCTGGGATATAATTGTGACTGATGTGAAACAGACATGTAGAATGAATGGCCTTACAACATTTTCTTTGAAGTTTGTTAAAAGCAGTAAAGTGATATTCACTATAAGTGAAACCTGCTGTTACAGATATCCACTGGCTTGGGGAACCTTTTCTTTTTACTTTATTTCTTGAATTTTAATTTACCACTTGAAGTTCTTGAAAATTTTTTGTTAGATATTGAGTGGAAGAGAAAAAGAATAAAGATTGAGCGCCTACTATGTGCTCATTCTATGCTAAGCTCTTGCTATCAGGACTGACTTAGGAGACCTAGTAGGCACAGTGCCTAGAGTTTACAAAAGTTTTACAGTTAATTTATTTTAAAATCAGAAAAAAATCAGTGAAAATAATTAAAATGTATTACTAGGTTATCATTATTAATATAATGAAATGTAAATTAATATGGTAAATAATAATTTGATAATGATGAACATAATAATGAGTCCCACCTGGAAAATATTTGTCTTTTAATACTTTTTTTCTGGAGGAAAGGACTCATAAGGCAAGTGCCAATAGCCCACAGAAGTCACAAGGCAGCCCTGCTTGATATAATAAAATGTCTCATTTAATTCTCCAGAGTAATTTTAAAAGACTGGAAGACATGGAGGGAAGTGATGCCTTGAAGATTTAAGAAAATTTCCTAGGGTTTCTTATAACTAGAAAGTGGTAGATTTGGGTCTTAAGACTACTGTCTAACTTTTTCCACTGAAGGAGAGTTTAATGTATAGGCGATTCTATGTGGGAACACCTGGCATTAGAAATGAAAAATGTCACTTTTACATTTGGTACCAAAGAAATGAATGGAAAATCAATTCTGAGCTTGGCATGTGTTTTTCCGTACAATCTAGGAAGACATCTAGAAATATATGTAACCCAGATGTCCCTAAGTTCACCAGCTTCTGTGTCGGGACTTTCCTTTAATACTCGAATAATACTCTAAGCCCCCATCCTTCTGCACCACAGAAACTTCAGGCTTCATCCTATCCATATGGTCTTCCTCATCGTTCTCTTGAGGCCTCTGTAGGCCATGTACATGTTTCCCTAACCAGTCCTGGTTAATACTCACAGTCTTAGCCAACTGCCTTGCACCAGATGCTGAAAGTCCTTGTTGGGTCCTTTCCAGCTTGCCACAGTTGCCCCAGATCTTTTCTCACAATGGATGCCATATTCTCCCTCTGTTCCCCAAAGCACAGCTAAGATGGAGCTGATACTTCTAACCAGATTTTACTGAAGTCTTGGGAGGTATCAGTAGTATAACACAAAGGGCAGCGTATGACTAATACTGACTGACTGAGTGTCTTGATTTGCTCTGGATAAGGGAGTTCTCAGGAACATTCAGTTTTAAAACCAGCATATTCTGCCCAGACAAACAGGGACAAATTGTTCACTCATTAATAACATAGGTGTCTTCTCTTGAATTCACATCCCTGACTTTGATCTCACTTTCACCTTTGCCATAAACCTCCTTCCACTTGGATAGCAAGTTTGCCCTGATCCTTGTGATCTCCTAAGCATACTCTTTCCTTTGATTCCAGATCCCAACATGGCCAGATAGAAAGATGTCTGTCTTCCAGTGTAAAGCCAACTACATTTCCTGGCTTAGCGTAATCAACAACAAGGGCATCTCGTCCCTTGCAGGAACATACTTGTGCACCTCCATTAGAATGCCATTGAACCCTCCTGTCTTAGAGAAGACATCCAGAAATTCACAAGACTTTGTCCAGCTCAGTCATTTAGTTTTAAATGATATCATATGTAGAATCATAAGAGTTCAATATAGGTAGAGCTGTACTGAACCCAGTACAATTTTTCATCACAATCTTTGGACCTGCTGGATGAACAGAAGAGTAGGTCGTAATCTCCATCATTTCAATCTACCATGGGCAAAGTTTAGACTAAAACACAAACTCATCATCAAAAAGCACTTTTTGGGCAAATATCAAAATCAATCTAGACTTCAGGGCAAAAGAGATTTAAAACTCTCCAGGGGCATAGTTTTACTCAAATATGTCATATACATTGATATCAAGTTTTATAACAAGCAAAACTAACCTATGGTCCTAGTTATGTACACAAGAAAATTGAAAACATGTGTTTACACAAAAACTTATACATCAACGTTCATAGAAGAATTATTCATAATAATCAAAAAGTTAAAACAATCCAGTTGATAAATTGATCAACAAAATGTGTTATTTCTATAGCATGGGATATTATCAAACCACAAAAATAAATGAAGTCCTGATACATGCTCTAACCTGAATAAACCTTATAAATATAATGTTAGCTTGAAAACCATGGGACCAGGGGACCAGCAGTTAGTGTAATGGCTATGTCACTGGACTCCCACGTAGTCGATCACAGTTCGAGTCCCGGACCTGGTGGCTTAAACTCACACCGGGCGCGTTTGCGTGCATGCCCAAGATCCCGAGAGGAGAATAGAGGAGAAGGGATTGTGGTGTGGCCATCCTCCCTGGAGGGTGATTTCTCGCCTTCTGTCTCTCTGTCTCTCTCTGTCTTTCTGGCGAGCACATGAGCCCTATAGCAGAAACCTCTCCCCCCCCCAAAAAAAAAAAATGGGACCAGCAGTTAGCATAATGGCTATGTCGCTGGACTCCCATGTAGTCAACAGCAGTTTGAGTCCCGGACCTGGTGGCTTAAACTCACGCCGGGCACGTGTGTGTGTGTGCCCAAGATCCCAAGAGGAGAATGGAGGAGAAGGGACTGCGGCATGGCCATCCCCCCGGGGGGTGATTTCTCACTTTCTATCTCCCTGACTTTCTGGCGAGCACATGCGCCCTATAGCGAAAACCTCTCAAAAAAAAATAAATAAATAAATAAATAAATAAATAAATAATTTAAAAAAAGGAAAGAAAACCAGATAAAAAATGCCACATACTATCTAATTCCATTCATTTAAAATGTCCAGAATAGGTAAATACATAGAGAAAGAAAGTAGATTAGTGGTTTCTGGGGACTGGGAAAAGGCGGGAAGGGAAATGATTGCTAATGGCCTCATGGCTTGTTTTGAGAGTGACAAAAATGTTCTGGAATTAGTTGATGGTGATGGTAATATAACTCTGTGAATATAATAAATACCCCTGAGTCACACACTTAAGTCAGAATTCATGGTATATTAGTTATATCTCACTTTAAAAAATTAATCTATAGTGATAGAAATATGCACAATGGTTACCTTAGCATAGGTTTCTGGTTAGGAATTAGCTGAAAAAAATATAGAAAAGGGATGACAGGAGTGTTTTGTTTTGCCTTTTTTTCCCCCTGTAGGGTACATGCCTGCACTGGAGAAAGAGAGAGAGGGAAAGTGAGAAAGCACCCCCAGAGGGAAAACCACACTGCAATCCCTTCTCTTCCGTTCTCCTCTCAGGATTTGGGGCAAGATTGCACACATGCCTGGCCTGTTTCTCAAGCCACTAGATCTGGAACTTGAACCATAAACTCAGCCATGTAGGCTCCAGCTGCCTTAAACTCCATGCCATCTGCTGGCTCAACAGAAGTGTTTTATATATAAAGAGTGTGAGCCATGTAGCTATAAACATTTTCACCAAACTGTACCAAGGAAGATATGTATTTTTCACAAGTCAACTTTTGCAAATTTTAAAAACTCAGTAAAATAAAATACTTCCTTCATCTAGTATGACAATTTGACCATATATGTATAATCTCAAACCAACATTCAATATCATGCTTATTACTGTAACTCAGTAGAATCATAAAATTACAGTTGGAAACAAGACAAAGATGTCATTTTACAGGGCTATTTTAACAAGGTTCTGAAAATGTTCACCAATGCAATTAGTAAAAATAAAAAAATAGATTTCTGTATTTACATGGAGCTGGCAAAAATATCATCTTTTATAAAAATTATTAAGATTTTTCACCTGAAAAACCTGATAAATTGTTAGAGTCAGAGGGTTTACTAATTGCAAATCTAATAGCTTTTCTAGATAACAGCAAATACTAGTCAGAAAATACAATGGTTAAAACAATCCTGGTTAAAAATTTAACCAAAACACAAAATGCTCATGAATAAACTGAAGTATTCAGGACCAATGTAAAGAAAGTTACTAAACTACTGAGGAACACAAAAATAATGAATTGTCCAAGAACATACCACAAGCTTGCATGGGTGGACCCAATATTATTGTATAATTCTTTCCAAATCCATGTTCACACTCAGTCCCTAGCAAATCCCAACTTCCTTTTCCTAAGTATAAGTCTTTCTTAACTCAAGTTTGTCCAAAATTGCATAAGAAGAGAGAGACATTGATGTAAAATAAGTAATAGAGATCTAAGACAAAAAGAGTGATTATGGACTGGAACAAAATAAAATAATAAAAAAAGATAGAATTAGTATAATGTTGAGACATTGGTAAGTAAAATTGGCTACTTATTATGTAAGTCACAATCCAACAAATTCACGATGAATTAAAGACTAAATGTGAAAACAAAACCATAGAAGCACTAGAAAAAAACAGACAACTAATTGTTAATTTAGATTAGAGAAGGATTTTGAGGAAGATTTTCAGAATATATCAACAAAGTCAGTACTAAACAGAGAAATAATTGATTCCTTAGAAAAAACTTTGGGGCTAGCAGTGGTGTGGTGGTTAAGGTGCTGGACTCCCATATGGCCAACTGAGGTTTGAGTTCTGGACCTGGCATCTAGAAAATCACTCTGGGCACATGTGCATGCATGCCCCAAATCCCAGGAGGTTATTCCTGGTGGTGTGATTTCTTACTTTCCCTCTCTCTGTCTCTCTCCAGCAAGAACATGTGCACTATGGCAAAACCTAAATAATAATAATAATAATAATAAATATTTATCTATTTCTTCTATTAACGAAGAAGAGAGAGAGACAGAGACATAGAGATAGGTACGCCCAACAATGACCTCATACTGTAATCTCTGCCCTATCTTATATGTTCCAGATCATGGGCACATGAGTGTATGCACAGCCACGGTGCTCAGGGAGGTTCTGGAATACACACCCAGGACCTTTCTTGTGTGGGCCCAGTTGCATTACTGTTATGCCACCAACTGTTCCCCAAATGAAAATCTTTTATATGACAGGATCTTCCTTAAAATTAAAGGACAAACAACTGAGAAAAATACTTGGCACATGAGTGACAATAAAATGCTAATACAGTTGTGTGCCTCATAATGACAGATTTGGTCAGAAAAGGACCACATATATGATAGTGATCCTGTAGTAGGCGATAGTACCTAGGTTTGTGTTATCTCACGGTATGATATTTGCACAAGGACAACATCACCTAAGACACATTTATCAGAACATTTCCCCATCACTATGTGGCACATGAGTGTATCTTCAACATAACGATGTTGTGAGGCTACTTTTAATTGAAGTGAAAGAAAACCCAACTCCAATTTGGTGAAGCATACCAGAGGATTTTCTAGCTTCCATAACTATCCCAGGGATAGAACTGACCGAAGCTTTTTGCATTAGAAAATCATGTGGGTTATCTGCAGCTCAGTCTTCCCACCCTCTCAACCTAACATCCCCAAGGAAAGAGAGTTGCTGCTCTGACAGCCCCAGCAGAAAAGGTTTGGGGAGGATTTGGGTCCAGCTTGGTTTACCACTAAATAATCATTGTCACTAGAGCATGTGTCACCCTTGTGGCAGGGTAAAGGGCAGGTCAGTACCATCCAAACAACCTGGAAAGCGTTTTTCATAATACATAGTGATTCTGTTACCAGAAGAAGGGAGAAAAACATGCTAACTAGGCAAAACTAGCCAAGTGTTTCCAGCATATATAAAAAGTTCCCATGAATCAATAAGAAATAGTATTTTTTTTTTGAGAGGTTTTTTTTCGCTATAGGGCGCGTGCGCTCGCCAGCCAGAGAGAGAGAGACATAGAGACAGAAAGCGAGAAATCACCCCCCAGGGGGGATGGTCACGCCGCAATCCCTTCTCCTCCATTCTCCTCTCGGGATCTTGGGCACGCACTCACACGCGCCCAGCGTGAGTTTTAAGCCACCGGGTCCGAGACGCGAACCGCAGTCGACTACGTGGGAGTCCAGCGACATAGCCATTACGCTAACTGCTGGTTCCCAAGAAATAGTATTTTTAAAGTGTCATGAAAAGCTATGAAGACCCATCATTAATTACAATTCACTTTCCCTGTGTCCCATTATTTTAAGCCATTGTTGAATGCCTTCCAGGGATTCAGTTAGCTAATTTGACAAATTAAACTGTAGTACTTTGTCACAAAAATGTTATTATCTTATAAGGAGCTTCCTTTCCTCTTAGGTAACAAAGTATAGAGGCCTTCTGGTGACAATATTTTAATTCAAAGGAGTGTCTTTAATCCTGAGAATTTTAGACAGGATGACTAAAACATAGTCCCTCAGACAGAATGAATGCCAAACTCTTCATTTAACTAGAGTTCAATAAACCTTTCTTCTTTCATTTCTGAAAAGTAAAGGAAGGCCTATTCATGCGATTTCTCTGAATACCTTGTACATGCGCAGTGATATTATGTGCATATTTCTAAAATAAATTTAGGAACTTAAACTTTACTGATTTTGTCTCAAAATTGCCTCACTGAGAGAAAAATTAGATTATAGCTTTTATATAGTTTACACGCATTTTTATAAATAAAAATTTTTACCTATCAGATTTTTTTAAAGTTACTACTTTCGAAAAATTCAAGAGTTGTGTTTTAGACCTGCTTGAGAGTACTTATTAAAAACAAGATTCTTATCTTAGAATCTCTAAACCCAATAGCACAATTATATAGGTTTTAAAATTTGTTTCATTGTATATATCTTGCATATTATTTTTATTAGAGAATGAACAAGGACAAATACCATGAGCTTAGCTCAAGATAGCCTTCTCCTCCATTCTCTTCTAGGGATTTTGGGCACACATGCATACACACCCGGCGTGAGTTTTAAGCTGCCAGGTCCAAGATTCAAACCACGGTCAACTACATGGGAGTCCAGTGATGTAACCTTTATGTCATCTGCTGGTCCCCATATGCCAGTTTCTAAAAAGTTCATTTTACTTATTTCTTCCAAAAGAGAGAGAAACCCTTCAGCGTCTAACCACTCCAACTCCTACGCCATCCTCCCCACCACTCCACTGCCCAAGTCTTCCACGTTCTCACCCCACTTCCTGCCCACGTCTTCCAGAATCATAGGCACACCCATGGATATCCAGCATGTTTAGATTAACTCAGAATGCAAATGTGGGGCCTTCCTATATATGGATCCAGTATCATGCATCAGTCCCCTTCCACCTGCCCTACCACGGCTGGGCCTGCTTTATATTATTTCTAACTAGAGTCCAGCTTGCTAACTACTGGATACCTGCCTCTGCTCTCAGGGCCTTATACAATTTAGAAGTGCCTCCCACAGTAGAATACAGTTACTATAGAGTTGAATAAGCTTATTTCCTTGAACTAGAATTCTTTGGAAATAGGTATTGCGTCTATGGATAATAAACAGTCACTATCATAAATCAGAAGCATAAAGAGTTCTCAGAACTCTTCGTCACAGCCCTAGCCCTTATTCTATTTTAATTTTACCCACTGATGTTTCTGTTTCCTCCTTTATTTTGTAAACTCCAAAGAAAAGTATGATTTATTCACTACTAATCCCCTGGACCCACCCTGGAATCCATCATACAGGGACTCACTGATTATTTGTTGGGTGAACAAATGAATCAGTGAATGAATGGGCGTACCCTTCTCCAGCCTTCCTGTGGGAATAGTACTCTACTATCGGGTTTGAGCAGTGCACAAGTCACTACAGGAAGAACCCCGGGGCGAACTCCAAGGATGGCAGTGGGGCAGGTTTCACCTACTTGAAATCTATTAAACTATCATCCTCCAAAAATTCTTTAAAACTTCTTAAAAAAAAAAAAAAAGGAAGAGTAAATTTCACCATCATATGAACTTCAGTCATAAATTTTAAAATTTCTTCTCTGAGGAAACATGAAATGTTATAAAAATAAAATATTTATACTTGGATGAAAATCTTTTGGCTACTTTTGTTAGTCATTCATGCATACAGATGATTACAAATGAAACAGAATTAAAAGATGGTGACCAAAAGGGAATGTGATTTAATTTAGGGGAATTCAAAGGATGCAAGGAAATCAATAAACATGGTCAAATTTGCTGAATATTTTTCTGTGCCTGGAAAAAAATAATCACCTAATGTGTATTAGGTACTTAAATAGAATAAAATATTAGTTCAATTCAGAAAATAGTTTTAAAGTTTTGGTTTTGCTTGAGGGCAAAGGTCTTTTTTAAAATTTTTTTGGAGATGTTTTTGCTATAGGGCGTGTGCGCTTACCAGAAAGAGACAGAGAGATAGAAAGTGAAAACTCACCCCCCAGGGGTGATGGCCACGCCGAAATCCCTTCTCCTCCATTCTCCTCTCAGGATCTTGGGCATGCATGCATGCACACGTGCCCAGCGTGAGTTTTAGCCACCAGGTCCGGGTCTCGAATCGCGGTCGGCTACAAGGGAGTACAGTGACATAGCCATTATGCTAACCGCTGGTCCCTTTGCTTATTTCAAGCTGAGTACAATGCATAGGTGGATTCAGTTTGACTCATCATTCACCAAGGTAATATAATTTATCCTGTGGCATTGTGGTTAGTGTTTCATTACACTGCTTTAGTTCTTATCCTCAGTACTTGCAAAGGGACTTCAAAAAGTTTATAGAAAAATGGAATTAAGGCATGCATTTCTTTTGGTGCAAAAAAAAAAAAATTGAAATCCATGCATAGTGTTTTTTTTTTTCTTAATTTTTGAAAACCACACATTTTTTCATCAATTTTTGGAAGATCTCTTATTTGTGGGACTCAAAGTTTTCTCTTTTTTTAAAATAATTTTTAAAGAATTATTTATTTATTTAATTCCATTTGTTGTGAGAGAGAAAGGGAAAGCGAGAAAGCAAGCTGCCAGGTCAGGATTCAAACGCAGTCGGCTATGTGGGTATCCAACACCTTTAAACACCACGCCACCTGCCGGCCCTCAAAGTTTTCTTTTTAGAACAGCGAGTGGAGATCCCAAGTGGAATCAAATGGAGCAGACTCCTCAAATCAGAAATGTGAGCAAAAAAAAAGAGATCTTTCCATGGGTTGGTCCAGGGCCTTGTCATTTGATTCAAAGCTAAAGGAATATGGACAACATGCTGGGTTTTCATAGGTTGCCCTTTAAGATGCTTTCTTTCTGCATTCGAAATGAATCCAGAAATAGCTATGAGAATCCCATGGATGAAGATCATAACTTCCTCTTATTGCTGATATAGCTTAATTATAAAATGTGGCTAGCATCTGTGGCTTGGGAGTTGGGTTTCTGAACTTTCTCTCTTCCTTCCTCCCTCAAGACAAAGGATGATTAGGATGACCCCTTTGTGCAATAAACACTTTCTTGGCCAACTGCAATTGGAATCACGGTCTCCCATCTGGAAAACCTCATTAGATAGGACTAATAGAAAACACGCCCAGAAGTTCTTGTCTTTGTCACTTTCCTCATTCCTAAGAACCAAAAGTCTGTGACCCCTTCTTTCTATAGAATGGCCTCTTTAATGTTGTCATACAAACCCAGGTGGTTGCTGAGTTTGTGCAATGAAGTAATAAAATAGGGGCCAGCAGATGGCGTGGTGGTTGGGGTGCTGAATTCTCACATGGTAAAACATGGTTTGAGTCCTGGACCTGGCGGCTTGCTTTCTCACTTTCTCTCTATCTCTCTTTGTTCAAATTTTTAAGAAAAGGATGATAACAAATAAAGTTAAATAAATAAATCTTTGTAAAAAAAAAAGGTTTTAAAAAAAGAAATAATAAAATAATGTCAATAATAAAAATTTAGAGACATTTTCCTCCTCTCCTCCCTGTCCTCAAACTCCTGCCCTCTACCTACCACACGCATTTCAGCAGTCATGACCTAATCAAAGATACGGACTATTTGGATGATTTTTTGAGCACTACTGCAGTCACGGCTTGTATTACAAAACATCTTGGGGAAGTTTAATATTCTCTGTATATATAGGGTTTTTTTCCCCATAAGCACTGAGCTTAAGAAAATTTCAACAAGTTCACAGGAAATACATACTATGAAAAAAATCTATGCATGGATTCAGAAATCTTTTTCACCAGAGGAAATTAGTACTTTAATTTCATTTTTCAAAAACTTTTTTTTGGAGAGGTTTTAGCTATAGGGTGCATGCGCTCATCAGAAAGACAGAGAGAGACAGAGAGACAGAAGGCGAGAAATCACTCCCCAGGGGGCTGGCCACCCCGCAATCCCTTCTCCTCCGTTCTCCTCTCTGGATCTTGGGCATGCACGCACACACATCCGGAGTGAGTTTAAGCCACTGGATCCAGGTCTCGAACCTCAGTTGACTAAATGGGAGTCCAGCGACATAGCCATTATGCCAACTGCTGGTCGCATCATTTTTAAAGAACTTTTTGAAGTTCCCTCATGTAGGGATCAAAACAGACAGACCTGTAGCTAAAGACAATGATTATCATTGCAGGTCATTTTGTTGCATACTGGTGAATTCTTGTGGAGGCGCCTTCATTCATTCATTCATTCATTTATTCATTCATTTATCTCTGTTGGGTGCGCTTGGCACTGTACTGGCCCCTGAGGTTACAAACAGAGTCACTCTCAATGCCTATCAGACTTGGAAGAGAAATGAACGTATGGGTATCTGAGGATATGGCCAGGAAATTGCATTCCAAAGTACACAGCTTTCGTGGAAGCACTGTGCCCTAGGGTGAGAGGCACTTGGGTGCCATTTAACCTGGGTCTTCAATGTGGATTTGCGGGGTGAAGGACCCGGCTGTGTAAAGGATAGACAGTCTGGGCAGAGACTGGTCTCCCTTGGTCTGGAGGAGAACAGAGCTTGCAGTGGGAATTGCAGAAGGTGTTTGGGCCCAGCCTGTGGAAGCTTTCCTAAGGCAGAGGAAAGAAACTTCATTCCATAGGCAACGGGAAAGCCAGCAGAGGTTTTAAGCAGAGGTGTAACTGGCCAGCTTTTTATCAGGGAGATAACTGCATAGGAGGGGTGGCATTCATTCTTAGAAAGTTAATCCTTGAAGGGCAATAGGCATCTGGCCGCTGAGAAACCCGGCTTTTAGCTTCGTGTTTGGAGGGTCTCGGGTGATATTGATGTAATTGAGCTTTTAGGAAAAAAAAAAAAAAGATGAAATCGTAATAGCCAATATGTTTAAAATGAAAAGAACGTGATTTGCCTTATAATAATGCACCCCCTAAAAATAAATCTTTAATTCAACCTATGAATCTTTAATGCTCAGAACGCAGCATAATGCTTTGAAATTGAAACTTGAGATACAGGCATTGCAAAACCAGCCCTACCGTAGGTTTGGGGCATACAAATTGAGCAGTATGAACTATTGACACCTCCTGGTGGCAGCAGATGTGTGCTGTTTGCCTGGTCAAAACAAGAGGGAAATGAATCAAAGGCATTAAAAATAAATAGCCTTGGCAGCCCAGAAGGAAAGGATGGGAGGATAAAATGGCCCAGGTCATGGGGTAGAGCTGGTGGAGGCCTGTTAGGAAGGAGCGATGGCAGAGGGAGGCCTCGGGTAACAGGGACCAGCCGCAACAGTTCCTGGTGAAAGGGCCAGAGCAAGGGCACTTCTAACAAATTTAAAACCAAAAGGTAGATTACTGAGATAGGTGTTCCTGAATGTCCGCTGGCAGTTTTTTTTTCTCTTTTTTTTTTTCCAAAGGAAATTGCTTTTGTTTTTCAGTTCTAAGCACCCAGCCTAATAAACGCTTTCTCATAATAATCTCTTTCAGCTCTATAAAGCACTTTTTAACCTTCTCCAAGCTGTTTCACATACAGGGCTGTATTTGATATAAAAGGTAGCAAGTCAAGGGAAAAAACACCTAGAGTCATCTTATTTCTCACTTGTGCTTTTCTAGTTACATTATTTTTTAAAATTATGAAGGAATTAATGTGCGAGATGTTGAATAACAAAAAACAAAAGCCAATCAAATGCCATTTTAGATGGACATCCCTACCATTGCAGTGGAAAATCTATGGTACAAAATAGGAAGCTTGGTTTCGGACTCGTAGGACTGGATATGAAATGGCTCAAAGGTGAGTGTGGGGGGCTCAGAGGTGCTGACTCAATCACTTACTTGCTGGGTGATTCACGACATATCCCTTACCCTACTGGGCCTCAGTTTCCCTATAGGTAATGTGAGTCCAGAAGATCTTTGGGATTTACTGAGTGCAGGGCCGTACCATGACCTACATATTTATTAAGCATTTTTGTGTTTTTTTTTTTTTTTTTTTTTTTTGAGAGGTTTTCGCTATAGGGCGTGTGTGCTCGCCAGTCAGACAGAGAGAGACAGAGAGACAGAAAGCGAGAAATCACCCCCCAGGGGGGATGGCCACGCCGCAATCCCTTCTCCTCCATTCTCCTCTCGGGATCTTGGACATGCACTCACACGCGCTCGGCGTGAGTTTTAAGCCACCGGGTCCGGGACGCGAACTGCGATCGACTATGTGGGAGTCCAGCGACATAGCCATTACGCTAACTGCTGGTTCCCAAGCATTTTTGTTTTCATGAGCCCCTTTCCCTATCAAAAAAAAAAAAAAAAAAAAAAAAAAAAAAAAAAAAAAAAAAAATATATATATATATATATATATATATATATATATACCATAATAAAGATATTTTATTACTGCATAGGTAGATGACAAATAAATCAAGTGTTAGTAATATTTGTCTTGGGCCATCAAGTGGCCCAGAGGTTAAGGCAGTTGGATTATACAAGGCCAAGTGTGCAGTTTGAGTTCCAGACCTGGCAGCTTCAAAAATATACCAGGCACGTATGTGAGTATACCTAAAGTCCCGAAAGAAGAAAAGAGAAGGGGTTGTGGAGTGGCCATCCCCTGAGGAAGGTGATTTCTCACTTTTCCTCTCTCTTCCTCTCTCTGAACAAGAGAACATGCACCCTATAGGAAGAACTGATAGATAAAAATTAAATAATAAATAAATAAATATTTATCTTTATACCAAAACAATCTAAATATGTATCTGGCTGATGGCAAGAAACGAAACATTCTCGTGGTTCCCTAAACATGCGATGGCCCCTAGGCCCTGCACCTGTGGAGCCTCATGAAGAGGTTGACTCTGAATGGGTGGGAGGCAAATCTGAGTCACAAAATCTGACAGAGGCTAAGAATATGTTTCGTTTCAAATGAACGTGGAGTTGAACTTGCGCTCAGCCACTCACTAGCTGTTCGGCCTCAAGCCAGTTATTTAACCTTTCTGAGACTCATTGTTCTCAAATCCAAAATGGGGATAATAAATCAAACCAACTCCATAGGGTGTTTTTGTTTTTTTTTTTAGGGTTAGATTCAAGCTCCATAAGATAATGACTCCGTATCAAGCAGGCCTTACTTAACTCAGAGTCTGGCACTTAGTAAGCACTTAATGAGTGGCAGCGATTGCTCTTAATATTGTTATAATTTTTTTATTATCATCATCTTCCCTAAGAGGCTGAGTAATTTGGATGGTGCAGTTACTCAGCTGAGAGTGAAGAGACAGGGTATCTGGGTGCTTACTACCTTCCTATCCTGCATGCCTCGGGCCTAGCTCACGGCACCATGGCTTGGGGTTCTGTCTCCAAAGAGCTTGTAGGACTGTCAGTCCAGAAAGCCAGTGGTGGTTGTCTCAGGTCCTGAGCACAAGCTGATGAGTCTTGTTTGCACTCATAGTCTCGGAGGACAGTGATGACCGTGGCCATTGTCGTTCTCTCTGGATTGTTTAGTCTATTTAGTTTCTTTTTCAAGTATTTTTTTCTTTTTGCTATGTGCAGAGAGATCATTTATTTTAATGAAATGAAAAAGTATAAGACTTAGATACTTGAACCTGCCATTGCAGATTATTATTAGAGAGCAAAAAACGTTCTCTGAAACATGTGGGCACGTGTGTGTGTGTGTGCATGTGCGCACGTGTAGGTGTGTTTGGGTCTTTGCTATCCAAAGTTTTCATAACTACATCTGCTTAAGATTCTGCGGGTATGTAAAGCTCATATTGTTGGTCGAGAAGGGTTATTTTTGCTTTACCAAAGGCCAATCACATAGGTCAGTGGCACTCCCTTGCTCAACTGCTATTCTTTGGGCATTAATTTTAATGTCTAAATAGCAAGTGCATTTTCCAAAGGCTGCATAAAGCACCAGATAAGTAGAAGACCACTGACTTGGGAAGAGCAAATGTTCAGCGAAGCCTTTCGCATAGAGAGAATGCTGAATATCTCTACCATTATTTAGCATCAGAATCAGTTATGGTTGTCTGGCTGATGGACAATTTTTTCCCAACCTGCTCTCTTTGCAAGTGACCTATACTGTCTAGACAGTTGCATATTATTTATACATTCATTTCAGATTTTATGTTTTTTTTTTTCACTAGAGTTGTGCAGGTTTCATGCAGCCAAGGAACTATTAGAAATGTACCCCATGGAAAGCTGTATAATTGCGCCAGGTGAATGCTTTCTTTCTTAGAGTTGTGTCACCATTAACATAAAAAAAAGACCATTATATAAGCTCTAAAAAAAAAAGAGAGACCAAACTCCCAACCCCACCCCCCAAACACACACACACACACACACACACACACACACACACACACACAGAGTCTCCTATCTTCAGAATAGCAGCAGCAGGTCATGGAGAGAATTAAAGACAGCTAATTTCAAAGGTTCTTAATCAATTCAAGTTGATCCCATTTGTTGATTAGGGAGTCAAAATGCATTATTTGCATTCTGTTTTAAATTCAGAATTTTTTTGAGGAGGCTAGAGAAATCTTTTACAGAGTGATCCCCTTGGGCAGAAAGGGAGTTAATTTGAAAACTCTGGTGAGTCTGATGGGTTGTGAAAGTTCCACATGAAACATTTATAATGGCTTCTTTCAGGGTGGTGGATTTTGGGGTGCGTGTGTGTGTGTGTGTATGGCCTTCAGTGGTCATAAGCCAGTGGCTGAAGCTTTGTTTAAATATCTGAGTAGTGAGCAGAATGCCCCACTTCAATCTAGATACTTGGTGTTGTGTAGACATCACCACCAAAGGAAAAACAGGGCAGTTTTGAGATAAGAGGAGGGGTAGGTCCAGCCACAGTGGTACAGGCAGTCTGGTGCCCTTGCATGAGTTATACGGGAAGGCCCAGGGTTCATATATCTGGCTGACCTGAGCCTTCCTAGTATCCATGACCCTACCTGATTGCAGGGCTAGGGGGCGGATCATGGCATGACAAGACCTTACTGGGGCTCTTTGTCTCTGTTTTTGTCTCTTTCTCTCTCACACATACATACACTTGTAAAACAAATGAATTTTTTTTTTAAAAAAGAATTATTTTATTTAACTTCATTTATTATTATTATTATTATTATTATTATTTGCTTTAATTTGGCCAGAGAAAGACAGAAAGAGAAACAGAAAGAGAGAAAGTGAGAAATCAAGTTGCCGGGTCCGAGACTCAAACCACGGTCAGCCATGTGGGAGTCCAGCATCCTTAACCGCCACATCATCTGCCAGCCCCCAAAATATTTTTTTTTAAAACAGAGAGGGCTGCTCCTTTCTGATGTGCATCTGAAATCAGGGGATAGTTCTGTGCGAACTTCAGGTCCCGACTCTGCCCAGTTTGGAACACTGTATTTTTCTGGCTTCCTAGTGGGGTTCCTTCAAGCCCATGACCTGCTAAGCTCCAGGAAATGTGCCCTGACTGAATGAGAAGTGAACCCCAGGGCTGGTTCTCTTGGGAGCAAATGCTCAATGTAGCCAGACAGGAGGGCAAGCGCCTGGAAGTCCCTCCCCTCTGATTTCACGCCCCATTGCCTTTTGCCAGGAAAATCCCAGCCCTGCTTAGAATTGATGTGTGTGTCCTACATATTAGGAAGACACTACTTCTTTGGGGCAAGATTATACATTAACCTATTTGCATCTCATTTCTGTCAACTAGAGATGGTGAGGGTGAACATTTCATAGAACTCACAGGAAGGAAAAATGCAACTCCAACTGCATTAACTTTATCCTTTATCTTTGGAACCTTCTCCCCAGCCCCTAAATACATACCTGTATACACTGCTTCCCTTTGGGAGTCACTATGGACAATCTTAAAATTGACCCTAATGGGACGGGTAGGTGTTGCAGTGATTAGGGTCCCTGGACTCTCGCGTAGTTGAACGTGGTTGGAGTCCTAAACCTGGTGGCTTCCTTTCTCACTTTCTCTCTGTCCCTCACTGGTCAAATTAAAATAAATAAATAGTTAAATAAAATAATTCTAAAAAAAAAAAATGGACCCTAGCTACGCATGTTTTGTTTATCAGCCAAGCCAACATTCATTTGTAAAACTTGCTTATCATGTGGCTAAAGTTATTTTGGATGTTAAAAAAAAAAATCACAATGATGAAAGAATACAGTCTTCAGCACTCTTTCAGAAGGGAAGAAAGTTTTACTTGCTTAAATACCGATTTGAAAACACATTATTTCCCTCTGTAACACCACATCCTGGCCCCTTTCAAAGGCCGTTTCTTTCTCTGCCTGGATTTTATTTTCCGTTTCACTCCTACAGTATAAGATTAATTCCCACAGTCTGCACATTGCTGGGAGTTCGGTGCACATGTTTACTGAGGTGTACAGCTCTCAAATAACTTTGGTGCTTCTTTCACCCACTGTTAGGAAGTATATTTAAAAGAAATTGCCTTTTATAGATTTAAATTACAAAAGTACTGATATCATGCAAAAGGCAGTTTAACTCATGCAAGCATACAAATAGGTAAATCTTAGGGAAAAAGATACCAAGGCTAATATGAATGTAAATAGGATTAGCTGCTTGCATTAGCAGTGGCTGTGAAATTTAAAGTACTTCCTGTTAAGTTATTCTTTAAAATACACCTATATTTCATGTGTGCATTTGTAGATACTTGGAAATATATTTTACTTTGTCTTTGGTTTGAATTTTGAAACAAGGACAGACAACAGCCCTGGTTTCTGTGTACTGGCAGTCAAGGTAGAAGTGAAATTGAACCTTCTTAATGGTTAAATATGCATTGACGTGATATTTTAAATTGCTAGGAAAATATGACAAACTGGGACCAATAAAATATAAATGTATATTGCAAAGAAATTAGAAAGCAGAGTATAGTATGATATTTTTCTCTGAAGGGAAGCCTTGTTTCTTACCCGAACCTTAGTTGAATCTAAGTGATCATCATAGCCCAGGGCCCAAGCTGGCACATTGCCTTTTTTTGTTCATCCCCTAAGAAAAAGATAGTTTGTTTATTTGTTTATTTATTTATTTTGTGGAGATTTTTTGCTATAGAGTGCATGTGCTCACCAGAGACAGAGAGTGAGACATCACCCCCTAGGGGGGATGACCACACTGTAATCCATTCTCCTCCTGGGATCTTGGGTATGCACATACACACAGCAGGCATGCATTTCAAGCCACCAGGTCCAGGACTCAAAGCGCAGTTGGCCAAGTGGGAGTCCAGCAATGTAACCCCTACACGATCTGCTGGTCCCTGCTTTTTATAGTTTTATATGGTTAAAACAAGAATTTTTTAAAAAGATTAAGATTTTAGAACAAAAATTTTATACAATTCAAATGTTATAGTCTTCATAAATAAGGAATCTCCATAAGTAAGTTTTTAAAATATGTATTTGTTTCATGCGAGAGAGATAGAAAGAGGGACAAAGGGGGAGAGAGAGAGAGCTATCTGCAAAATGGTCTTCATGCCATGATTCTCTCCCAGCTTCAACCAATCTAGATTGTAATTACATAGGTACACATGCCCGGTGTGCACAGGGAGACCTTGGGATGTGAACCTGGGACCTTCTCTTGTGGTTCAGCATTGCAGAGCATTGGGTTACCACTGTGCTACTGTGGCCAGCCCCATAAATCAAGTATTATTGAAATATGAGCATGCTCATTTGTTCAGCTATTGGCTGCTTTTGCACTATAATGGCTGAGTTGACTAATTGTGACACTAACCTTCTGTCCTACAAGATCTAAAATATTTACCATCTAGCATTTTATAGAAAGAGCTTGCCAACCCTGTTTTAGAGTAAAAGTATCTATCTGTGCTTTATTGTTGAGACTCAAAATCAGATTTTTGGGATTGGAAATCAATTCTAAGGTGCTCTTCATGCAGCCATTTGACTTAGATTCTGTTTTCTTATCTGGAAGCATCAGGAACAGATTATAGGTGATAAAGTATATTTATTATTATTATTTTTTAAAGCTACAACCTAACATAAAAACCAAGAAACAGGACCAGGTGGTGGTGCAGTAATAACGCAACTAGACCCACATGGGGAAGGTTCTGGGTTTGTGTCCAGACACCTCCCTGAGCATGCCAGGCACATGTGCACAGCCTGTGATCCAGGTCAGCTGAGACTGGGACTGGATTGTGGTATGAAGATCTTATTGGAGATATTTCTGTATCTCTGAGAAGAAATAAATACATTATAAAAAAAGGAAGCCCAGTTACAACATTTTGGGAGGAGGTATACAGTACGGTGAAAGGAAAAGAGCCCAGCTCTAGGACCAAACTTCTTGGGCTCAAATCTCCAGTGTGTTCCATGGATATTAGCGTAACCTCTCTGTGTCATAGTTTTGTTAGGGGTCAGATAGAGCTAATAGGAGAACTTGCGTTGTAGGGTTGTTGGCAGAATTAGATGAGATCATTGAGGTACATGCCAACATCTGGTCTAAAAGATCATTTGTTGAAGATGTATTAAGTAGATTGGACAGCCTTATTGGTTTACTGCATATCTGGTTCATCAATTAGTTACTGTATCAATGTGCTTATGCATAGTCAACTCAGATAATAAATAACTGCTATTTTTATAAGCATCACTAACAATTTATGCACTTACAGGCATTTAGAAGGAATTTTGAGTGTCTAAATTGTATAAAACACTCATCTATAGACTGTAGATTGGTAACTAGATCTCAGTTCAAGAAAGACTTGTCCTGTAGCTGTAAGAGAAGCAGTTACCTGACAGCCTCCAGCTATTTGACTTTGAGTCTGCCTCAGCTTTCAGCCAAAAGCATGCTCTTCCTGGGCAGTCCTCAGTCAATGACCACTTCTTGGCCATTTTTTCCCATGCTATGATCTACCAGCGGGCATTTTCTCTGGAGTACCCTGTTGGGTTTTTTTTTTTTTTTTTTTTTTTTTTTTAGAGGTTTTTGCTATAGGACGCGTGCGCTCGCCAGACAGAGAGAGACATAGAGACAGAAAGTGAGAAATCACCCCCCAGGGGGATGGTCACGCCACAATCCCTTCTCCTCCATTCTCCCCTCGGGATCTTGGGCACGCACGCACACGCGCCCGGAGTGAGTTTTAAGCCACCGGGTCCGGGATGCAAACCGTGGTCAACTACGTGGGAGTCCAGCGACATAGCCATTACGCTAGCTGCTGGTTCCCCCTGTTGGGTTGTTTTTGATTTTATCAGATAAACATCGTGTTCTTAGGTTCTTTCTTTCTAATCCTGGTTCCTGTCCCATATTTCCTTCACAGGTGTTAAGTATCCAGAGTAAACAGAAGACTTTTTCTCACCAATCCTGTTTCCTCTTTGTCCCAGGTTGCATTTTAACATTGCCACCTTCAAGTATTTATGCTTCTGTGTAATCTGTTGTCCTTGAATATAGCCTGGACCTAGTAATTCACTTCTAACAAATAACAGTCAACAAAAACGATGAGATGTCACTTCTGAATTAGGTTACAAAAGCCTGTGACTTTGGTCTTCTCCCATACTCACCATCTCTAGTCCATGTCCTCATTCTCCTCAAGTAAGCTGCCATATCATGAGCTGCCCTATGGAGAGGCCCATATGACATTGAGGGTGAACTCTGGCCAACAGTTAATGAGAAACTGAGGCCCTCAGTGCAATAGCCTTCAAGAAACTGAGTCCTGCCAACCATCACATGGTTGCATCCTGGATGCAGACCCTTTCCTAGCTGAGTCTTCAGATTACGCCAGAACTTCAGTTGACATTTTGATTGCAGTCTTGTGAGAGACCTTGAGTCAGAGGAACCCAGTTGATCTGTGCCCATATCCTCAGCCTACAGAAACTGTGGGAAATGCTTTGTATAGCAATGGCTAAATATTACAGCATTGTCTATCTTTCATGGTCATGACTCCCGACAAATCTCCTCACTCCTGATTCCATTGTAGTCTCTGCTTTCTGGAGAAGCCAAGTGACAGGTGAACAAACATAGTACTTGAAAGAAAAGTCAATTTTGAAATGCATATCTGAAAGTAAGCAGCATAGATATGGAGGAAGGGATGTTGGAATTCCACAGTACAAGGTTGAGGAGAAAATGGGTCAGAGATGAGCTCTTCAGGTATTAGAAAAAGAGCCAGCCAAAAAATATTGAGGTGTGATCAGAGCTCTTCCTTCTCCATGACATCTTCCTTCATTCTTTCACAACTTCTCCCCACTAGAAACCGGGAGAGATGTCTTCCTCCCTTCTAATATGGCCCTTGTCACATTGTGACACAATTGTTGGTTTCAGTGTCAGCCTCCCTAAGAACTCATGAGAGATCTCTGAGGACAGAGGTGATATACTGTTCATTGTTGACACCTTGGTTTTTGCTAGTGCATAGTAATAATTAATTTGAAGTTTGAACAAATGTGTCATAAGATACAAATTTGATTGCTAAGATGTATGCCAGGAGCTTTCGAGTGATGTATGTAACTGTTCTCATTTAGCCATCCTAACTCCATGGGATAGTCGCCACCATTTATTTTCCCTATTACAATGAGAAGACTAAAGTGATGGAATAGTAAGTTGGGGGGCTGGCAGGTGGCGTGGTGGTTAAGTGCACTGCACTCCCACACAGCCTACCGAGGTTCAAGTCCCAGACCTGGTGGCTTGCTTTCTCACTTTCTCTCTATCTCTCTCTCACTCTGCCCCTCTATGGTCAAATTAAAATAAAGTTAAATAAAATAATTTTAAAAAATAGTAAGTTGGTAGAACTTACAGCCAGGTTATTGGGACTCTGAGGTCCCTGTGCTGCACACGAACTAAAAGGTAGGTGAATGCTCCCTGGGCCTTTGGTCTGGAGTTAGATTCTGCTTCTGTCATTCAGGGACTGAGTCTCCATCCAGCAGCAGAATCTGCCTTTCTTTATCCTTCAGCCATTTGGAAATGGCTGGGAAATTTAGTCCCTTCTTACAGAGATTTGTGACAACTGTCAAATACCCAATGAGGCTAATGTTGGCTGGCATCTCTTAGTTCCGCCTTATTGGAGGGAGAGACTGGCATGTAAGCAAGAATAATATTCTAACCATTTACCACTCAGCTTGCAGTTGCAACTTTGCTTATTTTTGGTTGGTTTCAGTGTCATGGAGACATTACAGAGTCTATCTTTTAAATTCTGCCAAAACCATTTGTTGAAAAGTGTCAAGTTTAGTCAATAAGCAGGCCATTTTTCCTCATTTTGGATCATTCCTCCTTAACCATTTCTCCCCCACCCTAAATGGACAAGGTATAGGGTTGTTATACAGGAATCATTTCAATCAACTGAGTTTTAACCAGTGACATCAACAAATAAAAGACTGCTGGGATTATATACAAGCAGGTACAAGAGCCCTGGAAGCATCAGGAGTAGCATGTTTTCCTGTAGTATAGACTCTTCATGCTGAGGGAACATCTGGCAACTGCTGTCTGTTCATATTTTGGC
The DNA here is from genome assembly GCA_026018925.1 of Tupaia tana. Lineage (NCBI taxonomy): Eukaryota > Metazoa > Chordata > Mammalia > Scandentia > Tupaiidae > Tupaia > Tupaia tana. Next base: position 31,926,530 of record JAKSZU010000018.1, read on the forward strand.
AAGGGTCAAGTAGTTACACAATTACTGAACACATTTTGGCTAGATGCATACCATGTTTTCTCAGAAGAATTGAAAATACATATAAATAGTCATGGAAAGTTTTTGACTTTGAATGACTTTGAAAGACTTGAATCAATCGTTATTGATTCGATCGAGTCAAATAATTATTATGAATGATTTTTTATCTAAATTTCTTTCTTTAGCCTTTTCTACGAGAGAGAAAGAGACAGAAGAGAGAGAGAGATACTATACTTTTGGCTGGGTCTTGTGGTATTGCAGTTCTCCTGTCTCAGCCTCTTAGTTAGCTAGGTATTACAGGTTCGTGGGACCACAACCACCATATTCATTTGACTCAGGAACCAAACCCAGGCCTTCCATGTGGCTTCCAGCCTCCCAAGCAGTGGTGTTATCTTATACCAATGAGACTGGTCCAGCTCTAAATTTCTATTCAGAGCCTTGAATAGGTCATATTAGCTAAAAGCTTTGTACTGTTTCTATTTTATAATATAGTGGAAAGGAAATACTTTTTTAATCTTGATGAGTCCTTTTATTACTATAGGGAGTTGCTTTGATGAACTGGAGATATCAGTTCAGTCAATAAAATCAGAATAAGGCTGCCTTGACAGAACACCAGTTAATTCTCTTGTTTGTTTGTTTCTAGGTTTTTACCATAGGGACAGAGACAGAGAGATAAAGAGGGAAAGTTAGAAATCATGTCTCAGGGGAAATGGCCTTGCACAATCTTTTCTCCTCTATTCTCCTCTTGGGAGTCTGGGCGTGTATGTACACTTGCCCAGCATGATTTTCAAGTCGCAGAGCCCAGGACTTAAAACAGAGCCATGTGGGAGTCCAGTGCCTTAACCATTATACCACCTGCTGGCCCCAAACACCAATTAATTCTACTCACAAATAAGCCATGAGGTAGTGGGGCAAGTGCAAAGTCAGGACACTTATGCCCTGGCTTCTTGCTTCTTAAGGCAAAGGGTGGTATGGACAATGTCATCTAGGAGCTTTTAAGAAATGCAGTCTCAGGGCAGGCCCAGTACCCCAGTGGTTAAGGGAGCCAGATCCCACATGGCCAACTGCTTTTTTAACCTGGCCTTGGCAGCTTGAAAAACATGCCAGGCGGGACCAGCAGTTAGCGTAATGTCTATGTCGCTGGACTCCCACATAGTCGACCGCAGTTCGCTTCCCGGACCCAATGGCTTAAACTCACGCTGGGCGCGTGTGCATGCATGCCCAAGATCCCGAGAGGAGAATGGAGGAGAAGGGATTGTGGCGTGGCCATCCCCCCTGGTGGGTGATTTCTTGCTTTCTATCTCTCTGTCTCTCTCTGTCTGTCTGGTGAGCACACGCACCCTATAGCAAAAACCTCTCCAAAAAAAAAAAAAAAACATGCCAGGCACGTGTGTGTGTGTGTGTGTGTGTGTGCATGTGCAAAATCCCAAAGGAATGGAGAAATGGAGGGAAAGGGATTGCATGGTGACCACGCTCTATTGGGGTGTGCTTTTTCTCTCTTTCTGTTTCTCAGTCTCTGGCAAGTGCACCTGTCCTCTGGCAGTTAAGAAAAGAAAATGAAAAAGAGAAAGAATAAACACAGAAAGAAAGAAATGCAGTCTCAGACCCCATTCCAGACTTATGGAATCAGCTAACAAGATACCCAGATGATTCCTATGCACATTAAAGTCTGAGAAACTCGGGCTAGCAGGCAGCGTGGTGGTTGGAACACTAGATCCCACATGGCCGACTCTGTGGCTCGAATCGTGGACCAAGTGGCTTAAAGGACATGCCAGGCATGTGTGTGTGTACGTACCCAAGGTTCGAACAGTACAGTGGAGAGGGGATTGCAGCATGGTGATCCCCCACCCTGAGAGAGTGGTTTCTCTCTTTCCTTAACTCACTGTTTTTGTCCAGCGAGTGCATATGCCCTAAGGCAAAATAATTAAAAAAAAAAAGTCAGAAAAACTCTGGTATAGTTCTAGTCTTTCCTGTAGCTAGCCACAGTTGAGTATGATTCTCCGTCTCTAAAATAAAAAATTCATCTCAGGGTAGTGTTCCCTACCAGAGAATCTCCCAAGCAGTAGTGTCATAAACTGCCCCCTGGATAGAAGGGTTCTATGGTCAAAATTGTTTAAGCATGTATACGGTTCATTAACAATGCATATTAGCTTATTAAAGGCTCTGATAAGTCCTGCAATAAAGAAACCTTCTACACTAGCATAATCTTAAGTGACATCTAAGCCATTTTTCACATAAAATTAAATATCATAGAATTAGTGTTTCACTGAGTACACTTGGCAGGAAATTATTTTCAAATCCCCTTCACCTGCTGTAAAATAAATCCTGTAAAATACACTTTCTTCATGAATTTTAACTTTTGTATTGCAGCAGAGGGTACCTCTTGGTAACTTTTCAACCAAATCTAAACATTTTTCTTCTTAACTTGTTTTATAGCCTTTAGAAGGCTTGACCTGGAAACCCGGATCAAAAGCAAAATAGGGGAACCAGCAGTTAGCGTAATGGCTATGTCGCTGGACTCCCACGTAGTCGACCATGGTTCGCGTCCTGGACCCGGTGGCTTGAAACTCACGCCGGGCGCGTGTGCGTGCGTGCGTGCCCAAGATTCCGAGAGGAGAATGGAGGAGAAGGGATTGCGGCGTGACCATCTCCCCTGGGGGGTGATTTCTCGCTTTCTGTCTCTATGTCTCTCTCTGTCTGTCTGGCAAGCGCACGCGCCCTATAGCGAAAAACCTCTCCAAAAAAAAAAAAAAAAAAAGCAAAATAGTATAGGGTGACTGATCATCCCCTTTGTGGTTTAGCACTGAAAGTTCTTCATCTTAGGATACCCCTCAATCCCAAGCAATCAAGGATAGGTGGTCACCCTAAAAATAGATTGGTCTTATACAGATTGACAAATCGTTCATGTTCCATCTCCCTTACCTCTCTGCGCCATGCTATCAAGTTCCCATTTCTAGTCCTGCCCCTGAAATGATCAGATCAGCAAAGGCAGTTTGGGCAAATTAAAAAATAAAACAAAACAAAAAGAATAGTAATTGAGTTTGTAGGCAAAGATCACATGGGTTTCAATTCCAGTGAATGGATGTATCCCATTCATCCAAACTGATATAAGAAATCTTGATCCTTTCAAATGTTTTATAATTGCCAGAGAGGGCACTCGCCACAGAAAGACAGAGGTAGACAGAGAGAGAAAGAGAAAGGGGGGGGGGGGGGGGGGGGGGGGAGAGAGAAAGAGAGAGAGAGCATCCCCAATAGTGTATGGTCACACCACCATCCCTTCTCCATTTGTCCGTCCTGCCCAGATCTTCGATGTGTTTGCACACCTGCCTGGCATGTTTTTCAAACCACCTGGGTTTGAACTGCGGCCAGCCATCTGATTCCCTTACCCATTAGGCCATGAGGCTGGCCTGGGATCCTATTTTAGAGAGTGTATGAGTCTTTGCTTCACAGATTCATCATACTGTTGGAAAAAAATAAAATAAAAAAATGATCTGCTTTTGAGGAAGCATTCTGAATACTAACATATCAGATGTGCTTTTGCATGTCTTGAAGAGATATAGTATTCCCTATGGTCATGAAATCTAGATCACTCTAGTTTCAGGGTATGAAAATTTTGTGAAGAAAGCATGAAGACTGCCCCTACCCTGGCACATTTTTTCTCGAGGTGGCAGTCTTCACCCACCACTTCCCCTGACCCTACCAAGCCTTCCCAGCTATCCAGGATTAACCCATGTACCTGTGCGCTTGGCGTATAGAGGTTGGCCTAGGAACCAAACCTCCATCTTCCATATGGCTTTGGCATCACAGGGTGGCACACTATCACTGCACCACCTCGGCAGGGCCTCACATTATCACATTTGATCGACAAGATCCACCTGTGTGTACACATTTCCTAGTTTAGATATTTCTTTCCCTCTTGACAGTTCCACCTCCATGGAGTATACTTCTTTGTTAAAGATTTGTGGAGTTTCCGAGTCCTTTTTCTACCCCTTGTAATTCTAAATGCTGGCCTCACATCATTGTTCATGTGTTTCCATAATTTCAGTTAAACAGAAAATGTGAAAGACACCATTGTGACCAGAATCAGATGCCTTAGTTATTTATTTTGCAAAAGCAAAAACAAGTAAGAGCATCCTTTAAATAACAATATTTTCTGATGTTAATGTTGAATTAATCCAAGAAATGAATATGTATTGATGGTATTCTTTGGGGTTTTGAAAATCCTTACAACCACATAATTAAATGAGTGCCTTTAGAAATACTGATAAAAGCCCATTGCCATTCAAATATCTATACAAGACAATGGCTGTAAGCTGTGGGCTTGGGAGATTAGTTTGGCCACGAGCCAGTGTTTATCACAATATTTCCATCTTAGCTGATAAAATTTAATCATTCTTATTTAAATAGAAATCAGAATTAATGCAGGTTTTAAAGAGTAGGAATAATAAACGAATCACACTATCTTTATTTCAGAGCTCCTGGCATATATTGTCTATTCAGAATGAAAATGCTAGCGGTTGTTGTTTTGCTAGTCTATGTTGGACTTTCATTCCAGAGTCCTCAAAAATAATGAGCGATTGCTGCTCAAATATGTATTTCTTCAGCTCCATTTTAAGTGAAGTGGTTTCCTCCCTCCTCTCCAGTAGGATAAGCAAGGCTTTGTGTATGGCAGGAACATAACTTGAACTGAGCCACCAGGACATGGGTGGAAGCTCTCTCCAGGAGGAGTGATTAGTTTGGGTCAATCCTTTCCCATCCTCATGCTTGGGCTCTTAAGAGATCAATAGCAGGAAATGAGAAGGCAGCTAGTGTAGACGGGGTATGAGGCTAACTTTGGAGCAAATCATGGTGCTGCTATAGCTAATCAACTCTAGAGTCAAGTCCAACAGAGGAATGGCCAGATATCATGGTCTCTTAGAAGTGATTAGAGCCTGAAGAAACATAACAACTTAGGAAGTTGAAGTTCAGAGAGCAGAAGCAACTCACTCAGGGTCACTCACTGAGCCAAAGATAGAGGTGTGAGGCAAACCAGGTCTCCAGGTCCCACCTAGCTTGGTGTGCTTTGGACATTGTATGGTCCTTTCAGTGCAGAAGCCAAGACCTGGAGTTGACACAACTTGGTACCATTTTATTGGATTCTCTGTACATCTTTGGTTAATGTCGCAAATGGTGTATATCAAACCAACCCATTCAAATCAAAACACCTTCCTGGGCCAGCCAGGAAGGCATGAGAGTTAAAGCAGCTAGATCTCACATGGCTGACTATGTAATTCAAGTCCCAGACCCAGTGACTTGAAAACACACTGGGCACATGTGCACATGTCTCCAAAATCCTGAGAGGAGAATGGAGAAGCCATTAAGGCACAGTCATCCACTTTCCCTCCTTTGGGGGGGTGATTTCTACTTTCTCTCTCTCTCTCTTTATCTGGTGAGTACATTAAACCTATAGCAAATTAAAAAGAAAAAATAAATAAATAAAACTTTCCCCATCTACAAAACAAACCAAGCAATTAAAAGAACACTCTTATCCTTTTTTTTTTTTTTGGAGAAGTTTTTTGCTATAAGGTGTGTGCATTTGCTAGAAAGACACAGAGAGACACAGAGACAGAAAGCAAGAAATCACCCCCCAGGGGGGATGGCCATGCCACAATCCCTTTTCCTCCTTTTTCTTCTCGGGATCTTGGGCATGCACGCACACGCGCCAGGCGTGAGTTTAAGCCACCGGGTCTGGGACTCGAGCTGCGGTTGACTACATGGGAGTCCAGTGACATAACCATTATGCTAACTGCTGTTCCCAACACTCTTATCCTTCACATTGCCCTCCATGATTTCTATTTCTTGGTTGGAAAGGTGTAGTAAATCTCTCAGCTCTCCTTTTCTCCTCCTTTAAGTGACATTTAAAAAATTTAAATATGCCTTACACTTAAATATAAAAAGAAAATAATCTTGGGGCCAGCAGGTGATGTTATGGTTAAGGGTGCTGGACTCCCACATGGCCTAATGCAGTTTTGAGTACCAAACCTGGTGGCTTGCTTTCTCACTTTCCCTCTCTCCTACTCTGTCCCTCTCTGGTCAAAATAAAATAAAATTAAATTAAATTAAACAAGATAATTCTAAAGAAAAAAGTCTCAAAATAGCCCATAGCTCACAGTCTCAATAAATACAGCTAACATTCAAAAATGAAATAATTACAACAGATAAAATCTATTGATCATCACCTATGTTCTAGTCACCATGCTAAACATTTCACTATCTCATCTAACTTAGTATAACATTCCTAAGAGGGGGGTTCCACTCTTATCCCCCATATTACTGAGGAAACTGAAGGGTAGAGGGGTCATGAAATGCCCTCCCTCAAGGTCACCGGCAGTAAGGGGCGGAGCTGCGATTCTAACATAAGCAGTCTGGCTCTTAACCTTTATTCCCTGCAGCCTCAAAAATGTGGATTCTTATTTCAGCCAGTGCTGAAGACTTAGTTGAATTTTAAATTTTATTTCATCCTTAAGTTTTATTATGCATCCTGTTGTTTCCATGGTCATATAATTTCTCCCATGTAAGAATTAGGCTCCATTAAAGTCAGTCAGTGTAAGCAGATTTATTAGAAAAGGCATTTTGGAATCAATTTGACTCTATTGCTTTTGACTTTATTATGAATTTCAGTTTGGGTTAAGGGTGTATCAGACTTCAAAACATCTGGTTAGGTCATTTAAGAACCTTCCTGAGACTTCACAACCTCTTAAGACTTCCTTTCAAATTCAGACACTTCCTCTGTCACCACGCTCTTACAAATGTTTTGAGAAATGATGAAACAATGCTTTATTCATTTGAGAAAATGTACAGAAGACCCCCATTTATCTGGCATCCATGATAGTAAGATATTTTATATAAGTAAAATTTCAAGATAACTAGACCTTGGATTTTTCCAACCAAGAGCTAGAATTATTTTTCTTAATAGTTTTTGGTAGCTCTATATCTCTTCTTTTGTTTACTTATTTGAACCATTTCTTGACAACCCAGAACTAGGATTATATCATTAATATTTGTGCCTAGTGAGAGTCCTCCAGAAAAATGTTTTTTTGGGATCTAGAATTCAAAAAGGATGCTTTGTACTTTGTACTGACAATGTCCCCTAAATTACTTGACATCCTTAGATCTTTTTTTAAAAATGTTAAGAGAACTTTGCTTAAGACCTAAAGCCAGGAAGCAGGTTAGGATTCTGTTCAAATAGTAGTTACGTGGATCTGTCGACAAGTCAAGAGAAGACAAAAATCCTTATCTCTGGAGTACAAAGTATTGAAAAAGATCAGTATTGTTTTAGTCAAAAGTAATGAGATTCTATTTCATCAGTTCAGTCTCATGTCCTTAATCTAACTTCTGTTGTGGTTCAAACTTTCCGTTTAAATTCTGGAAGATAATATTCAACTCTGGACTTGTCCCTACCATTAAGCTGGCCATTTTTTTTTTTTTAGATGTTTTTTAACTCTTATTTCTGTGTGTCTGTATTTAGTTTTCTTGATATAACACTCCCTTCTGAACTTCTTGGAGAACTAGTCTGGTGTTGGTAAATTCTTTCAGGTTTTGTTTATCTGAGAATGTTCTTTCTTTTTGTTAAAAGAGTGAGAGCAAAATAACTTACTGGAATATAAAGATAAGAGCTGAATGAGCATACCAGTAATGGAAAAAGGGGGTATTTTCACAGAACCAGTATTTTCCCCCATTCCATCTCCATTTGATGTCAATCAAAACATACCATTGGCCATCTACTTTAAAAAAATCCAATATGCTTGTGTACTAACACCAGTTACTTTATGTACAATAAAGAAATGGGGAAGGGACAATGAAAGAATAGAGAAAACTATACTGTAGTCGTCAGGATGTGCTGAAACCAAATTGTGGTTTTCTAATTGAGAATGTATCCTTGGTCTGTAAGAACAGAGTTCTGGAGTAAAGCAGTAGGCTCCCCCCCCCCCTTTTTATTTTCTTTTTCTTTTTTTTGGAGAGGTTTTTGCTATAGGGCACGTGTGCTCGCCAGATAGACAGAGAGACAGAAAGCGAGAAATCACCCCCCAGGGGGAATGGCCATGCCGCAATCCCTTCTCCTCCATTCTCCTCTCGGGATCCTGGGCACACACGCACACGCGCCCAGCGTGAGTTTAAGCCACCTGGTCCGGGACTTGAACTGCGGTCGACTACATGGGAGTCCAGCAACATAGCCATTATGCTAACTGCTGGTCCCACCCAACAGGTTCCCTTTTTAGTAGACACCTCCTGTCTGCTACTGGAACACATCCACTGGATCTTCATCCTCCATTTCCACCTACACAGGTGTGTCTGTTTCGTTGATTAGCTGCCCATCAAATTGGAATCTGATCTGCCTCATTGACAAACCCCCATCATTCACAACAGGCTTTCAATAGTTTACTGAGTGGTGCATGCCTCTTAATCTTAAACTGCACCACAGAACCATCCTGTCCTGCCACCTTCAAATTAATATGATCGTTGTTCTCAGTCTTGACTTTTTCCTTGGGCTTTTCATTGGCCATGGCAAACGCCAAAGTCTCCTCAGCTGCCGCTTCACAAAAGAGGTGCCAGGTCCTCACCGAGCGAGCCGACATCCTTAGATGGGCTGTAACTTGATGACGATGATGCTGTTGCTTGAATACAGATGCCAAATCACAATAAAAAAATTTTTTTTTGAAGTTTGTTTCTCCCATGGAAATGGAGACACAGAGAGAGAGAGAAATAAAGCACCCTTAAAAGAGTTTCACGCCACGATCAACACTCAGCCTTCCCAGCCAGCCAAGATCATGGACCTGGGCAACCAGCATGTAGACTGGATGTCTGCTGGAACCGCAGTGAGACCACTGTCCGCTCTGCTACCAGATGAAGCTGCTCTATATCTGCTAAGACTCTAAGGCACCGTGTCCGTATTCAGAGGCATTAGATGGCTTTTGCTTTTTCACTGTTATAACTGCAATGGACATCAAGGAGCCACAGGTCTCTATGCAACTCACGTAAAGACTGCTCTGGGATAAGTACCTAGATATAAAAGCACTAGAGGGACCAGCAGTTGGTGTAATGGCTATGATGCTGGACTCCCATGTAGTTGACTGCAGTTCGAGTCCCGGACGTGGTGACTTAAACTCACACCGGGTGTGTGTGCGTGGGTGCCCAAGATCCTGAGAGGAGAATGGAGGAGAAGGGATTGCTGCGTGGCCATCCCCCCTGGGGTGTTATTTCTCGCTTTCTGTCTCTCTGTCTCTCTCTGTCTTTCTGGCGAATGCATGTGCCCCATAGCAAAAACCTCTCAAAAATAAATAAATAAATAAATAAATAAATAAATAAATAAATAAATAAAAACACTAGATGTCAACTTCATTCATTCAGTGTTGCTGAAGTGCTCCCCGAAGTCACTACACCAATTTACATTTTTGTCAGCAATCTATAGGGAAAGACCCCTATTTCCTATTATTCTCATTAACATTTGGTCTTATTTGTCCTTTTATTTGTTATCTTTATCTTGTAAATTTTAGTCTTCTATCCATCTGATGTTTTTAAGGTAATACTTCCAACTAGGAAACTTATAAGAGAAACATTTATCTATTTCCATTGGACAATCACATGTTTATGATCATGACCATGCTTACAAATCAGTTAGGTAGAGGGACCAGGCCATGGTACAGCAGTCACACAACAGGACCCACATGAGGAAGGTCCTTGGGTCTCATCCCAGGACCTCTCTGAGCACACTGAGCATGTGTCCGCTCATGATCCAAACCAGCTGAGACTGGAGGTGGGCTGTGGCATGGGGACCTCTCTCTCTGGTGGTGCCTATCTCTCTGTCTCCAGCACTCTGTCTCTCCTCATAGAAGAAATAGATACATTTTAGAAAAGAAAAGAAATATCAATCGGGCAGAGACAGAAGTTACATTTTGCATGACATTGGAGGTTATTCTATCACTTAAATGTTTAAAAGGAATATTAATATTTAGAGCTTTATTATTATTATTTTTTTAATTTTTCCCAGAGGACACACGTACTCACCAGAGAGAGATGGGGAAGTAGGGTGAGAAATCACTCCCCCCATGGGGGAGAGTCACCCCCAATCCCTGCTCCTCCATCTCTTTCATCTTTCAGGACTTTGGGTACGCATGCACATATACCCAGCATGTTTTTCAGGCCACCGGGTCTGGGATTCGAGCCATGCCTTCAGTCATGTGGGATCCAGCTGCCTTAGCCATCATGCCCCTTTAGATGTCTGCTCAACCAAGACCCAAGAAAGAGAAATCTTAATTGAGGCAGCTGTTGAAGCCTCCTCAGCCAAGTCCTTGAGGGAGCAGTGCTGACACTCACAGAGGCAAGAGGCAGGGGGCTGGGCTTCCCATGACATGCCCAGTACACCTGAGGTGGTCGGGGTTTGCATCGCCCTGGTCTGCTTATCCTGGTCTACTTCTGTAAATGGCACTTTGTGGCAGGCATTCCTTGTTGTGGTCACTACAAGCCACCTCAGTGGGGTCTCTTATTTCTCTTGCTGCTGTCAAAGTGCTGTTTACCACTTTTCACTGCCATTGTCTAGTTTCCCCGGAGAGAAGCTTGGATTCAGGACCTATAGCAAACCTCTTTCTCTCTCTCATCTCTCCCTTCCAGCTCTTACTGGCCCCTTCCATCACCATCGCAGGCACATTCCACCCTCTGCTCATTGTTTCCACCCCCTAATGATCAATACCCTCCACCTACTGGTTCTGGTTCTAACCTGGCCTCGACCACAGTGTGATCCTTGGCCAGCAACTTCACCTCTCTGGGCCCCAAGAGGTTGGATTGAATCAGCACTTCCATATCCAAATGCAGAAACAAACTAACAAAAACTAGGACTGATTAAACACTGCTTGCATACTAAGTAGAACCTAAAAATATTCTCTGCTTTCCCACAGAAACATTTGTTTTTTCTTTTTTGCTAAATACCTTGCGTTCTTTATCTAGTTTTACTTTTCCCATGAAGGGAAGAGGCAAGGGGATGAGAAGTAGGTCACATTGCTCTTTGTTGTAAGAACAACAGCCCTGGTGTGGTAATACTTAGCAAATGGCACCAGCTTCCATGTTGAGAGGCAACAGAGAGCAGTGGGGTCTGTGGCAAACGGGAAAGCAGGGCACACACCTGGGCTAGGGGGAGCCTCTTACTGTTGTGTAGTTCAGGACTGGCATACCATGCGCCCTCAACCTCATCAGAACTTGGAATTCAGACTTTGAATACAAAGTCTCCCAACATTTTATTCAAGTCTTTAAATATTGGCACCTAATTCAACTCTAAAACTGAAAAAAAAAAAAAAAAGTCACTCTATTAATGAGTACAGTATAACCCTAATGAGAGAGGCCTACGAGCCGTTTTTGGTTTAGGCGACACCAGTTTGCCTCCTTGCGATTACACAGCCTCTTTGAAGAGTTTCAAATGCTTCCAATTAATCATTCTCGCCTTCTAGTCATGCCTTTACTCCACGGATTTATACTAATACTATACTTTGATTTATCCTAATGTCGTAAGCATTGCATGCATTGCTTTGTAGTTTGTAGTTTCTCTAATAGTTTCACCTCTGCGCTTTGTCTTTTTATCTGGATTTGGAGCTCCATAGGAGCAAGCAGGCCCTGGACTAGGCTCTAGAGAGAAAAGCTCATAGTCCTTGCCTGCAAAAGGAGCAGATAGAAGTTGAGTAGCTGGCCCTGGGCAGGGGTATGGGGAGATATATGGCCGGGAGTGCAGAGCACTTTGCTTCATCCAGGAGTCCCTGAGCTATCAGGTCATTAGCTCCATCTCTTCTGCACCTCTCAGGATTGCCTCATTGTCCTTTGTCCAGACCACAGCAGAAGCTCCCTAACGGACCCCACTCTCACCCCAAGCTACTCTGGTCCTCCCCAGGCCTTTAAGATCACTGTAGTCAGAGCGACCTGTTGATGTTGCATTGGCCTACTCAAAATCCTTTAAGGTTTCTCAGGACTTGGGGAAAGCCCCAAATCCTCAATGGGGCTTAAGAAGACCTAGTGTGGCCTCTCAGTCTCTCCAGCTCTATCTCCCACTTTTCCTTGTCTTCTTCATCTCTTATCGTTTAATTTCTCAAATAAATGATATGTCCTCCCATCACAGGACCTTTGTACACACTGCCCCATCTGTCCAGACTCTGCTTTAAAATCCTTCTCATCTTTCAGATCTCACCACAAGTCTTGGTTCTGCGGGGAAGGCTTTTCCAAGGCCCCAGGCTAAGTTGGGCTCCCCCTTGGTTGTGGGACTCAAAGCACAGGTATCATCTGTTGTCTTCATGCATATTTCTTTTTCTTTTTCTTTTTTTGGAGAGTTTTTTGCTATAGGGCGTGTGTGCTTGCCAGACAGACAGAGAGAGACAGAGAGACAGAAAGCAGGAAATCACCCCCCAGGGGGGATGGCCACGCCACAATCCCTTCTCCTCCATTCTCCTCTCAGGATCTTGGGCACACATGCACACACGCCCGGCGTGAGTTTAAGCCACCGGGTCCGGGACTCGAACCGCGGTCGACTACGTGGGAGTCCAGCGACATAGCCATTACGCTAACTGTTGGTCCCTTCATGCATATTTCTTGCTCTTTTTATTTATTTTTTAAATGCCAGAGGGTACATGCAGTGTGCAGAGTGAAAGAGAGAAAGAAGGAGAGAGAAATCAGGTTGAAATCCTTTATTCCTCCATCTCTTCATCCTATTAGGATTCGGGGCATGAGCACACATGCACCCTGCATGTTCTTCAAGCCATGGGGGACCAGGATGGGCCTGGCCATCTAGGATCTGGCGCACTCACTTGTTGTACTCTGAGGCTGGTCCTTTCACACTTGAATTTCTAGCAGATTTCACAATGCCAAGTCCAAAGTAAACACTCAATAAATGTTCGTTCAATGAATGAACAGAAGCAGAGTGACAAACTGCAGGAAGGGTGTGATTTTAGAAGCACCTGCTACGTTCCTCTGTTTTAAACGTACACTCTCACTCGGCTTCTCTATGAGAGGATGAGGTCTTCAACTATACAGTCAGAAATATAGTTAAAATGTCAACTCTTCTGGAAGAGAGAACAATACCCTTCACTACTCTCTTCTTGAGAGTAGAGTTTAAGAGCAGACAGGGTGAATGTTTAGGACAGGACTGTGCCCTATGTCTAATTGTTTTGTTTATTGTTGTTTATTTATTTATTGAGAGAGAGAGAAAGAAAGGCAGGTAACTCTAAGGGTCTTCTTACCATAATCTTCCTCTTAGTCTTAGCCAGCCAGGATCATGGGCACGTGCACACACACTCAGTGTGCACACAAGATCTCAGCGTGTGAACCCAAGACCTTCTGTGTGGCTCCAGCATCTCCAGGCATTGCCATTTTGTTGTGCTACTGAAGCTAGCCTGTGTCTGACAAATTTTTGATAAACCATAGCACCAAGTACTACACGTGGAGATGTGCTTTATATGAGGAAGCGCCTTTCAGTTTTGCAGGTGCTGAGTTCAGAAGGCATCCTACTGTCTAACCCTTGCTAGCCCAAGAGTGGCCTGCAGTTCAGCAGCATTGACAACACCAAGGAGCTTGCTGGAGCTTAAACTTCACATGAACAGCCATTTGCCCTAGTTCTCTATGGTATTCCAGTGCCCACGCTGATGCCTGGTGCATGAATGGTGCTCGGTAAGTGTGTGAATGAATGAAGGAAGAAATGCTAAAGAGAAGGGATGTGAAGGAAGGAATATTTCAGATGAAGGAAAAGTGAATCAATGCTTCAGTGAATGAATATGAGAACCTCTGCTCTCATAGATGTTTAAATGGTGAGTTGTTCCCCTGAGGGCACAAAGTCCCAGAGGCAATGTTGAGGATACCCCAACACTTCCCTGAAAGAGAAGGAGGGTAATCATCTCCTTGACAGGAGAGGCAGAGCCTTGACTTTGGTATACGAAAGGGCCAAGGAAAACCACTGGGCTTCTTCCCTTTCTTTCCTCTTTTCTTTCTTCAAGTTTCTTCATTTATATCTTCCATGAGTGAAAAAGAGATAAAGAGAGAGGAAGTAACAGAGATAAGGGTACCCCAAACAGGGCTTTGATGCCAAAATCCACCCCTAGTCTGCAGCCTGGAGCCTTCAGCCAAACCTGGATCAAGGTCACCTCATGCCTGATGAGGTCAGGGAGGTCTGCAGACACGAACTGAGAACCTTCCATGAGGGACTGAGGGATTGCCTTGCAGAGCACTGTGGCTTAATGCTGTGCCACTCTCTGGTTCATGGATTTCTTTCTTTTCTTTATCTAGTTATTGACATCGGATATCTTGTGTTTGAGGATTTAAAACAAACCCGTCTTATCTTTGAAACAGTGTTCCTTTTACTCCCTAACCTCAACTCAGCTTGCTTAACTTGATCCTCTACTGTCGCCATTGTTTATCGAGATCAGTACAGCCCCAATACTTTGGTCCTCAGGCCCTCCTGTTCTCCTTATCATGAAAAGATCCCAGCCACAGAGGACAGAAAAAGGTAAACAAATGACTACCAAGAACTTGGTGATGCATCTGAATCCAGGCCTGCATACCCAGGCAATACTTAACAGAGAAATGACATTTTCCTATTTAAGTAATTCCCTGGAGAAATAGCCCTGCAAAATATTAAATTCTGAATGTGGAACATGGACTACAGTCTATAGTTTGATCAATTCTCTATCATGGTAATGAAAGTAATAATATTGAATCATTGGAAATGTCATGACACATTTTTGCATAGAAAGACATGCCATGACTTTTCCAACAACCCCATAGCTAATACTTATATAGCACTAACACTGTGTAGGCACCGTTTCAAAAAATTTACTGAAATGCATACTTTTTTTTTTTTTTTTTTTTTTTTAGTTTTTGCTATAGGGGGCATGAGCTCACCAGAGAGAGACAAAGAGATAGAGAGAGAGAAAGTGAGAAATCACCCCCTAGGGGATGACCACGCTACAATCTCTTCTCTTCCAGTCTCCTCTCAGTATTTTAGGCATTTACATACACCCATGTCCAGCATGATTTTTCTAGCCTCCAGGTCCTGGACTTGAACCACGCAGCCAGCCATGTGGGACCCAACACCTTAACCTCTCTGCCATCTGCTGGCCCCAATACATAACTTTTTTTTAAGAGTTATTTTATTTAACTTTATTTATTTACTCATTTATTTTATTTTAATTTGACCAGAGAGGGACAGAGCAAGAGAGAAAGAGAGAGAGGGAAACCGAGAAAGCAAGTTGCCAGGTCCAGGACTCGATCCATAGTCGGCCATGTGGGAGTCCAGCGCCCTTAACCACTATGCCATCGGCCAGCCCCAATACATAACTTTTTAAAGTTTCTTTTTTTCATGAGCAAAAGATACACATACAACAAGAGGGGGAGAGAGAGAGGCACCCATAATAGGGTCTTCAGGTCATGATCCACCCCAGCTTCAGCCAGCCCCTGATCATGGGCTTGCACATACTCACTATATTCAGAAGTTTCCAGATGTGAACCCAGAACCTTCTCAAGTGGTTCAGCCTCTCTCTCGCAGCATTGTGGCAACACTGCTCTACCATCCTGCCCCAATTTACTTAAACATCAACTCCTTTTATCTTCATAACAACCCAGTGAAGAAATATGATCACTCTCCTGTTTTACAGATGAGGAATTGAGGCACTGAGAGATTAAGTAATGTCACCCAAGATCACAGTTATTGAGTAAGTGGCAGAGCTGGGCTTCAAACCCACATAATCAGACTTTCCGGATTCAAGCTCTACACTTCAGTGCCTCTTCTAAAGTCTGAAGACTGCTACGTGAATTCATGCATGCTTTCATTTTCAGATCTGCACTCATCTGTCATAAATAAGACCCTCCGTGCAGGGATTCAAAGGCAAAAATAACAATCTTTTACTCTTGTAGAGTAGCTTAGGAAGTGCTTCCTTGATGGTCTAACGACTCTATTCACAGATGTGGACACCTGAAGGCTAGAAGATTTTCAAACCTTTTTTAAGGTTCTAAGAAATAGAGTTTGAAACTGGACCTGGATGTTCTTCCCCTAGGCCCAACGTTATTTGTATCCCAATATGCTTGCTTAAAATACCAGCAGAGATCAAACACGCAGCATGTGATATGACTATAACAAGCAACGATTTGTGCTTGCCTGGGCTACGTAAAGTACCATAGGTAGTCATAGATTGTGATTACATAATGAATTAAATGCCATCATCCTAACCAAAGTCCTCACATCCTTTATGAGCCATCCTGAAGAGGAAGAACAGTGCCATGATTAATTTATGTGTCAGCTTGACTGGGCTAGTGACCATCCAGATGAGTAGTAAGACATTTCTGTGTTTCCAGAAAAGATTAGCATTTAGGCCCAGAAGAATACACTCCATATGGCATCATTTAATCCGCTGAAGATCTAATGAGGCAATGAGGTAGAAAAGGGTTGGATTCACTCCCTGTGCTTGAGCTGAGTCCTCAGTCCTCTCCTACCCCACTTATGGGTGCACCTGGTTCTGTGGCCTTCAGACTCTGACTGGGACTTATACCATTGGCTCCCAGTTTTCTCAGGCCTTTGAGTTTGGACTGGAACTATACCACCAGCTTTCCTGGTGCTCTGGATTGCAGGTGGTGGATCATGGGACTTCTCAGCCTCCATAATTACATGACCAATTCCTATTATTAATCTCTTTCTTTATATCTGTATACTCACAAGTTGTGTTTCTAACAGTTCTGTCTCTCTGCAGAACCCTGACTGCTACAGGGAATGTATTATTTTAAAGGAGTAAATAGAAAGCATCTTGTAAAATGCACAAACTAGCTGTGGTTTCCATTCAGAAGAAAGTAGTGCCTTGTACTTCAAAATATGATGTTTCCCTGTTTCCTGGTTTATGAAAATAATTCCATGTCCACATTTTTCTCTGTTATGGATTTACTTGCCCACTGAAAAGGTTGCCCTTTTGTAATGAACTCTCATTAAAATGCCCAGTTAGTGACATCGATAAGTTTATCCTTCAGAGAAGGAGCGCATGCTGAGGTTATAATGACATGGTCTTTCAGTGTTCTTAAGGCATTGATTAACCCTCACCTGCCAGAAATCATTAGCAAATGGATTGCTATTTTCTGGTAGTTTTGAAAAGAGGATAAGTTTTAGTAAATAACCATTGGCTACTTTCCCAGGGGGAATGTCAGATTAGAATAGCTCTAAAATGCCACATTGGTGTATTTTTTAGTGGGCGTATTTAGGAAGGAATGGAAATTGCATTTCGAGCAGCTAATTATGGGATAAGCGTGCCTACTTAACCAAGCAGTGAGCGTGTCAACTCTGCAAGAGCTATCACATTATATATATATTTTCTGTTCTCTGGATAATTAACAGGATCAAAATATTACTGTCAGATTCAAGGGGAAAATTAACACATTATCTTAATTGTCTTTTCTACTCAGGTACGAGGCATTACCATTTCAAAAAGGACTTGTCTAATACACTGGAATTTTAAACTGCAATTCTTGAAGATGCTGTTAATCCCTTTCCAAACTTTGATCTACTATTGTGAGATCTGTGGGCCCTGGCTCCTCTATTTTACTTTGGAAATATTTAGAAATGATTACAGAGAGCACAAGGATGTGCTGGAACCAGACCCCACTGTCTCACAAGAGCCGACTGCTACATGCGCAGAAATTTTGTAAATGGGGTTAGACAAAGCTACTATTATTTTTTAAAGAATTATTCATTTAATGTTACGTATTATTAGTATTATTATATTAATCTGCTGTAGGGCAAATGCACACTCACCAGTGAGACACAGAAAGAGAGGTAAAATGAGAAAGCAGGCTTCCAGGTCTGGGACTCAAACTGTGGTTGGCCATGTGGGAGTTCAGTGCCTTAACCACTATACCCAGGCTGGCCCCTCAAAGCTGTTATTAAAAAGTAAACTTTAGGGAGTCAGCAGGTGGTATAGTAGTTATGTTGTTGGACTCCCACCTGTCTGACTACGGTTTGAGTCTCAGGCCCAGTGGCTTGAAAATCACTCTGGGTACATACACATGCATACCCAAGATCCCAAGAGGAGAATGGAGGAGAAGAGATTGTAACATGGCCGTCCCCCCTGGGGGTGATTTCTCACTTTCCCTCACACTGTCTGTCTCTCTCTCTATCCAGCAAGCTCACATGCCCTAAGGCAAAAAATCTCTTAAAAAATAATAAAAAATAAACTTTAGCCCCCATCGGGTGGAATAATTGGTGGCAAACTGAATTCGAATACTGGAAGTCATGTGACTGATCAAGGGTTCTCATCTCTAGTCTTTCAGGGTCCTGAACAGCTGGAGGGCTGGAGAAAGGGCTCACAATGTGATGAGACAGGTGAAAGTACCTCTCTCTCTCTCTCTCTCTCTCTCTCTCCCATCTCTCTCTCTCTCTCTCGTGTGCATGGATGTACTATCATAAATAAAAAAATAAATAAAAGTAAACTTGAGAAAACTTCATAAATTTACAATTAAAGAAATTATATCAAGGGACCAGCAGTTGGCGTAATGGCTATGTTGCTGGACTCCCATGTAGTCAGCCGTGGTTCAAGTCCTGGACCCGGTGGCTTAAACTCACACCGGGCGCGTGTGCATTTGTGCCCAAGATCCTAAGAGGAGACTGGAGGAGAAGGGATTGCGGTGTAGCTATCTCCCCTGGGGGATGGGTGTGGTTTCTTGCTTCCTGTCTCTCTGTCTTTGTCTTTCTGGTGAGCGCACGCACCCTATAGCAAAAACCTCTAAAAAAAAAAAAAAAGAATTATATCAAGACAAAGATAATAAATATCTAAAACTCATTACTTCCAGATTACTTTACTATTTTCTGTGTTATTGAGGTTACCAGGTTACCAGTATTGTAGCTTCATAGTGGAAATACTATATAATAGAGAGCTGATCTCTCCTAGGTTTGCAGCAAGTGACATTACACTGGTAGCATGAAATCAGCCATGGTGGGTATTGACACCACGGAAATCGGCAAATACCACAAGTCAGGGCTTTGTTGATTGTCTAAACTAAAGTTGGGAAACTATGGCCTATAGCCTGGTTGCTTATTTTTGTAAAAGCTTTATTGGAACCTTTATTTACATTTTTGCTATGGCTGCTTTAGTGCTGCAATAGTAGAAGTGAGTAGTTCTTACAGAGAGTGTATGCTCTGGAAGCCTAAAATGTTTACTATATGGCTCTTAAGTCACTGATATCTGATCTATATTAAGAAGGGATGGAAAAAACATTGGAAATGCAGATGACATTCCTAAAAGCATCATGTCTGTAACTATTAGGTTATTGGGAAGGTCATGACCTTTTCTTAGTCAAAACAACCAACCCAATAGTACATGTGTAACCTATTCACATAATTAAAGATGCTAAGAATAGCTATCTTCAGGTATAGCTGTATCTAGGAGTTCAGATGATGTCACTGGATTGTTCATCTTTGCTTTCTTCTGTATTAGCTTCATTTTCCAGCAGGATTTGCAATGATGTGATAAAGTCACTCTTCCAAGGTCTAATATCCTAGCTGTAGTTTAGTAACCCAGCTAAGAGAACATCACTTCCACAATAGTTGCAGCAGTTAAAGTGTTATATTAACTCATCATGGGTCGTGGGCTCACCTATGAGCCAACCACAGAGATAAGTGTGTTGATTGGCTAGGCCTTGGACATGGGGCCACCCTTGGAGCTGGTGGTAGGGATTAAGATCAGGATCAGCCCACCTGAAAGTCCTGGGAGGAAAGGAGTGTGATTCTCCAAAAGAAAATCAGGTGTTTTATTAGAGAAAAAGGAATTAGCATCCAAAGATAGCAGCCATGGACTGTAAATATCATCTAAGCCCTGGCTGTTCAAAAAATGATCTAGGGCCAAGCAGCCTGGCCATCACCTGGGAGCTTGTTAGAAGTGCAAAGTCACAGGCTCCCTCTCACACCTGCCAACCGGGATCTGCATTTGACAAGGTCCCCAGGTGGTTTGGATGTATATTAAGATATGGAAAATGCTGCTCTAAGCCAAATGTTTCACTCTGCTGGAAACCAAGTTAGAACCTGGATGACTTGTGTAGTGTCTCCCAGGTTAAGTGCTAATACAGCTCTAACTAGCATTCAGCTGAGGTCCACCCACTGCTACCCCAGCACCCCATGCCCTAAAGAAAACTGCCCTGCTGATCTCCTTGACCTCTTAGACTGAAACTGTCTTGAATTTCACCTCCTTTCACAAAAGAAGTTTAAGTGAGACCAGAAAATAAGATAATTCCCAGGGTTCCCAAAAAAGATCCTGTCTTCAGTTCTCCATTTGCAAGAAACCAGTGCAAAACTACACTCTCCCACTCATTTACACGTGCATTGCCGGTGTTCTGTTAGTTCCCAGGCACCAGATGGTTCTGTTTTATTTCTGTTGGGTTAACATGGAATCCTGAGTATTCTCATCATCATCATCATCATCATCATTGCAACGACAACAATAATAATACATGGGTATTTGTTAAAGTCAACAGTGTTCTTTGCTATTCTTGAGGCTGGCGTGGAAATGCACAAATGTTAGGCCTCTCCCGTATTTCCTTACATGTTGACATCAGGAATGACACACATGGTTAACAGATTTTCCACATGTTTTTCTCCTTGGCTGACATCTCCCCACTCAATCAGAGCAGAGGCTATGATCAGAGAGAGTGTTGATTGACTGCTTAGAGGGCATGAGCCTTCATGAAAACACTGGAATGACAGTTTATATAAATATCCTGACACCTTTCTTCTTATTCTCCTCCCCTCCCTTAGATTCCCATTCTTATTTTTCTTCTTTGAGCTTAAAATTAATATTTTCTTTGTGGACATGTCCTACCCCAGCATGCCTCAGAACTCATTCAAGCAGCTTGTTAGCATTTCCTACTTAATTGGATCTCTTTCTTTCTTACCCATGTGGAATTCTCCTGCTAAGGGTTTCTAATCGATATAATGTCAAAAAAAAAAGAAGAAGAAAAAAAAGAAAAGAAAAAAGATCATGTCCCCAAATGACGTAGTGTAATATATCGTTTTTTTTTTTTTAATGGAAAAACACTAAGACTCAAACTTAGGCTGATGTTATTTGGGGGCCCAGGTCTACAAAGTTCTGATTATTTGGGTAATTTGGGCTGGATCTATTTAGACCCTCTCTCATTTGTCCCAATTAGTTGGCTAATTGCAGCTGTTCGGGTCTGACCTGAAGGGATGTTGGCTGCTTCCAAAGAACAGGGAAATAAATGATGTCGTTTCCTTTGGAACAACATTAAAGTTGGAAAGAGTTTAGTACGTACAATTTTCCCACTGATAACATGTTACCTTCTGGACACCCTGGAGTGGAATGAAGATTATCTTCTATTGACAGAGGTAAAATTATTTTTTTGAGTTTGTGGTCTCAGAGTCTGTGATGATTGTAAAGCACGTATTTCTAAAAGCTGCTTTTGCAACAGAAGAAGCTTGGCGAAAGATAGTCTTCTAGTTACACAGATTATTTCAGCCGGCAGCAGGTGCCCCCACACTGACAACAGTCAGCCGAGGTTCTAAGGAATCTAGGTTGCTCCTGGGAATAGAACTGGCCACAACACCCTCCCTTTATCAGGACCGTGCTTTCACACAGGGATAGTTCTTCCCCTTCTTCTCCCTTCATTTTCGTGCTCTCTCCATTTACACGTTACACTAAGCATTTGTTTCCAGGGGGGCTGTAGTCCTGGGCTCTCAGAGGACCTAAGTATTAAAAGAGAACCTTTCAGAAAATGTGTCTCCTAAGTGTTCCCACTCCCCTATCCTTTTTCTTTCTTTTCTTCTTCTTTCTTCCTTTATTTTTAGAGAGAGAGAGATTTTTGTTATAGGGCATGAGTACTCACTGGAGACACAGAGAGAGACAGAGAGAGAGAGAAAGTAAGAAATCACCCCCCTCCTCCAGGAAGGATGGCCACATCGCAATCCCTTCTCCTCCATTCTCCTCTTGGGATTTTGGACGTACAAGCACTCGCACCTGGCATGAGTTTCAAGCCTCCAGGTCCAGGACGTGAACTGTGGTCAGTCATGTGGGAGTCCAGCATCTTAACTACTGTGCCACCTACTGGCCACCCCCCCATCCTTTTTAAAAATGTTTCTTTCTCTCTTTCTTCCGTAGGTGAGGGAGATAAAGACAAAGACAAAGAGACAGCACCACCAACATGATCTTGACACCATAACCCTCCTGTAGCCTCAGTCAATCCATGATCATGGACACGTGAGTACCCAGTATACTTGAAAGTTTCCAGATGTGAACCTGGAACCTTCCTCCACAGGTCAGTCTCACAGGCATCACATTTTACTATTGTACTACTGTTTGGTTCCCCTCTTCCTTTTAAAATAAGTTTATCTATTTCTTTTCTCTAAGAGTAAGACAGAGCACACCCAATAGAGTCCTGACACCACAATCTACGTCCAGCCATAGCTGGCCGGTATTATGGGTACGTGAACTTGCCTGTCAGTACAAAGATGTCTTGGGGTGTGAACCTAGGACCTTCCCATGTAGGTCCAGTATGGCAGAGTATTGCCTTAACTGCTGCAACACTGTCTGACCCTCACTTCTCCACTTCTTCTGAGAGTCCAGGGAGGCTGCCTGTTAGCATTTCCTGATGCGTAGGGGATTACATATCTCATTACAGCCCTTACTAACAAAATTCTTCAAAGCTCCCTCATCTCCTTGCCCATCCCAGAATACTCTGGCAAATATCCCTTAATCACTTTTGCTTAGAAGTTATAGAATAGGTCAAGTTAAGAACTGTGCATTTAGGGACCATCAGATAGTGTAATGATTATATCGCTGAACTCCCACAAGGCTGACCATGGTTCGAGTCCCAGACCCAGAGGCTTGAAACTCACTACAAGCATGTGTGCATGCATGCCCAAAATCCCAAGAAGAGAATGGAGGGAAAGGGATTGCAGTGTGGCCATCTCCCCTGGGGGGGAACTTTCTGTCTATCTCTCCAGAGAGAACGCATATCCTATAGCAAAAATCGCTCTCTCAAAACAAAACAAAACTCAAAACTGTGCATTTGGATCCTAATTTCAGCTATTTCAATCATTGAATTAGGAAGAATGCATTTATTTCTCTAGACCTCAATTTCCCCATTCTTGAAGTGAAATACATTGGCTAAGGTCTGTATTAAATCCAAACCTGAAAGATGAATCCATTTCAAGAGAACATTAATATACATACAGCCCAAATTATTATAGAATCTGGCTTTCCTCACCCCTGAAAAGATTCAAGTGGCTATGCATTTGTGAGACCTGGCAAAATGATGACCAGTCTCAAAAGGCAGTGGCATAGGCCTGGCCCGTAGCATACAGAAAGCCGCTGTCTCTTTCCTCTGTAATGAATGTTTTTGTCTCTGCCTCTGTGAATGTCTAAGCACTTCTAAAGAGAAAATTTCAACTCTAGTTTTCCCCTTTGTGAGCCAGTCTTTTGAACTGCAAATATATGAGCAGAGACTATTTATGCATTCAACTTCTCCTGTACATGTTTGTTTGACTGGTAAAATAGAAGGTAAGGGACTATTTACAGATATCTTTGAGAATAATATAAGTACACAAGGGGGCCAGAAATAATAGGTTAACATCACAGAAAATGTAGGCTGTGTATAAACTTCCCAGCAGTTTGCATGATTCAATTATGAAGTAGTATCCCATAGGAAGGGCTTTGATCATCTGCACTTGAGACGTTTCGACTTGGTCGGATTTTCGAAAAATCTGGTAGAGTGAAACGGGAGAATAGGCTGCTATAGATACGGGGCCTTTTTTGGCATTAATTTCTTGCTCTTTTTTTTTTTTTTCTAACTCCACTTGCTAATTTCTTTGAATAATCATTACAGTGAAGAGTAACAAAGGGCTCACTCAGCATCTCAGAACAGCAATGGCAAGTGTGATCAGTCAAATGTTATAGGAGCCTAATCCAATAGTGTTGGCTCTTGGGCAAAGTGAAAATATTTCTCTGAGTGCAAATGACTCATACGTGTATGTAAACTTGCTGATCACTGACTTGGGCCTTTTTGAAGACCAGAACACTCTGTTTTTATTCTTCTATTTTTGGTTAACTGTTTTAAAGTCAAATAAGACATAGGAAGAAAAAAGAATACATCCAAAACATGTACTAATAAGAATTATTTTAAGACAACCATTCTTGCAATTACTACCCAGATCAAGGAATAGAACTTTGCCCAACAGATGCCCCGTTTCAATTACAGCATCTTTGCACCGCTCCCCGGCCAATCATCCTGACTTTTACAAGTGTCACTTCCTTTTATTCTTTTTATCGTTTTATTAGTCAAGTAGGCCTTACTAGATACTCTACTTTGATCTTGCCCAGTTTTAAAGAAATCTTATATTTGTAAAGTCTCTTTTCATCCTGTATCCTCTTCTTTTCCTTAACGGTTTCTGTTGAAGCACTTGAGAAATTTGACCTTAGTTCAGAGCGCAGTTCAGCGTGTTCCTCTAGCTTCCATTTCTCCTTCGATGGAATCCAGAACCTGAACTGGACTCATGTTTGACCTATTTGGGAATAATATAGTTGGTAGCGTGTTCCTTCATTGGGAAACACATGAGGGTATCTGCGTCTTTTGTGATACCACCAGTCATAGACAGTCAATGCTCAAATTCTTTCATTCATTTGGGTTTGCCAAATGGTAGCATTTTAATTCTATCTTTTCTTCATTTGCTAGAAATATGAATATATAAAGAGATGCTTTTTCTCATCTATAATTGATTTCCCAATGGTACCATTTATATATAAAAGGTGGGGTAAAGGCTTAATTATTTCTTTAGACTTACTAATTTTCAAGATAATGAATTAGTGCTCTATCATCCCAAAGATGACCAATTAGTGTTCTCTAAAAACATTGTTAGTGATTGACATTAAAAATAGAAAGAAACTGAGCACCAAAAAGAAAAGATAGGAAGAAAAAATCAAGGACAATAGGGAGAGAAGGCAGAACAGAAGGAAGGAAGGGGAGAAATAAGTGTCTGTCTCACAGAACAAATAAAGGACGTGTATATGGAAAAGCTATAAAACACAAATAAAAGAAGTCAGAGAAGATCTACACAAACGGAAAGATATTTCATGTTGTGGTCTTTGGTTATATCATAAGGGATCAATATTGGCTCATTAATTGTAACAATAGTAACTGTATTCTATCAATGCGATGAATGTATTATAACAATGTAAGGCATTATTAATAAGAGAAATTGAGTGAGGGAAATATGAAAACCTTTTAGATTATTTCCACATTGTTTTGCAGACTAAAACTGTTCTATGATATTTATTTATAAAATGCATTATAAATTCATGATTCAAACATTTTTTTTTGTTTTATTTTTGAGAGGTTTTTGCTATAGGACATGTGTGCTCGCCAGAAAGACAGAGAGAGACAGAGAGACAGAAAGCGAGAAATCAACCCCCTGGGGAGATGGCCACACCGCAATCCTGTCTCCTTCATTCTCCTCTCGGGATCCTGGGCACACACGCACATGTATCCAGCGTGAGTTTTAGCCACCAGGTCCGGGACTCGAACCACGGGAGTCCAGCGACATAGCCATTACACTGGTCCCTGATTCAAACATATTTGATGAGATTCATTCAGTTGTAACTTTTATCCTTTTGAAGCTTAAATTGTCCCATCATTGGCTTCTTCAAAGAGCCTCTTGAGTCTTTTTCACATGATCTTAATCTCAGAATGTTTTCTTGATATCTGATGTGACAAGCTATTCCAGACTTGGGGCCAGCAGCTGACGTGGTGGTTAAGGTGCTGGATTCCCACATGACCAACCTCAGTTCAATGTCTGGACTTGGCCTGAAAATCACCCTGGGCACATGGGCGTGCATGCCCTAAGCGTGCCCAAAATCCTGAGAGAAGAATAGAGGAGAAGAAATTGAGGCATGGCCATTTTTCCTAGGGGGTGATTTCTTTCTTTCTCTCTTAGTCAAGCATGTGCCCTATGGCAAAAACCTAAAAAAGAAAAAAAAAAAAAAAAGGATTTTTTTGGGGGGACCAGCAGTAGTTAGCGTAATGGCTATGTCACTGGACTCCCACATAGTCAACCGCGGTTCGAGTCCTGGACCCGGTGGCTTAAAACTCACGCCGGGCACGTGTGCGTGCGTGCCCAAGATCCCAAGAGGAGAATGGAAGAGAAGGGATTGCGGCGTGGCCATCCCCCCTGGGGAATGATTTCTCGCTTTCTTTCTCTCTGTCTCTCTCTGTCTGTCTGGCGAGCGCACATGCCCTATAGCAAAACCTCTCCAAAAAAAAGAAAAGGAATTTTTTAAAGAATCATTTAATTTTATTTATTATTAATTCATTTGCTATAGGTCACATATGTTCACCAGAAAGAGACAGAGAATAAAAGAGGGAAAATGGGAAAGCAAGCCACCAAACCATGGTCAGCCACACAGGAGTCCAGTGCCCTAACCACCACACCACCTGCTGGCCTCTCTAGACTTTCTTTTTTATACTCTTGCCTGATATAAAGAAATGAGCCATTTCTTCCAGAAGGCCTGGGGGTCAGTCAGTGGTGTGGTGGTTAAGGGCACTGGACTCCCACATGCAACCCCAATTCAAGCCCCGGACCTGGTGGCTTGCTTCCTCACTCTCTCTCCCTCTCTCTTCTCTCTCTGTTCCTCTCTGGTCAAATTAAAAAATAAATACATAAGTAAAGTTAAACAAAATAATCCTAAAAAAAAAAAAGGCCTGGTTTTCTCTGTTAGTAGAAAATAATATTTCAAGACCACAGTTATTTCTAGATCTCTCCAATGGATGTAATGAGTTTATAGTGATGATTCCATTTCAAATCCAACACTACAATTGTTCATTTTATTAAAAAATTTAACTTAGCCTATTCTGTAATACATCTGTATGTCTTTTTCCAACACTGAGAACCCTGCTTTTAAGGATACAGGAAATAATAAAAATTAGAACATTCCACATAACTCATGTTGTGTTATACGGAATTTTGCCCCAAATTACACAACAGTTCCAGAATAACACTATTAATATTTCGAACACATCTGCAAGCACTGAAAAAGTTTTTTTTTTTTTTAATTGCCTGGGAGACAACAGGTAGCATGGTCATTAAGGTGTTGGACTTCCACATGGCCGACCATGTTTTTTTTTTTTTTTGACAGATTTTCGCTATAGGGCGCGTGCGCTCGCCAGACAGACAGAGAGAGACAGAGAGACAGAAAGCGAGAAATCACCCCCCAGGGGGGATGGTCACGCCACAATCCCTTCTCCTCTATTCTTCTCTCGGGATCTTGGGCACTCACGCACACGCACCCGGCGTGAGTTTTAAGCCACCGGGTCCGGGACGAGAACCGTGGTCAACTATGTGGGAGTCCAGCAACATAGCCATTACGCTAACTGCTGGTTCCCAACAAATGATCTCTTACATGGATTATTGTCAATATTAGGTCTTTGATGCTAAATTATTATTAAACAGTTCAAATAAACACCAATATTAAGAGTGCATTATTCACTCTTCCTTTAGGTAAGTAGTTGAATCCTAAACGGAGTGCTCTTATTTGTCAAAATACTCATATAAAAATGAAGTGCTCTTTTGGTACTTTCATTAAAATGCTTTGGCACTTTGCATTTGAGCTTTGTGTACTCTTTATTCTACCATTTGTCTTCTTTCTATTATCCTAGGAACCTGCCAGGGATCACACATAGTCTTGAGACCGATGTACTGAAGTCTAAGTTTTACTTTCCTACACCACATAGCCACTAGAACGCTTCTCAGAGTAGGTCCTATTGGTTGTGTTGAAAATTTATTCTAGCCTAGCCTGGTGGTGCACAGTCAGTAGCCAACTAGACTGTAGTGGTGGAAGCCATGTAGCTAACAGTGGTCCAGATCCTGGGGTCAGTTTGAAAATCCTTGGGACATGCACACGTACCCAAGATCCCAAGAACCTGGACTGCTGGGGAAGGGGCATCACAGTGTGACAAGACACTGTCAAAGGTGCTTCTCTCTCATGCATGCATATGCACTATTTATCATGAATAAAATAAATAAAATTAAAAACGAAAATGTATTCCTCTTCACTTGGTGACTAGTCATGTACTTGATATTTGTTTAGAAGGTAAATATTAGTGAGAATGTTGGCGTTTCACTGTTTGCTTTATTTATCAAGTTAATAGACATGTGTCTTTGTCAGCATTTTATGAAGTACCTAATCCTAATATTAGGTACTCAATATGTAAGACATGGTACTGTCCTCAGGGCTGTTACAAATATTGACATTTAAAGTAACTACTGTCTGCTCCAGCTCATGGTCTGGTAGTTAAGATGGCTGGATCTCACGTGGCCAACTGTGCAGTAAGAGTCCCAGACCCAATAGCTTGACAAGCATGCCAGGACATATGCGTGTGTGCACAAAATCCCAAAAGGAGGGAAAGATGAAAGATAAGGGATAACAGGGTGGCCATGCCCCATAGGGGGTCTTTTCTCACTCCTCATCTCTGCCCCTGTGTCCCCGTCACCAGTGGTTCATGCATGCTCTGGCAATTAAAAAATAATAATAACCGCTGTCTTATAAATGTGAGCTCATCTAAAGAAATCTACTGCCTTTCTAAATAATAGCAAATCCTGCTCTATGGAGCTTGTAGCCAATGGCACAAAAGAGTAATCTGTCTGGATCATCCATTGGAACCTTTAGAGTCACCTCTCCTTGATGTCGTTTAGCTGATCAGGTGACCAACACCACATCTGCATCAAAGGTCTGCACCTCCTTAAGGCCTGGACTGTGCAATCACTGCTCTCCTTATTCCAGGAGATGGGGCCAGGCAGAGATGCTTCAATGAAACATGACCAAGTGCTTAACCGAAGAGAAAGAAACCACAGTGAAGTCCAGAGCAATAATCTGGCTTATCCTTCATCACCCCTTTGTCTTCTTTGGTTCCATAAGAGCAGTAATTCTTAAGCTATGTCCTCTCTGGAGCCAGGGGCACCTAAATTCATCAGTGTTCCATGTCTTGGGGTGGATAACAAACATGAATGAGTCTAAAAATCTTAACAGTTCATGAGCTCCTCAACAAAAGTACAATTAAAATAAATTTCACGTAATTTTGGAGTTAAAAGGGACCATAGAGGCTTCCTACTGAAGAAGTCCAATCTCATTTTACAGGTGAAGAAATGCAAGCTCAAATATGTTAAGGGATTTGCCCAAGGTCACGTGCGAAATGAGGAACTAAGCCAAGGTCAAGCTCAAGGGTCTGGATTTTCCAGCTCTATGATTTTTCCATTTGAAGCATGTAGAATCCTGTCCTTTAAGATACACTTTAAGAAAAGGCCTCTGACCATCTATTTCACCACAAGCAACAAACCTATTTAACAGTTTCTGATGCTCCCCAAACAGCATTTCTTAAACTGGGTCCTTAGGCCCATGAGCTTTTTGTGGGTCTATAAGAATTTGATTTTTCTTTTCAAAAGGAATTGACTGATGCCTACTATGAAAGTCAAATAGTCTTATGTTGAAGCAGATCATCTCAATATCACAGAGGATGGCAGTATTATCCAATGCAAATTATATATTTTTCTATACCTCTTATATAATAGTACTTTTTTTCTTTAGTTATTGTGTAATGGTATTTTCTCTCTTCCTCAAAAATCCTTTTTCTATTTTTTTTTTTTTGGTACAACTAATTAAAGTAATAAGAAGCAATCTATTCCTGTAACTCCTCCATCTCTGCTTCTCTTACCCTTAAAAAACACTATTTTCTACCAATTCATTATGCTAGTCTGAGCCTTCTGTATTCTTACTGGCAAAAGAATGAAGTATTGTAAGATCACAAAACCTCATGCGGAGTGAAATCATGAAGCACACTTGTTTTCAGCAAATAATATATTGATACAATTATTATGCACTTTAAGGTTTACTATGTACTTTGAAGTTTAAGCCTAATGTTTGGCATATCTATATTCTAAAGCAATGGAGGTTTCCTTCAGAATAATCAAGAAATTAATTTCTGACCTTATATATTCTGGATAACAACTTGTCTTAAATGATCCCAAATATCACAAGGAAAACCAGTCACAACAATCTTGTACTCTACCACATGGCTGGTACTTCACTCGAGGATGTTACATGCTACATGTTCAAGCTTACAACAGGTCTTTAAAAGCAAGTTATAGGAGAGGTCTGCTAAACCTTTATGGAAAATGCATATTATAAGGGCCGGCTCTGTGGTGTCCTAGTAATGTGCTGCTCAGGGAAAGCTGGATCCCACATGGTGACCATGTTCGGAATCCCTGGTCCATTCAGCCGGAAACATGTGGGGCACATACACAAGAGCCCAGGATCCGATGAACTGTGGGACAGGAGTGGGGAGATCATAGCATGACCAGATCCTGTGGAGGGTACTCATCTTTCTCTTTCACCCCTCACCTCTGTGTTATTCACTCTCACTTGCATGCATGCTCTATCAAGAATAAAGAATTTTTTCTTATTGTTTATTATGAAAAAACTAGATAAATTTCAAAAACATTTTTCACCAAAATAAGTATTTTAATTCCATTTCCCCCCACACTTTTTTTTTCTTTTGGGGAGAGTTTTTACTGTAGGGTACATGCACTTACCAGAGAGACAGAGAGAGACAAAGAGACAGAAAGTAAGAAATTGCCCCCCTGGGGTGGGGGGAGGATGGCCACATCACAATCCCTTCTCCTCCATTTTCCTCTCAGGATCTTGGACATGCACATACAAATGCCCAGTGTGAGTTTTAAGTCACTGGGTCAGGGATTAGAACCCTGATGGACTATGTGGGAGTCCAGCAACGTAACCGTTACACCATCAGCTGGTCCCTCCCCCCACACTTTTATAAATCCTCCTTGTACTATCTTTATCTTGCTGATGAGACATCTGAGGCTCAGGGACTTCACATTTTCCCCAAGATCACTAATCCATTCAGTGACAAGCGGTGCTCAAAATTGATTCTCATTTATTCTGTAGCAAACACCCTATCCAATATACAACCCCCTCAAAAGGTATTGGGCGTGCTCCACTGGAAGCAAGTAAGATAATTTAGGGTCTTCAAGGCAAGACGTGAAGTAAATTCGAATGAGTTGTGACTAAATATTTCTCCTAAATGCCCTTTAATACCACAGCTTACATGAAGCAAGAACTCTTCGTTCGCTGACGTTAAGCCTTTCACACCTGTCTCATACTTGTTAATCTCCTATTTTAATAAAGAGACAGCAGCCTCAAGCATAGAGCTTTGGGCAAGCAATTATATCCAACCAAAACTTAATAGTATTATTGTCTTATATTTATTTCTCATAGTGACTTTTTATTCCATGTGATATGAATTTCTCATTTATGGAAAGGATTAAAAAGTTTCTCTATAAAATACATCCATCAGGCCAACCCCATGGCCTAAAGGGTTAAGGGAGCAGAATCCCACATGGATGACTATGTAATTCAAATTCCAAACCAGGCTGCTTGAAAAACTCCCCAGGTACATGTGTGTGCATGCCCCAAATCCTGACAGAATGGAGAAATCGAGAAGAAGGGATTGTGGCATGACCATGCCCATGGTGAGTGTTTGCTCCCTCTCCCTTTGTCTCTTTGGCAAAGTAACTGCCGTCAGGCAAAATTTACTCACATGTACTCTGGTACTCAAATAACCAATATGTTGGAAACACTGTGCTTCTCAATGCTTCACTTATTTGTGGCCTGCAGGAAGCCAAGGTCCATTAGGCTCAGAAGAATGTGACGACACATTAGTATTTATACTCTTGTGCAGGTATTGTCTTGTGATTGGTCAGGATTTCCTCAGAACCAACTCTTTAAATGATTCAACAGACATTTCCCCAAGACCTCACTTTTTGTGAACTCCAGTCTGGTGCAAAGGGATCAGACCAGAGCACCAGTAACTGTGATGAAAGACAGAGCACGAAAGGGGCTGGAAGTGAGGCCTAGTCAGAGTATGGCAGTCTTCATGTACATGGCGTCCCTTCTGGAGACAAGGGATCAGAAAGGCTTCCTAGAGAAAATGGTATTGCACTTGCCAAAGAGTTGGAGAGAGAGAGAGGGACAGAGAGAGAGAAGGCAAACTCCAATGGAGTATGATCATGCCACGATCTCTTCTCCCTTTCTCCATTTCTGTTGGGATTTTGAACATGCATATTTATGAATTTAGTATGTTTTTCAAGTCATTGTGGCCAGCATTTTAAACATGATCATTCATGTAGAATCAAGATTCCTTAACCACTATGCTATAGAGCTGGTCCCAACAAATTCAGTTTTTGAGTGTTGTCCTGAATATAGAGAATTAGATTTCCAGGTGGGCAGTTACCCAGTATTGGAGGGTTTGGGAATTTGGGGCTAATGGTCATCTTTCCAGTCACAGCAATAAATAAGAAAATTTCTCCTTTTCACTGTTTTTGGTTAACTCTTTGTATGCAGATTATAGAGTATTTTATACCAGAAATACCTCCTCATGGGGAGGAATAAAATGATTGACCGGGTTTGTGTATCCATGTGGCAGAAAGAGAAATTTCCTCTTGGGTCATTACCTTATTTATCTTTGTCTGCTAGAGGAGAAACCTTGAGGCCCAACTTTTTGTGTATACAGAAGAATAATTTTTTTAAGAGAGATTTTTGCTATAGGGTGCATGTGCTTACTGGAGAGACAGAGAGAGAGACAAAGAGACAGAAAGTAAGAAATCACCCCAAGGAAGAATGACCACACTGCAATCACTTCTCCATTCTCTTCTTGGGATTTTGGGTACTCACACATATACACCTGGCATGAATTTTAAGTCACTGGGTCTAGGACTCGATCTGCAGTCAACCACGTGGGAGTCCAGCAGCATAACCATTATGCCATATGCTGGTCCTGAAGGACAATTATCTTTTCCCTTCCTGTGTTTTTTAATTTTGTGTTGTCACCTCATCTTTAGGAGGGCTTTTTGTGTGGGAATCTTGTTTGAATTGGTTTAGAATTATGTTCTTTCCTAGTATGCTTCTTTGTATCTGCTGATTGTTCTTGGGGATATTACTATATTGAGAATACTTAACTTACGCATTTCAAGATGAACCTTAATCAGAGTAAAAATAGTCTCAAAGTTACAAATTCTCATAGGAGATATTTATATATTTTTTTAAACCGAGGCCCAGGTCTAGACAGTCAATCTTCTTGTTCTTTTTCTTCTTTTAATTTTGCTATAGGGCATGTGAACTCACTGGAAAGAGAAAAGAGAAAAAGAGAGAATATTCCCCTAACCACCCTGGGACAGATCCCATGCTATGTCATGATCTCTTCTTTTCCATTCTCTTGAGGTTTGGAACATGCATGTATACCATACCTGGTATGTTTTTTAAGCCACCAGTCTTGGACTTGAACCATGCAGGCAGTCATGTGGAATCCAGCCACCTTAACCACTACGCCACTGACTGGCCCCAGTCAAGCTTCTTTATCAGTCCATGCTGGAATGAAGATTTCTTGGTCCATCCTATCACTGAGGGTGTAGTTCTTCCACTGTCTTGGCCTTATGTAAACATAAAGCCTTAATGCCTATTCCTATACGGATGTTAAAGCCTAAGCTTCTATTTTGCCCAGCTTGACGACCATGAATCCCATCCAGGGACAGCTGCAGCATCAGTTCTCATGTAACCCTCAAGACTTCAAATGTTTCTTTGTTTTAAGCCTTTGGGGATTTCCCTGGTTTTTTTTTTTTTTTTCCAAGCTCAGCTTTGCATTTAAAAGGATGTTCATTATATGTCATCCAGCATTCCTAGAGCTTTTGTAACCAGAGATTCTTCAGGTTATCCAGTTCAAAATATTCCCAGAAATGAAGGTCTGCAAGGAAATTGAAAGCCCTATTTTCCCTGAGTCTACTACCCCACATGGACTATTACTGGGTTTTCCCAGAAAATAGGCATATTGAGGAGATTTTGCAAGAGTGAGAAAGAATATTAAAAATGATATCTCCTTTTTAGATAAAGTTGTAAGATAAGGGTGTTCCAGGCAACTGCATGACATGAGGGAACAATAGCATCAATGCAGGGCATCTTACAGCATGATGTATGACTCTTTTTCCTTTAAATTATGGAAGAATAATACAATAGAGAGAAGGATATTTCATTTTAATCTTTTACATCTGTTCCTGAGGTACAAAAGGATAAAATAAGATAAAGCAGTACTCTCTGGAGAAGTCCATATTTTCAAAGCCTTTTTGGCATTAATGTGATTATTAATTGTCACAGATCATCACTGTCATCAAAAGAATATTGTGTAATATATAGTGATCTTTATAGGTCTAGGAGAGAGAATTTCAAGTTTCTCTCTTAACCTGAGCCACTTAAAATGAAAAACAAAGACCATTAAATCCTGTTCATCTGTTGTGGATCCTAAATATAGTTTATTGGGGCTCTTAATTCACCCTGAAAAATGCTGTAATTATTGAAAGTGTCCAAGCTGTTAACTCGAAAACAACATATGCCACATTTACATAATAATTTGCATATAATTTCCATGTAATTCATTTAATGTCAAAATGTACAGTTACGTTTTCAGCCCCTCTGCCTTTTACCCCCATGCCCTTACCTGGCCCTGCTGTGTTAAGCTGGAATATCTTACTTGTTGGAAGTTAGTTACATATGGGTTTCCAAGAGATGGCTGGATAGATGATGTAATCTGTCATCTTGGTCAAAAAAAAGGTTTGACCAAATGTTTACTTTTCCCTACTAAAATGTCTATACTGTCTGCACTGTAACAAAGTAAAACAAATAAAGGTACTAGCCACTTGGTTCTGCTGGAGACACATGGGCTTGTTTTAAAGGTGAAGAAACTAAGGCTCAGAGAGTTTCTACCTGGTGTTTGTTTCTCCGCTCCAGCAATCTAAAAACCAACACCTGCCATACAAAAGGCTTCTTGCACACCTTTTATAGATCACAGACCTGCTTTTAAAAATATCACCATTTGCCCATGTGATTATTTGTAATACCAAAGAGGTGGCCCCTACATTTGTCATCAAGCATGGGGAGAATTATCCCATCTGGTCCAAAAAACATATTTATCTAATTTGAGTGGGTTAACTTTCTGCCTAAATTAATTTCAGTCCCTCAAATATGCCATGCTTTTTCTAGCTCCTAGCTTTGCTGTCTCTACAAGCTATATTTCCATTCCTTCCCTTCTACCAGCTCTCTATTTGGCTAATGCCCACTTATCCAGTGTTTGGTTTATCAGGATACCTTCTTCTATGCCCTTACCGCTAGACTGGATGTCCTCAAGTGAACTTTATCACACTGTTTGACTTGGGTTCCTCTGAAAGCAAAATGTTGAGAAAAAGACTTCAATATAGGTAGTTTACTAGGAAAGTTAGCTGAGGTTGCAGGAGTGAAGAAGCCAGGGGGCCGGGGCGGAAACAGGAAAGAAAGAAAAGCACTAATAGAATGCATCATTGAGGTTAATGCTCAGGAGCTCAATTCTGCTGGTTCTCCTGCAAAGTATATGAAATGACGCCAGTGCATCCATTTGAAGGATGGGGGACTGAGGCATGCATCCACCAGTTCAGTCCCCATTGGTTGAGCATTGTTTCAAATGTCATTAACTTCCTTACACTTCCTGTGCAGGTGCATGGACCACACAAGCGCTCCATGGTTTCTGTAGTGTTTAGGGGGAACTATGAGACTGAAAGCAAAGCTGTGTGATGCCAAGTTGTTGGTTTGAAATAAGCTAAAAGCTACCTGTCCAGCCAGCCCTGCCTGGAGTCAGAAGTAGGACTGAGCAGGTGTAATTTGGTTACTGGATGTGTCTAGCAATACAATCTGTATTGCATTTTTTCCCTATTCTCAGTTACAAGCCACTTGGAGACTGGGGCCGTATGACAGTGAGGGCTTCAGCTAGACATGGTGTCCCATAATTATTTTCAATGAATAAATCAAGCATCAAATCTAGTTTAGCTTTAGTAAAATCGATTACCATGTCCTAAGAGCTGGCTTCTTTAGTTTAACCTTTTTTCTCCCCAATACTTTCCATTCCAAAAAGCAGGAAGAAAATAAACAAATCAAGGAAAATACTTCACATGCATAATATAAAATTGTCGGAAGTGAAAGCAAAACCAGGTTAGTCAGGATTCTTCATTTGAAAGTGCCAGCGCATTTCGAGGCAAAATCATAGCTGATTAGTTTCATACAATGGAAGAGCCTCAAGTAAACTATGGTAAGTGGGTAAAAACCAGGCCATGGTTAGAGTCTCTGTAGCGTTTTCTGATAGATGTATGTCAGTTTTTCCACTTGCTTCTTCTTCACCTTCTTTTCCATGTCTTTCCTGGTCTCATTTAACCTGTTCTTCTCTCCTATATTTTTGCCTCTTCATCCCTCTTCCATGCCTAGATTTTGGCTTGACAGTAGGGTCTACAGCATAAAACCCTTGGAGGTCCAGAATGACACTGTAAATGGTAGAGTTTCTGAAGTACTGAGCATAGCCCAGACATCACCCTCCTCATAGCACTGACAGAACTCCAAATGGGTGACAGAACTGCTTTTACTTTGGGCTGCTCACTTTATCAAAGGAAGAGGTAAGGAAAATGAAGGAGCTGGGACCAGCAGTTAGCATAATGGCTATGTCGCTGAACTCCCATGTAGTTGACCACGGTTCAAGTCCTGGACCTGGTGGCTTAAACTCATGCCAGGCACGTGTGCGTGCATGCCCATGATCCCGCGAGGAGAATGGAGGAGAAGGGAGAGAAGGGATTGTGGCATGGCCATCCCCCCCGGGGGGTGATTTCTTGCTTTCTGTCCCTCTGTCTCTCTGGTGAGCGCACGTGCCCTGTATCAAAAACCTCTCCAAAAAAATTTAAAAAAAAGAAAAGAAAAAGAAAATAAAGGAGCCAGGTGTCCATTATTCCTCCCAAAAGAAATACCCAGGCCTGACAACCATGTGACTGAGAGGAGGCTATGCAAGTAGGTACCTCTGAGGCTTCCTTACCTGTAAGAAACCATCAGAAACGCAGTCGTGGTCTGCAGCAGTG
Organism: Tupaia tana; assembly: GCA_026018925.1. NCBI lineage: Eukaryota > Metazoa > Chordata > Mammalia > Scandentia > Tupaiidae > Tupaia > Tupaia tana. The sequence continues at coordinate 31,963,566 of JAKSZU010000018.1, forward strand.
GCATGGCAACCCACATCCACCTGCCATTCTTGAGTGTCTCTGGTTAATTCCAGCAGCCATGGGCATCTTGCCCTCCAGGCATGACCTGAATTTCAGGCTGAACCTTCATGCTGGAAACTCTCTGTGGGTGACTCCTTAGAACTGCTCATGCACCAAGGGGCCAGAGAACAGGCTAAAACAGTGACAGGGAGGGGCTCTGAGAGCTGAGGGGACATTTGGTATCAGAGAAGGAGGTAGCGTCTCTTTCTTCCTTCCTCCTTAAGTGTCAAATTCTGTGAGGGAATCCCTGATGGCACAAACAGCTGTGCCTGGTACATACTTCTGGAAGCAGCCATCCCAGACATGCCCAGGAGTGTTACTGAAGAGTGTGTGTGTGTGTGCGCGTGTGCGTGCGTGTGTGTGTGTGTGTGAGAGAGAGACAGATAGACAGGTAGGCAGGCAGACAGAAAAACAGACTTTTTCAATGCCCAGCATTTAGTTTTTTATAGTAATTATAATGGTTAAATTTATCAAGCGTTCATCTAGTTCCAGAACTGTATTAAGTGTTTTACACATGTCATTTCATTTCATGTAACCCTGCAAACAACTTCGACGGGTAAATTCTATGACTAGTTCCATTATAGAGATCACAGATCATGGACGGAGTCTCAGAGAGGCTAAGTGAACTTATCCAAGGTCATGCTGGGCTTCACAGCCAGCGAGGTCCGACCACCAACACTGACTCTGTGGTCACCAGAGGAGATGAAGAGAGAACTGCAGGAATGCTGGAGGCTGTGCACAGCTATGTGTGGAAATGAATGTGCATGTGTGGGAGGGTATGTCTGTGTGTCATCTATGTTTATGTACAGAGAGAATCATGGTTAGAAACACAGTCCGCAGCCAAATGGCACAGGTCTGAATTCCGGCTCTGTTATTTCTTGTCTGTGTGATCTTAGGCAGGTAGTTTAAACATATCTGTGCCTCAATTTAATCATCTATAAAGTAGGCATAGGGATGGGGGTATTTAAAAGGGTAATGTATGGGGCTAGCAGGTGGCATGGTGGTTAAGGCGCTGGACACTCCCATATGGCTGATCACAGTTCAATTCCCAGACCTGGTGACTTGCTTTCTTACTTTACCTTTCTCTCTCTTTCTGTTTAAATTGAAATAAATTAATGAATAAATAAAATTAAATAATTCTTTAAAAAAGAAAAAATAATGTATGTGAAGCCATTTGGACAACCGTACATTGGGTGCCTACTTTGACCCAAAGCTATGACTATGCTTTCTGATTTAGTGCCCCCAACACCACCGTAGAGGTAGGTATCATGATTTCCATTTCCTAGATGAGAGATTGAGTCTCAGTGATACAAAATAGCAACTCAAAGACAGAAGAGAGGAGCCAGGAGCCACCCTTGGTCTCCATGCCCTCCTGTCTTATACCCTTTTAGTGGCTTCATTTGCTCATTTGCTCGCCCTTCAGCACAATACCTTTCATATGGACTTTGAGTTTTCCGTTTTTTCCGAATTGGGGATGATGCCCCTCTCTCTACTTGAGAAAAATCTGCAACAGAGTTGCTTTTACATGGCGACCCCTTGCAGCTTTTTAATTGCCACTATCTCTTTGAACATTTGGAATTTGTAATGAAATCACTTTCCAACCCTGATTCATCCCAAATTCAATATTCTGTTTCCTTTCAGCTTTCTGTGTTTCCCCAGCAATGAAAAGATTGGTAACTTTATAAAACATCTGAAAGTGTGCTGGAAGTTTCCTGGGGCTTCCAGTGTTGTGTTATGTTATCTTTGGAATAACTTTGAAGTCCCACCGGTGTAATAGAAGCCGTTATTATGTCATGGAGCTGATTAGCATGCCTGTGGGACACATTAATTCATGCTGACATCATAGCTGGGTTTGCAATCAATCGGTTAGTTTTGCTTCTTTTTGCCCTCTCCCCATCACCCTCCTCCCCAATCCTCTTAATGTGAAGGTGCTGGGCTGGCTGAGGATAATGGAACATATATGGATGCCCCTCGATGGGGATGAATTTAACCATAGCAGCCACTGCTTCCTGACAGCACTGGGAGGAAATGGCAAAACAAAGCATTTGGCAGAAGCAGGGAGAGGACTGCTGGCCCTTTGATTTGCCTTGAAAGGTTTTGATTTAGTTGGCATTCAGACTCTTGATATATAAAACTTTTTAGCTCAGTAGTCAGCATAGCTGCCTGAATCCATTTGGTTCCGGTCATTTATGATTAGGCTGATTGCTGGTGGCTTTGAGATTGTGGGGAACTGTGTTGGCCTTCATTGGGTAAGACTGTCACATTCCAAACTATCTCTTGTGCACAAAAGTACATTTCATTGACAAAGGAAGCTATAAAGAGGAGATGTGTAGACTCCTATTATCTCAAATTGTTAATATTTAACATGCATTAAAGAGCTATCTTTCTGTTCACCACGTACAATTAATTTAATCACCAATGCGCTGTTAAGTATCTATCAGAAATGTGAATTTTTTTCACGACATATTAATCTGGTAATGATGTCTTTCCTTTTACCTTTAGATTTCGTGTTGGTATTTTAGGTTACAAGGAGTGTTCTCTTGGGAGCAAAGGAGAAATCACAGGAAGTATTTGAAAGAACCTAATGACATCTAATTTAGTTGGGGATATTTCTAGTTTTCATACAAATCAGGCTCCTCTTCTCCTCCGAGGCACATGTTGCCTGCTTTCTTCCCTTGTTACCTTTCCACCTGTGTGACACCTCTCTGAGGCTCCAGATGAGCGCCTTCAGCAAATGAAAAGATCACTCCCCTGTGTCAGTTTAAAAATTTTCTTTGGTTATTTGTTTAATTTTATTTATTCCTTATTTTTAATTTGCCCAGAGAGAGAGGAAAAGAGAGAGTAAGCCACCAGATCCGAGACTTAAAATGCAGTCGGCCATGTGGGAGTCCAGCACTTCAACCGCTGTGCCACCTGCCAGTCCCTCCTTGGGTCAGTTTTTGACCTGGAAGGTGAAAACTATTATCTTTTTTGAGTCAAAACAGAAGAAATCTGGAGAAGGGTAGCTTTATTTTATTTGCATGTGTAGATGGCTGTGACCTCCTCCCTGGGAAATCTGCTTACTCACAGTTCTAAGTCCTCGTTCCACCCCCACCCCCAAGCTCCCTCTTTAAAGTGGTCATTGCACAACCAACTGCTTGCTCAGGGTCTGTCTTTTCCCACTAGACTTAGGCTACACAATGGCAAGGAGTATATATGTCTGCCTTTTTTTTTAACCACTGTAAAATAAAATATCCCCAATATATGGTAGATACTCAATAAATACTTCTTGAATAAAGAAGCAATTCAACCAAAGCTTAGCAAGAAATTGAATCTACTGAGATGTTCAAGAGTCTTTAATGGAGAAACAACTTCAGACATATGGGTAGCATTTAGGAAACAAAGGGATGATGCCGCACCCAAATACCTACAGCAGTGGGAAGCTGTTGGCTCTCCAAAGGTAAAAGGAGAAAGAGAAGGAATGGTTTAGTAGAGCCAATGAAACCTGGAGCCTTGGAGGGGGGACCACCTGGAAAGAACTATGGTCACAGAGGGAGGCAGCCTCTGCAGGAAAATATGGCCCTGAAAAGAGAAGGAGGAGATATTATAACCTCAACTCTTTTATCTTCTTGTCCCCCAATATCTTCATAGTATATCCCATGACAAAACTGGAATGAAATCCAAGTGGCGGGAAAATTGATCATCTTAGGGATCATCCTTCCATGACACAAACAAGGCAAAGAAAAGTAAGGATAGCTCTGGGGTAAAGCATACCAACACAATAAAGTAGTATGTTAAACTCTTCTGCCCAGCATCTAGCCAACTGGAAGAAAATAGAGAAGAACTTGAACCACTGATATAGATTAATAGATAACACGACATCCTTTTGCTATAGAGAAGGCTCACAGAGATTCTATTTATTCTTACTCTACAATATTATTAACAATCTTTGGGGTTTCCTAAGCAACATAGGGCCAAGACATTCATAAAGATACAAAAAAGACTTAGCAGAAACAGAAACGATTACAGCAGACATGTCAGCCTACTCATTCAGTACAAAGACAACTTCCCCTATACACATCAACAACCATGAGAACATCTCTTTTAAATATCAGTGTAGTCATCCCTATTTATAGCTTGGTTAAAGGATGATCCACACTCTCGGTAGCAAAAGGCAGGGAAACACATTTATTTAAATGTTTCTGGTGAAAATCATACAAATTAAATTAAAAAAATTGCACTTTAAGAGACCAGCAGATGATGTAATGGCTGTGTTGCTGGATTCCCATGTAGTTGACCGTGGTTCGAGTCCTGGACCCAGTGGCTTAAACTCATGCCAGGCGCATGTGCGTGCATGCCCAGGATCCCGAGAGGAGAATGGAGGAGAAGGGATCGTGGCATATCCATCCTCCCTGGGGGGATGATTTCTCACTTTCTGTCTCTCTGTCTCTCTCTTTCTGGTGAGTGACCATGCCCTATGGCAAAAACCTCTCCAGAGAGAGAGAGAGAGAGAGAGAGAGAGAAATTGTACCTTAAGAAAGAATGTTCTCGGTCCGATTCATAGCTGAATGGTTAAGAGAGCTGGATCTCACAGTTCAAATTCTGTCCCTGGCAGCTTAACAAACGCACCAGACACCCAGATACATGTGTGTGCATGCCCAAAGTCTCAACAGCATAGAGAAATGAGAAGAGATTGTGGCCTGACCAAATCCCATTGAGGTGGGATGTGCTTTCTCCCTTTCTCTCTCTTTCTCTCTGTCAAGCACATGTACCCTCTGGCAATTAAAAAAAAAATTATGAACACTTGAATACTTCATAGATCACCTTATTTCCCCCAAATGCTAGCTGAATGGAACTCTGTTAAAATGTTTAGATGATAAATAGCATGATGGAGGATAAGAACTATGACTAGGCTAAACTGAGTGTATTCCTGCATTTCCTTAATTAATTTATCAGGAAGATACATTTCAACTTTTTCCTGAAAGCCAGAGCTACCCAAAGATGAAACTATACTACTTAAGAGATGGAAAGCACCGCTGTGAAATGACCGATTCTATTACTTGCCTGGACACATGATCCTCGAGACTTCTTCCCACTCTGAGATGTTTCTATTTTCATGCTTTTATTCAGTTTGGACAACCACCCTGTAAAATATTTGCCTCGTTTTATATATGAAGAAGCAAGTTTTGGAATGTCTACTGTCTATAGTTACATGGTTAGAAAATAGTTGCATGGACATGAACACAGATTGAGTCCCTGTGGATCAATCTCAGAGAGCGTGGTGTTTTACTGTTACACCGCTGTCTGGCCTCTTCCAGATTTTAAAGACCCTAAGATATAGACCTTGACTTTTGTATGTTCTTATAAGAAAACAGCCATGCATTCAAATAATCAAAATAATATTTGGAAAGTGTCATAAGTGAGGTCTTTCCAAAATGCAATAGGGACAAAAAGAAGACAAGTTTCAGAAGAAACTGAAGCGAGGTATGAACTGGCTTGAAAAGTCATTGGAGATTTTCCTGGCAGATAAGAGTTGATGGGCCCTGAAGATGGTGAAAACCAAATATACAAAACTAAGAAGGTGTCATAAGCTGTGGTTTTGATTATATGCAAGAAATTCAGAGTAACTCCATTAATTGGGAGAGAGAAAAGGCAAGGAGAAGTAGAGTACTAAAGCTCAAAAAAGCAAAGTGACTACTCAAGCTCATAGAGCAGAGCTGGTAGCTGAATCCAGCTCTACACATGACCCTAGTATTCTGTTGACTGAATAATAGTTAAATCAGGGATTACTGGGGTTGATAAACATAACCTATTATCAGGGCTCTCATCAGACAACTTTATGTGGCCACAGAAGTCCTCTAGGTTAACATAGTTTTCAAGCCCCCTCGAAACTGGTGTGCCAAAACTGTGCAGAGCATGTAAGTTCCAAAAATTTATAAGTTATCATTATGTTGGAGAATAAGACTTCTACAAAAACAAAACAATGCATGGCAGATGTAGAAGCTGTCGGAGAAATCCCCCTTCCAACTGAACCACTAGCCTTCCTTTATTTTCTTCCTAGAATTGATGCTAACTACTCCTTTATTTTATTTTGTTTATTATTATTATTATTTTAAAAACAATTTCCCCTCCGGGACCAGCAGTTGGCATAATGGCTATGTTGCTGGACTCTCATGTAGTCGACCTCACTTTGAGTCCCCGATCTGATGGCTTAAACTCATGCCAGGCACATGTAGGTAAGTGCCCAAGATCCCGAGAGAATGGAGGAGAAGGGATTGCGGCGTGGTCATCTCCCCTGAGGGGTGATTTCTCACTTTCTGTCTCTCTGTCTCTCTCTTTCTGATGAGCGCATGCACCCTATAAACCTCTCAAAGAAAATTAAAATAAAAAAATATTCTCCCTCCAATTCTTATCCTCATTCTGAATCTCTGACTTCTGGGAAATACGTGTTTGCAAGTATATTTAATTGAGACTCCTCTAGTCTACTCGTAGGATGTGTATTCTCACTAGCAAGAGAGACAGAGACAGTAAGAGAGAAAGTGAGAAATAACCCTGTGGGGAGGATGGTCATGCCCCATTCCCTTATCCTCTATTCTTCTCCTGGGATCTTGGGCATACATGTACACACACCAGGCATAATTATTTCAAGACATCAGGTCTTGGACTTGAACTGTGGCTGGTCATGTGGGAGTCCAGTGACATAACCACTATAACATCTGCTGGCCCCTACTCCTCCATTTAACAATATTAATATGTGCATCTCCTTGAATATATTCTGCAGTTTTGCATGTTGTGATTAGGTGGCTTTGTACTACAAATCTCATCCTACAGACTCTAGACAGCACTTTATGATCAAAGACATTACTATTTCTACATCAAAATGTATGGCTATTCACATTAAATGGGATACCAAAGATTCTAACTACCTTAGGTCAAGTTTTGCTACCAAAAAAATTTGCCATGGAACCAACAAGTGGCATGGTGGGTAGATGCTATACTGTGGTAGACAATGGTTTGAGTCCCAAACTCAGCAACTTGAAAAATCACTCCAGACACATGCGTGTGCATGCTCAAAATCTTGGAGGAAGAATGATAGAGAAGGAATTGTGGCATGGCAATCTCCCCAGGGGGTGATTTACCACTCTCCCTGTCTCCATGTCTCTTCAGAGAGTGCATGCTCCCTGTGGCAAAAAAATAAAATTAAAATAAAAATAAAATACTTCAAAAATAAAAAAAGGGATAGACAAAATTATTAGAAAAAATTTAAGAACTTTATATATTCAGAGGTTTCTGTATTTCAGAGTTGTAAGTAAGGGACCTGAAGCACATTTCACTCCTCTATTCTGTCTCTGATGCATACCTCTGAATTCCCAATTCTTCTAAAAGACCTCACTCATGTCTCCTCGTGAGTATCTGGGAGAATGTCTCTGGGCTGTATATCTAAAAGTGTAGTGCCCAGTGCCCTAGAGTCTTAAGTTATGCATATTTAATTCCACTAACTACTGTCAGTACTGCTGTAGCAGTTAGACTCCTACCAGCAATATATGATGTAGGGTTCCCATTTTCTAACATCCTTATCATCACAATATTATCTGATTGTCTAATTCTTTCCCTCAATTTTATTAGCATAAAATGGCACTAAATTCTTTTTTAGTTTACTTTTCTCTGATTACCAGTAAAAAAATTTTTAAAGAATTATTTTATATTTATTTATTTATTTATTCATTTATTTATTTTAATTTGATGAGACAGAGAAAGTGAGAAAGCAGGCTGCCAGGTCTGGGACTCAAACCACAGTCAGCCATGTGGAAGTCCAGCACCCTTAACCACCACACCACCTGTTGGCCCCACCAGTAAAAATTTATATGTTAGCTGTTCTTGTTTATCCCCTACTAGGATATACCTATTCACATCCTTTTAATTTCTTGTCTCTCTCCCTCCTTCTTTTTAATCTGCATCTTTTTTTTTAATCTTGAGTAAGTAATAATTACCTACTCCAAGATGATAAATGTATTTATCTTAATTATTTAATACATTTCTTAAGTTTTATTATTCATATATCTGTATTTAATTCACCTTTGTATATGGTATGAGAGTGTGATTCAATTTTTCTCCATGTTAGGAATAAATGTTTCCATTTACTAAATAATCTTATTGATGATGCTATCTCTGTTAGAGATAAATAAAATACATTGTGTCAGGATGTTCATAGGAATTGTGTTAAATAAACATATTTAATTAGGGAGATTTGATACCTTTATATTGCTAAGTCACTACATCCATGAACATGGTATGTCTCTCGTTGAAATCAAGTTTTCCTTTTAAGCCCTTTGAAATTTTTTTTCCTTCTTCTTTTGCATTTTTGCTGCTTTATAATTTTACTTAATGTTATAGTTATCTTTGTGTTTTTTTTTTGGGTGGGTGTCTTATCATTTGTTATCATTTTGTAGTTACTGGTGGTAAAAGGCCCTGTTGGCTTATACACGTCTTTAAAAAGAATGCATCCTAAGTTCTTCAAGTAAATATTCTTTTTGCCCTAGGTTTCTTTATTATAGTATGACAGCTCCCTGCCATCCTTTTAAAAATATTTTTAAAAATTAAAAAAAAGAGAAATTTTAAGTATTGATATTATTAAAAAATTTTCTATTTCTTCTGAGATAGTCATGTAATTGTTCTTTTTCAGTCCTTAATGGGTTAATTTTATTGAATATTCTGTGTTCTTGGAAACATCTTACTTTGTTCATATGTGTTATTTTTCAAAATGCACTGTTTGACAGGCAGTAGGAGTACTGCTAAGCATGCTGCAGGCCACATGGGAAGTCTCTACACATAAACCTAGTGTTCACATCTTGGGGTATACCTGAGCATGCCAGTAGTGCCCAAGAGCATGCCCGTGATCCTGGGTGGCTGAAAGACTGGGGGAAGGATCACAGTGTGAGGACACTGTCAAGGGTGTTTGTCTGTCTGTAAGAAATAAATAAACTTTAAAATATGCACTGTTCAATTTGTCTAGCTTTTGTTAAAAAGTGTTTTATTTTTCCTCTGAGACAGAGTGGGAAAAAGAAAAACTCTAACAAAGTCTCCATGTCACAGTCCTACCCCAGCCCTTCATGTCATAGTCCTTCTTGAGCTTTGGCGAACCCGGATTGTGGGTGTGTGCACATGTGCTTGGTGTGCACAAGATACCTCAGGATGTGAACCTGGGACCTTCTCATATGGCATCAACATCACAGAGTTCTGTTACCCTTGTGCCACCACAGCTGGCCTTAGATAGCTCTTCTCCATGTGATAATCACATCTGTATTATCAAATAAACATGCTTTTCTCTCTCCCCTCTCTCTCTCGCTCTCTCTCTCTCTCTCTGTTTTTTATACTGTTCCTGTATAGTTCTTTGTCTGCATAATGAGAGAGTTTTTTTTTTTTTTTTCAATTTGTTTTTAAATTACTGTAATTCTGGCCTCCAAGAGACTTTGACCATATTCAAGATACATAGTGTGTGTGTGTGTGTGTGTGTGTGTGTGTGTGTTTGATGGTTGTTGGGCTAGACAGGCCTGTAGGAAGAATATGAATAATCTATATATAAAAAGGATTTGCCAAATGAAAATAGCACTAGGTATGAGATCAAGGAAGAGGAGAACAAGTTCTTTGAGTTCTCTATGTGACATCTTCAAAGACTGGGCTTTTTTTCCAGGCAGAATGTATTTTAGTTTGTTTGCTTCTTTTGTCAAATGTATTTATTTATTTGTCAGAGGGTGCACACACTACGAGAGAGAGAGGCAGAGAGAGATGGAGAGAGAGAAAGCACACACCCTCGCCCTAAGTGGGGTGTAGTCATACTGCAATCCCTTCTCCATTTCTCCAGCCTGTCACAATTTTGAACATGAATACACACACGCTCAGTATGTTTTTCAAGCCCCACTAAGGCTGGGATTTAAGCCACACAGTTGGCCACATGAGGTCTGGCTTCCTAAATCACTAGGCTACAGTACCCACCCTAAATTTATTTTGGGAAACTACTATTATTGTGATTCAGTCTAGCCTAAGATGTGGGAAATAAAGAAAATAAAATATTTTATGGTTTTAGTCATTAAAAGTAATTGTAATCTGACATAGTTTGAGAAAAATAAACTTTTTAAAAAGATCAGGGAACCAGCAGATGGCCTGGTGATTAAGGTGTTGGATTCTCACGTGGCCAACCATGGTTTGAATCCCAGACCTAACAGCTTGAAAAACAGACCAGGTATATATGTGTACATGCCCAGAATCCCAAGAGGAGACTAAAAGAATCATCCCCTCCTCCCCCATTGTGGGGGTGGAATGTTTCTTCACTTTCTCTCTCTCTCTGTCCTTCTCTTTCTGTCTCTCTGGTAAGCATACATGCCCTACGAGAAAAAAAGAGAAAAAAAAAAATCAGAGAGGCAAGGCAATATGGTGGTACAGTAGTAAAATGCAATACTCTGTGAAGCTGATCCAGTTGAGAAGTTTCCTGGTTCAATTCAGAACACCCCCTCTGAGTCATCCATGTATTCATGTATTCACATGACATTGATAGAACTGGCTGAAGCTGGAGGTAGATTCTAGGGTTTGAGACTCTGTTAGGAGGGCTGTTTCTCTTTGTCTTCCACTCCCCACTTTCTCTTGCTCATGGAAGAAAAAAAAACTTTAAAAAAGATTAAAATTAAAATCAGAATGAAAAAGGGACTAATTTATATATATATATGTGTGTGTGTATGTGTGTGTGTGTGTGTGTGTGTGTGTGTGTGTATGTACACACATTGTGTGCCGGTTGCTATGCTATGGCCTTTATATTAATATATTTCATTTAGTCTTCACAATAATGTAGTCAGTTATACATTTCATTCCCAATTTACCAAAAAAAAAAAAAAAAAAGGAAGCTCCAAGAAACCAAATGAATCAGCTAATAAGCGGTAGAACAAGAATTAAAACCTGGATCTATCTAAGAGTTTTATGTGTCTTATTATTACTTGTCTTTGATATTACTAATCTGCCTTTCTCCTGTCCTTGTGAGATATCCTTGCTTATTTATTTATAACCAACCGACCCCTCCTAACCTGCTTTTCTTTTGCTATGGAAATAACCCATGAATACTAGTTGCCAAAGCAGCCTGAATTAGCCTATAAATGTTTTTTTCCTTCTATCTGAAGCCCAGGGGAATGTCATGGCTGATCGCCAGAGGAACCAAGAAAAATAGCTATGAGATTTTCGTATGCCCTCAAATCAGATCACGGTCTTGGAGAAGTGACCTATTTTACAAATAAAACAGGAAAGAATAGACTCTATAGGTAATTTCCATTTTCTATTTTTAATTCCTCTGATGAATGAAAGCATATCTGATGACTTAGCTTATAGAAATTGGAAGTTTATAGAAAATCTCTTTTTGGGCCTAAAAAAATCTGTTTTTAGTAGAAAAATAACTAGAAAGTAGTAAGAACAGTAGTAAGTTACATAACTATAGTTCTTTATGGTGTCAAAGCATATTCCTGTTCTTTATTTCCTTTTATATTCTCAATAATCCCTTAAAGCTGGTTGGCATGGTGAATTTGCATTTTAAGGGCAAAGACATTGAGGCAAAAAGTGCAGTTGTTTATGTTAATTTTCTCAAATTCCCTGCTTGTGACTGTATGAAGGGACTTTAAAAGTTTGTGCAGCAGGTTGCTGGACTCCCACATGGCCAACCACAATTTGAGTCCCAAACCTGGCAGCTTGAAAATCATGCCAGGCACATGTTCATGTGTGCCCAAATCCCAGGAGAATGGACTGTGGTGTGACCATTCCCTTGGGGGGGCTAATTTCTCTCTCACTGCCTGTCTCTCCTCAGCGAGCTCACACACACTATGGCAAAAACCTTAAAAATAAGTTTGTGGAGAAATGGAATTATTTTATTCATGGTAGACATCATATGCAAGCGCACATGAAACTGAGAAAGAGCGAGAGAAAAAAAAGCACCCCAAAGAAGGTCTGACCGTGTCACAATTCCTTTCCCCTAACTTGCTAGTTCATCAGGATCTTGGAACTATCTGGGCCTGGTGCATTTCAGGTTAACTGGTGAGGGTCCAAAGTCATCATCAGCAATGTGGCTTTCAGCACTGCAGTTCAGTATTCTACCAACTGTGCCACCAAGACTGAACCAAAAAGTGGAATTGAGTACAAGTTTATTTTGGTAGGAAAAAAATTGAAATCCATGTTTGTCTTTTCAGAATAAGCATTTTCCATGTATTTTTTGGAGACCCTTCATATTCATTCCCTTTGTCATGTGTTTCTGAAGTTTCACTCTTTGAGGAGTAGAGTATTTCGCTGGCTCTTGAGTCTATGTTTGATCACGTAATTTGCTCTGGCCGATAAGTCAAAGGCTTGAGGCTTGAGGCTGCTTGGTGGGGTACCTGCATGTTTCTGCTTATTCTCTTGCTCTCTAGACAGTGCCACTAGAAGAACAATCCAGGCTGTTCAGCTATCCAAGGAGGAAGACGAAAAACATGTGAAACAAACTTGTCACCACTAAGGTACTCCAGTTAAGCCCAGCCTAGAGCCTCCTGCTTGACCTACAGATTCTGGAGCTTTAATTATATATGATTGCTGATAATAGCCATAGGGAATGAAAATAGTTTATTACACAGCAGTAGCTGACTTATACATTGAAAAAAAAAGAAAGAAAAACAGCTAATAATAGGTAGAACTAGAATTAGAAACCAAATCTTCAAACATATAGCTTTACATATATTTCAACTATGTCAAAGTGCTTTTGGTGCAGAGAAATATTTACTCAGATATGAAAATATCTCATGACTGAGCCTTGTGTGGGCGTGAATCATGTCCTACTCACTTCTGATTTCTCAACCTAGTCCAGTGTCTAGAACAATATATAAGACAATGTTTATTAAATAAATGAGAGACCAAATGTTAGAAATGTACCAGTTATCTTTGATGTTATCTTACAGCTTCTGCTTAATAAAAATAAAGTAAAAAAAAAAAAAAAAAAAGAATGGTATATTACATACGGTCAGTGGAAGTCAGCCGTTACAATTAGGTCCCAGCAACTGCACAAAGAGGGCACGATCATCATTTTCTTTTTCAGACATCTGTCCATATGTGGCATATTTCCTCTCTGAAGAAAGATCAAACCCCATAAAATGCATCATTTATATGCCACTCCCCATTATGAAACAGCATGGAGACTATTAATGAGAAGCAAAGGCTAAAAGAAGACTTCTATGAGTCGGTTTCAGGCCAACTGTGGTGAAAATGCACAGCCCTTTGGGAATTGCATACATGAAAAAAGAACAAACATCATGCCTGATCCCCTGCTTGTCCCCCACCTCATCCCTATCCCCTCTTCCCCAGTCCCCACAACAGCTTGAGGTAGAGAATTTGTAAAACCCACATGGAGAGCTTTTCCCTCTGATTTTTTAATCTCAGAAGTCCAACAGTGCCGATGAAGGTAGCTGTGACATTTGCAATTTGCCATGCACCAGCCCATTCCATTTTCTTCCTGGTGCTGCTTCCATGGTACAGTAAACCTCCAGCTCTGACAATAATTATAGCCGGAATAAAATGAAGGGAGTAATAGGAACAAAGCGTCGCTGTAATTGCCTTTTCATTATTTGCTAACAGTTAGTTATTCAGTCACAGGGAAAAATTACACAGTAATTGGCTGACAATGGGGAAGCAAACGCCGAATCCCACAACTATGATATTGTAGCTTGTTGGGCTTTAGACCTTTTATTCATATTTTGATTAAACAGCTGGAGCATTAAACTGACATATGAATGTATCCTTGGTCAAATTCGGATGCGTTGGTTTCTACCCCATTCAGAATGCTGAATTTAAAATAGTACATACAGTAGACCTGTAAATACTGTAGTCTATTGACTTTCAAATAAATTCCTCCTCTTTACCCCAGTTCATAAAGAAAGCACGATGGGAGTAATAGCACAGACATCTTTTAACAAATGTTTTCAGTCAGATATTTTAAAAAGAAAAAAAAAAAGAAAACATGAAAACACATGGTGCACCTTTGATGTATTCAGATTTTCCTTTAACATAAGTCCATGACCTTTATAAATGGAACTTGAGAAAACATCTACTCTCCATCCTACAGGTAGGGAAACTGAGGCACAAAGAAGGAATCAAGGTTTTCGGTCATCCAGCTCTCTCTTGTTCTTTAGGACTGAAAACCAGAACTCTGACTCTTTCTATTCTATCAAAATAGTCTTCTGTCTCTACATTACCCCAGCAGGAAGGGAACGAGAAAAGTAAGATAGGTAATATTCACACCTGCATTAAAATAATTTCTATATGCTTATGTGGGAGCTCCCTCTTGCACACACACACTATGTGAGTGCCACATGGGGCTTGACTGCAGAGCTGTGTTTGGGTGTTCGATATTCTCCTGCTATGATCTCCATGGGTAAACTCCATGGGTATGACCTTTTCTTGGATTATTTCAGTATCCTCTGGCAACATGATCCAAGAAGTTTTGGATAATACTTCATGATAGTAACAGAGAAGACTTAATTCTTATGATCCAAGCGTTGGGAATCTCTGTATTCTAGAGTGACATAAATATATTTTGGTTAAACAGACAGAGTATTTAGTGAGTGCCCATAGGGTAATTGTGGAAGGAAAAGGAAATGAAGCTGAGACAGTGCACTGTAAAGAACAAGGCAATTTGTGCATGTGTCTGTGATGGGGCCTGAGGATGAAAGATGCAAAAGTTGCCTCTAGGTCTTCTTTTAGTGATGACGATTTTCTATTTATTTAGGAGCAAGAAACTAGCAGATCACATGCATACCACCTTGAGCCCATATAAGTAAGTAAAAGATGCTCAAGATCACGACTTGGAGGAATTGCTTACAGATAGACAAGGGGGAAAGGAAGGGTGATCTTTGGGAAAAGGATGGATATAAACATATGACTAACATCAATATTCAAGATATATATTTGAGTCTCCACGTGTATTAAATTCTAATTCTCACAGTCACTTTATGGGGCAAACTTTCATAGACATAGAGGTGAAGTCTTAGAGAGATTAAATGACTTGCTCAATATCATCAAGCTAGTAAGTGGTAGAGCTATTAATTAAAACCCAGAAGCTAAGCTTTTACACCCTGAAGTCATTGGTGACCTTTAGCTCTTGGAAATAATTGTAACTTGCTCAACTTCCCAAGTCAATCCACAAAACATGTCCTTACTACATACTTCTGAAGTGTACCATGGAGAGCCAAAGGTAAATTAAAAGCTCCTGTCCTCAAATCACTGAGCATCTCCAGGCAAAAATAATGAAACAAGGCATCTATGGGTCAGTCTAAGAAAGAGGCTACTCTTCTGACCAAGGTGACTCTGGATTTCTCAAGAAGCAAACCTTGAGTCAAAGTTTCATATTCAACTAGTTTTCTTGGGAGGTGATCCCATGAAGCATGGCTACAGGGTAAGGAATAAGAACAAGAAAAGGCAGGAGACCAACAAAGGGTTTGTCGAATGTTACTACTAAGGGTATCTGGGACTTGGTCCCCCTGAAAAACTCTAGGAGGCAATGGGACCATGCCTCAGTATTATTTCAACCTAAGAATAAGAAATTGGAATATTTACCCCCAACATCTGTCCACCATTGATGCTCCTTCTGAGAGCATTAACCCTGCATTTCCAGTTTACTCTGTGTAGGCCCAGGGTACATCAGTTGTCAGGAAAAATTCCCTGGGCAGAGATTTGCAGGTGTTCTAAGTGAGCATTCGTCTGTGCCTACTGGTGAAAAACTGAGTACCAAGGGGATGTAGATGGGGTGCTGACAGTGTCTGTCTCAGAGATGATAGGCCAAATATGTCACAGAATGAGGCAGTGTTGTTGAGCAAGACTTCAAAGGTTAAAGAAGGGGTATTCTAGAGCAAGGTACCTACCTGCATGGGAGAATAACTCCAGACCATTTTTTTCTTTTTTTCCCTAAAAATTATTTATTTTATTTTTTTATTCTTCTTATTTTTTTATTTGCTATAGGGCATGTGCACTCACCAGAGAGACACATACAGAGGGAGAGAGAGAGAGAGAAAGTGAGAAAGCAAGCCACTAGGTCTGGGACTCGAATCATGGTCATTCCAGAACCTTAACTGCCATGCTACCTGCTGGCCTCAACACCATTGTTTTTTAAAGGATCTGCCATGCTCTGTATCAGAGACAGAAATCAACTGAGATGCTAAATTCAATCCTAATGAAATCAGTTTCTTGCATACTGTATAGAACCCAGTATATTATCCTCTTTGGACCAGTGGCTGGTATGGAAATGTTTTTCTCATGGTCTTCTACTTCCGAAATTCTATCTTCTGCATGGTCTAACCTGCTTTTGATACTTTCGAGGGAGGTTTTAATTTCCTGTATTATAGCCTTCATGTCTAACAGTTCCATTTGATTCTTTTTTATGGTGTCCAACTCTTCTTTCATGTCATGGAAGGATTTCCTCATCTCTTGGAGCTCAACATCTCTTTTCTCTTGCATCTCCTAAAAATGTGGAACACTTCACGAATTTGCATGTCATCTTTGCACAAGGGCCATGCTAATCTTTGTATTGTTCCAATTTTAGTATATGTGCTGAAGTGAGCACATTTTTCTCATGGTTATAGTAGATGTGCAAGAAGGAAAAACCGATCACCTTAGCCTCTGATCATATTATATTCTTTAACATTCATTAGCCAATGGAAGTCACATAACCAATTCAAATGTCAAAGGATAGGAAGAACATCTGACCTACCACAAGGCTGTGGAAAGTAGTGTTAAGACTTTCTTAACCCATCTTTATACTGTTATAATAGAATACCACAGACTGGGTAATTTATAAACAATAAGAGATTGCTTGGCTTATTTTTCTGGAGACTGGGAAGCCCAAGAGCAAATTGTTGGTATCTGGTGAAGATCATCCCACATCAGAATGTGGAAGGCAGAAAAGAACTTGTGAGACAGAGAGAGTAAATCAAGTTGAACTCATCTTTTTTATTTGGAGCCTGCCCCCACAATAACTAACCCACTCTCAAGATAACAGCAATAATTCACTCATGAAGACAGAGCCTTCAGGACCTAGTCACCTCTTAAAGGTTTCACTTCTTTGGACCAGCAGATGACATAATGGCTATGTTGCTAGACTCCCACATAGCCAACTATGGTTCAAGTCCTGGACGCAGTCTGTTAAAATTTATGCCAGGTAGGTGTGTATGTGCATCCAAAATTCTGAAAGGAGAATGGAGGGGAAGGAATTATGGGATGGCCATCCTCCCTGGGGGGGAAAGGGTGATTTCTCAATTTCTGTCTCTCTGTCTCCTGTCTCTCTCTTTCTTTCCTGTAAGTGCTACCCTATAGCAAAAATCTCTCTCTCTGAAAAAAAAAAAAAAAAAAAAAAAAAAAAAAAAAAAAACCACTTCTTAATACCATCATAATGATCATTACATTTCAACATGAGTTTGGGAGAAGAAATTCAAACCATAGCAATGGTCAAGCCCAACGTCAGTGGAGGAAGGAGGTATACTTTTCCCAGGATGTAAGAAAAATGGAAGAGTATCTGCCAAACAGCGACTTACTCTACCATACCCACTGAAAAGTCGAGCTAGAAATCACCAAGAACTTTTAAGCCCCAAAGCTTACTGTCTCTCTGAATAGTAATAAGTACTCAGGGCAGATATCCTGGTCATGTAGGTAACAGTGCCTGTACAGTCTGTTGGGTTTTACCCTTGATATCCAGATAGAAGATGTAACACTGCCTCTGTGGCATGCAAGAGATGGTGGGAGAGCTGATCAATGAGCAGTGCAGTCAAGTGTGTGTTCTGACATGCTGACAACCCCACCCTTGCTCACATACACACATGACCCTGCATTTACGCTTCTCTCTGGGACTCAGAACTATCATTAGAGGATTAACTTTCAAGTCACCTCCTTACACATGTTGCCATGTAGCTCTGGAATGCATCATTAAAGTCCAGAGCAAGTTGATTTAAATTCTTTGCTCAGCAGATCTGATTTCTTGTGTTTATAAAGGATTGCTCCAAATTCCTAAATTTTGGAGTTATGTTTTTGCTGGGAGAGAGGAATGACTAGAAAAGGCTCCCAGTGGATTAATTTATTTGTATTTTGTTCTAGCCCCTGACATTTGGAAATGGCTTGAAGATCTTATTAATATTTGTTATTTTGATCTGCTTTGTAAGACGATAGATTAAACCACAGAATCCTGGAAAATAGACCTGCTATTTTCCTTTTTAGCAGAACAAGGTGGGAAACAAAGTCTGATTTTCTCAAGTGCCAGGATGACTGGTCCTTGGCTCCAGTGCTACCACTGGTTACTGCCCTCACCCTAGCAGGCAAATGGATTTCAGCACAGCTGCCTCAGAGCCCCAAAACAGCCTCGAGTCTTCTCGACAGTCACTGCTACTTGATCAGAGTTAATGCACCTAGTTGCCATATTTGCTCTAAAACTTTTTAATTTTATTTAAACATTTTTTTAATTTTATTTTTGGGCTGGCAGGTGGTGTGGTGGTTAAAAGCACTGGATTTCCATATGGCCGACCGTGGTTCGAGTCCCAGACCTGGTGGCTTGCTTTCTTCCTCATTCCCTTTCTCTCTCTCTCTCTCTCTCTCACTCTTTATTTCTCTGTCTTTCTTGGGTCAAATTTAAAAGTAATTATAACAAATGGGATTAAATAAATTATTTTTAAAAATTTTTTATTTTTAATTGACACATAACAATTATACATATTTAAGAGATACGGTGAGGTTTTTCCATATATGTGTACAATGTATAATGTTTCAATTAGGGTAATTAGCATATGCATTTATCATTTCTTTGTGATTAGAACATTAAAAATTCTCTCTTGTAGTTATTTTGAAATATACATAATATTACTGCTAACTATAATAAGTAGCTACCCTATCGAGTAATGGAACTTATTTCTTTTCTAACTATATTTTTGTACATGTTATCAAACCTCTCCACACTTTTTGAGATTTCACATATGAAAGAGATCATGTGATACTTCTCTTTCTGTGCCTGGCTTATTTTACTGAAGTAATGTCCTCTAAGGTCATTCATGTTATTACAAATGATCAGATTTTGTTAAATCTTTATGACTGAATAGTATTCCATTTTGTCAACACAGATGCCACATTTTCTTCATTCACTAGTCTCTAGATGGACACTGAAGCTGATGCTAGATCTTGGCTATTGTAAATACTGCCGTGATAAACATAGAAATGCAGATATTCCTTCAACATACTGATCTCACTTACTTTGGTTTTATGCTCATTAGTAGGACAGTTGATCATGTGGTATTTAAACTTTTTAATATGCCAGCAAAATGACTTTATCCAAATCTTTATAGAGTTCTGGTCAAGATATTACCATCTTCCTTAGTCCCAGTTTTCATCATGCTACTGCTCAATTCAAAAACCCCTGTTCTTGAAACGCCTTAGCTCCTTGGAAAAAATCTAACACTTTCACATACCAAGACTGATATCCTTCTAATCCCTTATCATCACCGTGGTAGACAACATTCTAAATTGGTTCCCAAGATTCCTCTCCTCCCCACCCCCAGTATTAAACCATAACTAGTCAGTGCCCTCTGCTTGAGTCTAGGAGGAACCTTTAAATATGACGAGGCTACTAATCAGTTGCTGTGGTCATGAGAAGCCATTGGCTGTCTTCAAAAGAGAGTTATCTTGGGTAGGCTTGACCTAATTAGGTGAGCCCTTAAAAAGAGAGATTGGACTCTTTTGGCTTGAAGAAGTAAACTGCTATGTTGTGGGAGCATCTGTGAAGGGGGCCATGAGGCAGGAATCTGAGGATGGTCTCTCGGAGCTGGAAGTGGTCCCTGGCCATCAGCTAACAAGACAATTTCAAATGTATGATGGCAAGAAAATGAATTCTGCCAACGGCCACATGAGCTTGGAAGAGGAGCTCCAGAAAGGAACACAGCTCAGTCAACACCTTGATTTAAGCCTTCTGAGATCCTGAACAGAGAGTCCAGTTAGGCCGAGTCCAGCTGTTGGACCGATGGAAACTGAGATAACAAAGGATTGCTATTTTAAGACACTAAGTTTGTGCTCATAAGTTATGATACAACAATAAAAAATGAATACATATTGGGCTGGCTCCCTGGCCTGGTGGGTTAGGCAGCTGAATCTCCCATGGCTGACCACAGGGTTTGAGTCCTGAACCTGGCAGCTTGAGAACAATTCCAGGCATGTGTGAGTGCATGCCCAAAATTCTGAAGGGAGGGAGAGATGGAGGAGAAGGGATTGTGGTGTGACCATTCCCCATGGGGAGTGCTTTCTTCATCCCCTCTCTCTCCCTGTCTGTATCTCTCCAGAAAGTACATGCAGCTTCTGGCAAAAAAAAAAAAAAAAGAAAAAAAAAAGAAAAAGAAAAGAAAAGAAAAGAAAGAAAGAAAATCAACACAGCCCTATTCTCAAGCCACATCCAAATACTTGTTATTATCTATACCCACGCAAGTGTTCCTACCTCTGGGAAAACACTTGGTCTTTTGTCATGGTTTGAACCCTTTCTCATCTCTGTGCCCAAACCATAACCCAATTACTACTTCTTCCCTGAAGTCATTTCTTATTAGTCCTAGACATAGTATACTTGGTCTTCTTTTCTAATGCTGTAGTTCTTGTTTTTGTCTTGTTTTGGCCTTATATTGTAAAATTACCTGGGTACCTGTGTTATTGCTCCTGTTAGACAGTAGGCTCCTTTGGGAGGAGTCAATTTCTGACTCATCCTTATACCACCATTACCAGACTCCTTTACTACAGCCAGCATACAACTGTCAACCAATAAATGTTTATTAAATAAATGGATCTTTCCAATGTTTTTGTGAATTCACAATATGTATTTGATTAATTTTCTATTTGGAAAAATTTCCAACTTTAATATAATACACAATGCTTTGTTGATACTAGAAATGTTTACATGACCAAGAACCAAATAGAGACTTTCATTCTCAAGTATGGTTTTATATTTCTCTCTCTTGTTCTATTCAATTCAATTTAATTTAATTCAGTGACCATCTGTTGGCTGCTAGGTCTTGTGCTTAGTCTCTGTTCTCTATGAGCTTAGAAACTCAGAGGGGAAGAGTGTCTGATCATCTTACCTTACTTGGGACTAAAGGGTTTCTTGGTATGTGGAATTTTTTTTTAAAATAATTCTTTTTTTAATTATTTATTTTTATTTATTCATTCATTTATTTTAATTTGATCAGAGACAGACACAGACAGAGAGAGGAAGAGAGAGGGGGAAAGTGAGAAAGCAAGCCACCAGGTCCAGGACCTGAACCGTGGCCAGCCATATGGGAGTGTCCAGCACCTTAACCACCATGCCACCTGCTGGTCCCCGGTATGTGGAATTTGAGGGTACAAAGATCAGGAAAATTCAAGGTCACTCTAAGTGAGGAACACATGAATCGAAAAGCAAGTACAGAGACCAGCAGATGATGTTGCTGGCCTTCCACATAGCCAACCACAGTTTGAGTCTCAGACCTGGCAGCTTAAAACTCACACCAGGCATGTGTGCATGTGTGCTCAAAGTTCCAAGAGGAGAATAGAAGAGAAAGGATAGCAGCGTGGTCATCTTTCTAGGGGTGAGGGGAGAGTGAGTTTTCACATTCTCTCTCTCTCTCTGTCTCTCTGACAAGCACACATACCCTATAGCAAAAATCTCTCAGAAAAAGGAACCAGCAGTTGGCGTAATGGCTATGTTGCTGAACTCCCATGTAGTTGACCATAATTCGAGTCCTGGGCCCAGTGGCTTAAACTCACGCCAGACGCGTTTGCGTGCAAGCCCAAGATCCCGAGAGGAGAATGGAGGAGAAGGGATTGCGGTGTGGCCATCCCTCCTGGCGGGGGGTGATTTCTCGCTTTCTGTATCTCTGTCTCTCTCTGTCTTTCTGGCAAGCACACAAGCCCTATAGCAAAAACCTCTCAAAAAAAAAAAAAAAAAAAAAAAAAAAAAAAAAAAACTCTCTGACAAAAAGAAAGGCAAGTACAACGACCATGGTTTGAGTGCATGTACCTTATGGCAATAATTAAATAAATAAGAACTACAACAACTGTGCTTTTTGCTCGGAGGGATTGTCTCATCTGCTGACCCCTGAAGGGTATATCTAGGAATCATGCGCAGAATGTGGGCTACTGGGAGTATGGCAAGGGCTGGTAGTATTAGTATTAGTTCTAGAAGCTGGAAACAGGATAAGCAATATCTTAGAGGTGAGAGAGAGATGGCTCCTTTGGAGAAATGCAAGTAGTTCATAGTTAGTGATTAGTATTAGTTGACCAAGCTAAGCTGTACTTGATTGTATGCGCATATATGTGTGTATGTTTAAGAGATGGGAACAGTGAAAGCAGAGAGGGGAATTAAAGACAAAAGAGATAATAGATTAAAAAAAAAAAACTTGTAAAGATGCAAGTCTCTGCAAATACCTCTGTGTTAAAGCGTTGAGATGAGACCGGGTATGGCTAAGATAAAGGCTCAGAGAAAAGTTGAACCAAATCATTAAGGACTTGTGAGCCATGCTGGAGTTTGGCACATCTGGTAGACGAGGGGGAACCACTGATCAGTATTAAACAGTATGGACTTGGGCCCATTTGTACTTTTAATGGATCCTTGTGGTCCTTGGGGAAATGATAGACTTGAGACATTTAAGACAGGTAGCAAGGTGACAACAAGGAGGCTGTTGAGCTTATCTAGGGAGATATGACAATAGCCTGAGTAATCAATATTCATTATCACAAGAGTTCCTTTTTTTTTTTTTTTTTTTTTTTAGAGAGAGAGTTTTGCTATAGGGCATGTGCACTTGCTGGAGAGACAGAGAGACAGAAAGCAAGAAATTACCCCTCCAGGGGGCATGTCCACACCACAATCCCTTCTCTCCTTTCCTGTCTCGGGATCTTATGTACACACACACATGAGCCCGGCGTGAGTTTTAAACTGCCTGGTCCAGGACTCAAACCATGGTTAACTATGTGGGAGTCCAGTGATGTAACCATTACACCATCTGCTGGTCCCATTATCACAAGGTTTCTAATTTACAGAGTCAAGAGATACTGAGACCATTGACATTTTAAAAATTTAATTTATTTTTCCTTATTTTCTTATTTTTCTTTGCATTTAATCA
Organism: Tupaia tana; assembly: GCA_026018925.1. NCBI lineage: Eukaryota > Metazoa > Chordata > Mammalia > Scandentia > Tupaiidae > Tupaia > Tupaia tana. Next base: position 31,986,740 of record JAKSZU010000018.1, read on the forward strand.
CAGTACATATTTATAGCATACAAAATGCTTCTCTCTCATCATGAATACACTATACACTACATATTAGTCCAGTCAAATATATTACCATATGCATTATCCTCAACAATTTTCCATTTATATATCTATTAAAGGTTTTGCATTCCCTCCTCTGAATTCCTTCCCTCTCCCTTCCCAATTCCCACCCTCCTCTCACACTGACTCTAGTATCCACAGTTGCTCTCCATGGTTTTATATCTTCCAATCTTGGAGTTCCTGCCATAGAGTGCAGAAGGATTCCATAGAACTTAAAAGACCTGGTGCTAGATTAGATGCAGAGGTTGGCTGGTAAGTAAAAGCATGAAATGAAGACCTTTGGGTTGAGCAACTGAAGCAGTCATGAGATGGGGGTGCAGAAAGAAGTGCAAGTAAGATTAGCTCAGTTTTACAAGTTAGATTTGAGGGGTCTATGGAGGCTGTGCTGTAGCAGGGCAAAGGAGTGAGGGCATTATCAGGTATGCCCGACTGGGAGATCTTTGGAAACACTACTGGGTGAAACTGACCATAATGGAGTGTTGGGAAGGAAACAATTGATTGAGGAGTGAGTGGAGGTGGGGAAGTCGATTAATAGATAGTGGGCACAATTCATAAGAAATTTGGCTGTGAAGGAAAGGAGAGAGACAGGGACATAACAGAAAGAGGTGTGGGCAAGGTATGCTTCAGATCACTTATGTTATAGAATTGATCCTCTCATGAAGATTATTAGTCTGCTTGGTTCTGCCAGATTGAGTGATTTCAGAATCTGTCATTAATCTCTGTATGTCAAGTACTTCTTAGCATAACTCTACCAGGTACTCAGTTAATGTGTGTACAACACTAGACAGGAGAATCTAATTAAAGATGCAACTGTAACCACCTGGAAATTTGCTTTGAGGTTACTAGAGAACTAAATATAGTTTAAAATGAACTATTGGCTTTATGGTATCAATGCTATCTTCCTTGTATAATTTCAGGCCTTTGAAAAATGAGAGGTGATTGGAACTGTTCATTGAAATCAATATTTATTTTCACAAGGTTTCTAATCTACATTAGTATTTACAGTCTGGTATTTAACAATAATTAGAGTCTTTGGTAGGGTTCACCCTCTATCATAAAAAGTAAGTAAACATCGGTCATTGAAATAAAGGTCAGATTCATCTAAGAAATATATTTGGAGTAATGAGAAACTATAGAAGAACATTTGATGGAGGGTATGATAGAAAACATTTGGTAGGTATCATCTTCATAGATTAAAGTTAAGAATCTAGAATTGGCTACTTATTATAAAACTAGTGGAATTAGATTGAGAAACATATTCAGTGGTCCATTTGTGTTAGGCCATGAGAAAAAAAAAATAATATAATTAAGTGCATTAATCACCCCTTCCCCACTCCCATCTCTGTTCCTTAAGTTTAGCCCTGTATCCCCTAGAAACTGGAATACCTGTTCCTCTACAGCATGAGTGTCAGTCATAGGCAGCATGTCTAATGGCAATTGTTAGGTAGAAGCTCTCCTTATTCCAGGAAGAGAAGACAGGCAGAAAAGCATAACACATATGAAAAATTACCAAAGGACATTCAACGTTCATCTTGAAGACCCAGAGGAAAGTAGGCTTCTGAAAATGGCATTCTGAAAAAAAAAAAAAAACAAAAAAACAAAAAAAAAAACAAAAAAAAAACAAAAGTAGAAAGCTATTTAGCATTCTCCATAGAATGCTAAGATAGAGCAATATCTTTCTGAAGAAGGAGCTAAAAACCATAAGGCAGATACAAATTGACTCATACAATGAGAGAGTACAAAGAATTGTAAGCAAGTTAAACATGCAAAACAAACTCAAAATGCTATCAAACCAAGAAAAGGAAAGTCTGACAAAAGAAAATTGAATGAGTGACGTGAAAGACAAACCTAAGTATTTTATCAGGATCAAGACATTAAAATGAGGTAGTATAGAAAAATGACAATGAAGGTCCAACCTAAGGATGGCATGTTTCTGAGGAAGAAACAAGCAAACTTGGAAAAAAGCGATAATAAAAATAAAAATAATTGGAAATAAATGTTCTGAGCCTGAAAAATATCTGAGTTTGGAGATCTGAATGGCCCATCACTTTTTAGGCAAAAGTGTATGATCATACTTGGGATATTTGATTAAGATATGTGCTGATGAATTGGATGCCTGATATGACAGAAAGAGGTCTTGAAAAATAGGTAAATGGAGATGCCATTTTCTGAGATGAGGACACTGGGAAAGAAGGATAGAGGAAAGATCACTATGACATGTTAAATTAGGACAGTTTTGGATATGTTCAATTTTAGATGCTTATTAGGCATATATTCAGTTAGGGTGATATTAGCTACCAGAAGTCCCCATATCACCATGATTTAAAACTAGCTTATTTCTTACTCAAGTATTAGAACAATACATGTATTCTTATTTGGTAAGGAGACTTACACATAGTGACTCAAAGATCCAGGTTCCTTCTATCTTGTAACTCCACCCTCTGCTAGGTAACATTCTACTGACAGATGGAAAAGAGAATGAGAGAAAGGCACACTGGGAAATAATTCCACCTAGATACAAAGAGAGTTGGAGGGTGGGAAAGGGAGTTCTTGACCAGGTTGCTACTTCCTAAATCAATTATCCCATGGAAGTAGGCATAGAGTCTTGGAAGTTAAGTCACCTCTGCTATAATATCCAAGTGAAAATGTTGATTACTAAGTGGAATGCAAGTGTAGAAGGTAGGGGCAAGATTGGGGTTAGATATATAGACTTGGGAGTCATTAGCCTGAGATAATATGTAAAGCATTAGTCACCAGATGAGATCATTAAGATAGGAGTTGACAAACTAAAGATCACAGCCAGCTGCCTTTTTCATTAGTCATATTAGGACTCAGCATGCTCATTTGTTCACATATTGTCTAAAGTTGCTTTCGCACTACAGTGGCACTGCTCCCCTGAAGAAAGAGGAAATAATAGCTTTCTGCACATTCTTTTAAAAAGTTGATCTAGGGACCAGCAGATAGTATAATGATTACATCATTGTACTCCTATGTAGTTGACCATGGTTCAAGTCCTGGACCTGGAAGCTTAAAACTCATGCCAGGTGTGCCCAAAATAATGAAAGAATGGAGGAGAAGAGATTGAGGCATGCAATTCCCCCAAGGGGTAATTTCTTGCTTTCTGTCTCTCTCTGTCTCTCCAGTGAGTGCACGCACCTTATAGCAAAAATCTCTTTAAAAAAAAAAAAAAAAAGATCTATCCATCTCTCAGCTATTTATCTACCTATCTATCTAGCCATCCATCCACTCATAACTATCCCTCTACCCATAATCAAACATGTACATGCATACACATATATATCAATGGAAGATATTTGTATAGACATTTATCTGGGGTGTGCATGCTTATATTTATAGGTTACAAAAATGGAATCACAAAAAAATCTTGTTTTCTAACTTTTTTTTTTCACATTTAATGTATCTTGGACATCTTTCCATACAAGTGCATGTAGGTCTCTTCTTTTTCTTTCTTTAGTAGCTACTTAATATTTTATATGAACTTATTGGGTTTTTAAAAAATAGTTATTTTATTTAACTTTTATTTATTTATTTTAATTTGACCAGAGAGGCACAGAGTGGGAGAGACAGAGAGAGAGAAAGTAAGAAAGCAAGCCACCAAGTCCAGGACTCGACCACAGTGGGCTATGTGGGAGTCCAGTGCCCTTAACCATCATGCCACCTGCTGGCCCTTAGATTTATTGTTAAATACCACTCCCCCGACTAATAGGCAATTAGTTATTTATTTATTCTTTTCATATTTTACTCTTTCAATGCTGTAATGAATCTCTTTATACTTTATTTTTGAACAATAATATGAGTCTATTTGCAAGATAAACATCGTATGAAATAAATGGCTAGTCAAAGGGTATGTATATTTTTTTATTTTGATAGTCTTTGACCAATTGTCCTTTGAAAAAATTGAACCACTGTGTATTCCCACTAACAGTGTATGAAAGTGTTTTTAATTTATAATAATTTAAGACATTAGAAATATTTGATATAGAAATATATTCAAGAATGAGCAAGGCAGTCACCATGTATGTATGTGACTTTGACTTTGGTTCCTTTAGAATAGGATCCATACAATAGTTTTTTTTTTTTTTTTAAAAAGATTATTTATTTATTTTTTTAATTGCCAGAGAGAGAGAGAGGGAGAAAGTGCCTGGAATGAGGCATGATCATGCCACAATCCCTTCTCCTCCATTTCTCCCTCATGTAAGGAATTTGGGCAAGCACACATGCACACTCACCCAGTGTGTTTTTCAAGTCTCCAGGGCCAGGATTTAAATCACAATCAGCCATGTGAGGTCTGGCTTTCTTAACCTCTAGGCTACAGGGCCAACCCATACCATAGTCTTTCATATACTATATTTATCTAATGCAAACTTCATTTTATTAAAAAAAATTTGTGGGGACAGCAGGTGGCATGGTGGCTAAGGGTACTAGACTCTCACATGGCCAACACTGATTCAAGTCCTGGACCTGGCAGCTTGCTTTCTCATTTTCCCTCTCTCTCTCACTCTGTCCCTCGCTGGCCAAATTAAAATAAACAAATAAATAAAAGTTAAATTAAAAAAAATATATATATATACATATATAAATTTGTGATACATATTCTGAAAATCCGAACAGGGTTTAAGCAGAACTGTATGGCTCATGTAAAGTCATACTGGTAAAATGTCTTGCTTTGCCTCTCAATGTGAGGGATGCCAAAAGGGTTGTGTATGCATGTCTCTGTGTGTGTGTGTGTGTGTGTGTGTGTGTGTTTGTGTGTGTGTATAGGTAAGTACATTAAAAAAAGTATTTTCTATTTTAAAATGTCTATCACACTTCTCCCAGGTTCTGGTGCAATGCAAATTTTGTGTTATGGTTCTTAGTACATTTTTTCTTGCAGCTAGATCTTTATTAAAGTCAGTCAAAGGCTATGCTTTTCATGTTGTGAATAGGCATCATAATTATCTAATGCAGCTACTCCAAAAATCAGATTAGTAATTAGCCGGGCCTACTGATTGGTATGACTTCCTGAATGCGGCTCTTTAATGTTGAACATTTACTTTGTGCTTGAAGGATTTGTTTGTGAGTTTCCTATGTGTGATGAGAGCTTTTCCATAATTAGCTCCTAAGGGATGTCGTCTTCCAATAGTTAAAGAATAATTACAGCCTTATGAAAAGTGAAATGGCCTCAGCTTCCTTTTGTTGCGGTTTAATTGTATGCAACAAGTCCAGGAGGTGTCTCATCTCAAATTGTGAGTGAAGACGTAGCTTTCATAAAAAAATGAATTTGGTAAAATGGCAAATTGGTATAATTTTAAAAACAAACAATCAAATCATCCTATTAAAATAAGCCTTGTGTTATTTCATTAGCTCATAATGTTGATTACAAATTAAACTGTGGCAGAGTGAGAAGTGGTAAGGTTATAACTACGACGAGATGGAACTTGATAAAAAAGTTCACATCAAAAGGCGTCAACCAAGGGAATGACATTATAATGGACTGTTAATTAGTGCCAGCCACAAAAATGAAGAAGAGTAGAATGACAGCTCAGTTCTTGCAGACTAGAGTTTGGGGCTGAAGTGAGAAAAAAAAACACACTAAAAAGAATACATTTTCTTCAATGCCCTTCTGTTACTTTTGAAAAGTTAGCTTCTTGGGGGAAAAAAAGTTTTAAATTAGACAGCATTAAGATAGTTTCTTACTCCAGGAAAATGTGAGTGTTAAAGGATGCTACTTTAGACAATAAAGTATTGTGGTAATCAACATTGCTAGAGTAAAACTACATAACAGATCATCACAGAACTCAGTGCACTAAAATAACGAGCATTGCTTTGCCACCCAGCGGTCTATGAGTTAATGACTACTTGACTTGTAAGTTGGGTTGGACTCGGGTCTGCTGTTCATATCTTCCTTGGACTGATGGTTACCCACAACACGTTCTTCTCATGTGAATGGCAGAAGCATGAAGGCCAAGCCCAAATGCATGAGGACACACAAGGTTGCTATTAGTCTCATGTTCACGAATCTTTCATTCATCAGAGCAGGTCATGTGGCCCAGCTCAAGATCAATAGAGCGACGATGGAAGTATGTTAACCCAGAACGTGAGAAGAGGACAAAATATATGCTAAACAGTCATCAGATCATCATTGTAATACATGTTGATCATCACAGTTGGGAGATTGACAGGATATTATTTCCCCTGTCCATAGGAATTAAGAAAAGATTCTTGAAGGGCTAGACAGTGGCACAGAGGTAACGCATTGCTCTGTAAGGCTGACCGACGTGGGAAGGTGCTGGATTTGCATCCAGAGACCTCCTTGAACATGCTGGGGCTCGTGTGTTCATGATCTGGAATGATCCTCTCTTCCCTCCTTCCCTCATGAAAAAAATTAACAAAAACAACAAAAAAAATGAAAGACAAGATTCTTGACTATTTTGATCTTTTTTATCTGTCTACATTAGGCCATGGTTGAGCTGGAAAATGTTAAAGAAAATAAGGTGAGACTGTTTTACTAGTAGCACCAGATGTGGCAGGACATAATAAAAATCTGCTATTCTTGTGAAGTGAGATTGGGTCAATGGAAGTATGAAACCAACAAAGTTAAAGGGGTCTTCCATCTGTCCATCTTGACCATCTTCTAAGTTAAATCGTGTTGTGCATAAAGTAGACTTGTCATAAAAACGCTGGAACTTGAATGAAACTTGCACTGGACCATGTGAAACCTTTCTTGTTTTAAAGCATTCTAAGAGATTGCCTATCCCAGCACCAACAAAACAATCCACATAGCTGAGGCAGCCTTGTTGAAGCTATTTACCTCGGAACCAAACACCTAGCTTGGGTATGGTTTGGAGGGAGGAATAAAGTTATAGAACTTCCTTGGTCAAGGGATTTCACCCATTTCAGAATTGCTGATCTGTTTTCTATTTGAAGCAGATCATGGAGGACCTCCCATCCCAGCCACTTTGTGTCCTAACATCAACCACCCGGAAGAGATTAAAGATGTCCTCTGCACAGCCAGCCCTGGTTTTGTCTATTACATGGAGAATTATAGCAACAAAAAAACTCCTCACTTTTGAACCTCTCCTTGGAAATTTCCATGGCCTCTGGGTAATGGTACAAATATTGGCCTGGAAGAAACTTCACAGTATCTATGTGTAGCAGCCTCTGCCCATTCCCTGCCCAAATCTCCTCAGTATTCACCTTTCCCTGCATTTGAATGGTTGCCTGCAGTAAACATCTACCTAAGGATCCCCACCTGAGAATTTTTTCCAGGTGCTGGAGTAGGCTTGTCCCATACACTGGGTAGACACAAAATGCTGGGAAAGTTCCTATCTCCAGGGGAGCAGCCCTTAAACAATGATAGATGAGAACTGATGTGTAAGTACCTGAGCTTCCTCACCTCTCACTTGGGACAACTCTGAAGCACGTTCTACACTCTTCTCAGGCTCGTCTGTAAAACTGCGCCCAACTGGACCATAGCATAACATGCTTGATAATATACCTTTCATTGTCTTCTTCCCCAACTCACTTCCCAATTTCCCTACAGGTGGTTCCTGGACACATCTCCAAAATAAACTACTTGCACTCAAATCTCCATGTCAAGAATTGATTTAAGGGAAAAGTGGCTTAACCCATTATACACCTGCAAAGCTTGACATCTCATCTGGCTTTGCGTCTTTAGTATACAAAGACGTTCTGTACATTATCTTAACTTGCTGCTCTTTTCAGGCTAATTCCCTTAATGTCAAAACAGTCAACGACACTGACAGGTATCTAGTCAACCACAGGTAAGAGTCACCATGATATCAGAGCCAGGGTCCGGCTTCATTGTTTTTCCAAGGGTCTTGGCAGAAAACAGAAATAAACTGGAAAGGTTTTTGCTAATATTCTGAAGCTCTGTAGTTTCCAGGGGCAAGTTAGTGTTTTTGTTTTTGTTTTTTAAGAGGTTTTTGTCATAGGATGCATGCACTCACCAGAAAGCGAGCGAGAGAAAGAGAGAGAGAGAGAGAGACAGTGGGAGGGAAAGTGAGAAATCACCCTCTAGGGGGAGTAGCCATACTGCAATCCCTTCTCCTCCATTCTCTTCCCGGGATCCTGGGCATGCATGCACATGTGCCCAGCGTGCGTTTCAAGCCACTAGGTCCAGGGCTGGAACCGTGATTGGTCATGTGGGAGTCCAGTGATGTTACCACTACACCATCTGCTGGCACTATCCAGGGGTAAGTTTTAACATGCTTAAATTTGGGAGAAAGATAAGTATCCATTCTCAAAACACTAGGAAGAACTTCTTTATGTCTTTGCAGTCTTATCAGATTGTTTTTCTTTCCTTATACCAAGTGAACAGGATAAATCTTGTAATTCAAGGCCTCATCGTCCCTCTTACAGAAACTTTAAAGAAAAAGCTCAGCCCTTTAGGTTTGATGCATCTATTCCAGATGAGAGTGGTATAGAATGACAAAGTACTGTGCTATGTTGTGTAAAATTCTTGGTTCTTTCGGACCAGATCTCTAAAGTTAGAGAGCTGTTCAATACTCTCCCATCCTACAACAGAAGGACTGGCGGTGGATAGTATGCATGTTTTCTTGAATTTAGGGTTCGATCTACTATATGATGTGCTGTTGCTTCAACAACAGTTCTAGTGGGAGAAGGGATACCACTGAGATCAACTGGGTTCCAAGAGGACACCCTTTCTTTGTTCAAAAACTTGAATGTGTGTATCTGGCTGTAGAGGAAGCATGGGGTGGCTCCTGGTCAGTGCTGGTGCTGCACAGGTAGAGTCAATCATGGCAATATTTGTCAGCTTGAGGGCAGGTAGAAGTCCGTGAACACCTTGAAAAGCTACAGTGGCTTTTAAAACTTTTTTGCTCAGAGTCTCAACATTGAAAAGGACTTTTTCTGCTACAAGAGTGTCAGCAAGGTAGAGTCTGCCACTGATAATCTCTCCAACTTGACCAAGGAACTGATGTACAAGGGGGCTACTTGGAGTTAAGGGAAATTCTGGGCTTTCTGTGGCTCTCCTCACTCCTACCTGGCCACATAAGCATCCAGGGTCCCCATGGGTTTTGCAGCTCTTCACACTCATGAGTCAGACTTGTCAGCATTTGTCTCTCAGAGGGAACGAGAAATGAAATAAATGGGATGTCAACAGCAACACGTTTTGCCATGTTGAAGACAGATTTAGTTTAGTTAATCCAAACAAAAGCCTCTTACGGGAGACATTTTCTTTTGAGCCAAATTAAAGTTTACTTTTTGTAGTGTGTGTGCGATCTGTTATCTATTCCCTTTTGATAGAGGAAGAAAATAGCCATTATATTTGTCTGGGAAAAAGGGAAAAGGGAAAATTTTTGCGAAGCTCAATCTTGTATTGTGATGGTAAGAAAGAAATATTTTTCTAATGCAGTAAGTGTGTTATATGAACAATGGTGCAAATATGTCCGTTTTTTCTAAAGGGCATATATTCTTTAGATTTTCAAATGGGTTCACAGTCTTTTTTTTTAAATTACTGATTTGGTTGAACTGCTTTAGAGAGGCTTGGGGGGAATTTACATAATTTACCCTATTATTAATATATAATAAGGCATTTTCAAAATTATTCAAACGAGTTTGTTTTGTCTGGAAGATTAACGGGTTCCCCTCACAGTATTGACTTAACTATTAATTACTCTAATAATCCTCACCTCCCTTCTTATATAGTGAGGAGAAAGAAAGTCAGCTATTTGAGCCAATCACAAATGCACACTTAGTAAATTAAACTTAATAAGGTTTCGCTACATATCTCAATTACAGTCTATTTCTTTGTAAACAGTGGATAATCTTGCAAGAATGTGCTTAGCCTTGCTGAAGGATGATTTGTCTTTTCGGTCCACAGTGTCTCCCACACCCCCACCCGCTCAAAACCTTAACATATTTCCCTTCTTCAGAACCTATATAAATGCACGTTCCTTTGTAATGCTAAAAACTAAGCTTTGTTTTTTCAGGCTCTTAGAAGGAACACTTACCTTAATCCTCTTAGGTTTGTGTGCCTTGAAGTGATAGCACTTGGGAAGTTTCAAGTTTCAAGGAGCAAGCTCTCCTTGGTCCTGGTTGGATTGACCCTTCCTGGGATTTTTGCCCTTATGGGGGCACTTAAAAAGGATTTTGGGTTGTTTCCATTATTGCTCTAAGCTTGGATATCTACCAATGGTGCATTGAAGGAAAAGAGAGGAAGTGAGGAAGGAGGGGAACTGGAGGGATAGGGAAGGGTAGGGAAGAAAAGATAAGAGAAAGGATTCAATTACAATGCATGTCCCAGCTCTCCTATGTTTTAAGTAGAATTGTGGAGATGTTTTCTTTTTCTTTCTTCCTCCTAAGGTTTTATCTGCTTACTTCATATTCCCATGATCAGGCCTATGCATTTGAAACAGGCTAGAGTTTCTGATCTGTCATTCAAAGAGGTCTGTAAGTACCATGCACTATTGTCCAGATTTGTTTTGTTTGTTTTAAAGACTCCCTCTGGCTATTATTTGGGATTTAGTGAAACTCACTTAATACTCAATGACTGGCCTATCTTCTAGGATCTAAACCAGTGTCTCTTGAAATACAGTTCACCTGCATCACCTGCATACAATCATTTTGGGGAGCTGGATACAAATGCAAATTCTTATGCCCCAGATCTGCCAAGTTAGGATTTCTGGGAGGGGGGAACAGGAACTTCTATTTAATAAAACTCCCCAGGTGCTTCTGTTGCAACTGCAATTTGAGGATCACTGTCTCTAGCTTCCCACCACCTTTGACTGTTTCAATTTTTCCTGTAACGATTGAGGATACATGCTAGTCCCTGCCCCCTCTCCTAGAGAGCAATGTACCAGACATAAAACCTGTCGTGAGCATCTGCTGATTTTGTCTGTTTGTGGGGGAGCGTTGATTCCCCCCACTTCTTGTGATAGGTCCCAGATTTTCCTCTGGGGAACCAGCTCCCTGTTACTCTTAGACACTTGCGTGATTGAACAGGAACTCACATCCTACCATCTATGCATGGCCAATCAGCATATTCCATCCCTCTGGCTCCCATGATTGGTTCACTAGTGGTCACATGACTAAGCTAATCCTATGAGACCCAACCTAGGGTTTTTGTTAGGAAAACTGAGAAAGAGAAAGTCTGTTTGCTGGGATGACTGGCAATATGGATGATATAACACAATAGTTGTAAAAGACGGGGTCACCTTGCTTCCATGTGGAGAGGTCCTGTTGAAAAAAGTCACCAACAATAGACACAAACAGAGCTGAGAAATGAAAAGGGGGTGGAATGAATGAAGCCCCATGTATGAAGACCCTATATGAGTACCTGGATTCAGACATATCTGTGGATAGACATACCTCAAGAGTTTCAGTTCACTGAGACAGTATTATCCTGTTCTTTTCTCTGCCTGTTTGACTTGGGTTTCCAGCATTTTCTTCAGAAAGAACCCTATTATGAAGAGAAATGAAAATAACTGGTCTCTTCCATGGTCATCATTGGTTTGGTTCAAACAAAATACTGAGTGTTTGGTATAGGGCAGGCCTTTACCCTAGAAGTATTCGATACAAATACATTGGGTAAGTGGTCTGGAAGCCCAGGTAAAATTTTGGATAGTTCTCAGGTTGACTTTCGGAGTCTTAGACTAAGTCAAAGCCAAAGTCAAAGTCTCATGCTAGGTCAAGAATGTGTGTTTTTATGAGAGAAATGGAACAGACTCTTTGGGTCTTCATAGAAAAATACCAGACCATGGTCATTGCACCATATTCTTTCCAGACACCATAGCCTAGGTATGACCCGTATCTGCTCTGATTCTTCCCAGTTGTTATCAGCCTAGATTGTTCAAGCTATAATGGAGCTTACTTGAATTCATGGAAATTAAACAAGCTGTAGTCATAAGCATTGGAAGGAATTTTAATATACAGTTAAGAATAAGGATCTTAAAGTTGGGTAAAATTAACCCCAGTGCTAATGCTATCAATTGCTAGTTGCTTAATCTGGACAGGTTGCTTAGAGATTTTGTTTGTATTAAAGAGATAATAATAGAGCCTTGTGGATAAATAACTTTAAGAATTAAATGAGATTATGTGTATATATATATATATATATATATATATAGAGAGAGAGAGAGAGAGAGAGAGAGAGAGAGAGTGAGTATGGAGTTTAATGCCTGGCCCATAGTAATTTCTCAATTCATATTTGTTCCTCTTACTGATTTCATTATACCTCTTTTACTTTTATGTTCCGTTTTTATCATATTGTGATGTGTTTTTAAGTGTCTCTCTGCCACCCAGCTTTCAAGCCAAACTTTTAAGCTTTTTGCAGATGGTATATCAATTAACAACTAGGCTTGGCTTTTTGGTTCTCTGGGCCCTCAGTTTTCCTATCTGAAAATAGGGATGGTGGGGGAAGGAAGGGCATTGTTCACTAGATATTCATTAATGTTTTTATTTTTTCTAATATTTGTTGACTCCTTGAACTATAAATACTTGGTAACCAACTAACTAGAAATTCCTTAGGAAAACACATCAGTTTTGTATTGCTTCATCACTATTTTCTTCCAGGTACTTTAAAATAGTCTTTCTTTTTTTCCTGCCTAAAGAACTGTAGATGTGACTATATAATTTTGGCCAGGAACCAGAATGACTTCTACTGTATACTTCATCATTTTACTACAAATACTATCCACTGCTAAGAATGTTCTTTAAAGTTTCCAACCTAGAAGATAAATTGCATTTTTAAAATACCCAAAGATTCTCTCCATTTTTTTCATTTCTTTGATGCATGTAATTCTTTTGACTTCAGCCCAATTCTCATCTTTTGGCAAATGACCAGCTCACAGATTCCAAGCAATATTCAGAATGTATTCAGCTAAAACAAATCAAGGCCGACAGTTGTCACAGAAGCATTTAACCAAAATTACTTCAACATTTTAACAATGCTTGACGTTTTCAGGGATGTCTTTGAAGTACAGAGCTCCCAAAATATTTAGTGTTAACAGTTTTAGACAGGTGTTTTGCCAAAGACATGTAAAGATGTGTTGAGTGAAGATTATTATTTTGCAGTGAGTTTAGCCTCTGGAAAAATATTTATGTCTTAATTGAATGGAATTCCACCTGTCATTTTATCAAACACTTTGCTTATGGTCTGTTTTGCTCGGAGTCCAAGAAAAATGAAAATGCTTTAGGTGTGAGAGTTATTGCGACACATGTTTGGGCTTTGTGGAATCACTGCATTTGTTTGGTGATAATTGTAAAAGAATGTTTTGAGCAACTTGAACTAGAGTTTACAGTTTAGAATACACAAAATTAAGTCTGAAAGGAAAGCTTAAGAATGAAGAGAATGACAAACACAAAAATGTTGCAAAATCCTTTTATTGCAAACCAGTTACAAAAATGAAAAATCACTTAATAAAAATTCAAATGGAAAAAGGACAGTCAATATATTTTCTTTTCTTAAAGTTTATGTATTATTTAATTTATTTCTCCTGAAAGGAAGAGAGAGGCACCCCCAATAAGGCCTTCATGTTGTGATATGCCCCTGGTCTCAGCCAACCCAGATCATGGACACACACATGCCCCCAGTGTGCTTAGGGAGGTCCCAGGACTCTAACCCAGGACTTTCCCTATATTATCAAGAGAGTGGGTGCTGTCCAAAAAGGAATGCCCCACCAATGTTACCATGGCAAAACCGGAAGAGTCTATAGTGTTACCCAGCATGCTGTTGGCAGAGTTGTAAACAAACAAGTTAAGAGCAAGATTCTTGCCAAGAGAATCAATGTGTGTATTGAGCATCTTAAGCATCCTAAGAGCAGGGATAGCTTCCTAAAACATGTGAAGGAAAATGACCAGAAAAAGAAGGAAGCCAAAGAGAAAGCCTTCTCCACCCAGAGAAGCTTTGTGAGAACCAATGGGAAGGAACCTGAGCTTCCAGAACCTATTCCCTGTGAATTCATGTCATAATGGGTGTTAAAACTAAACTCAACTGTGGCCTATTAAAAAAAGTAAAAAGCTTATTAAGTGTTCACCAATATTCTAGTCACTTTATACACTTGATGTACATAAGCCTCATCTACAATGCCCTTAGAAGTTTGGTATTGTTAGTTCCTCTCCCTTAAACATAAAGACAATGAAGCTTAGAGAAATTAAGTGTCTCCCCATGGTCCATATTTACTAGAGAGAGAGACAGACAGACACCCTTGACAGAGGCTTGCTGTAGAGATCCTCTCTCTAGCTGCTCAGCCTCTCTGTTGCAGCTCAAGGTCATGGGTACTCCTAGAGTGTTCCAGCTGACCTAGGATTGAAATAAATAAGGGACCAAGGGATGGGTGAATAGAGGTGAGGCAGGTATTCCAAAGCTCACCCTCCTCTGCCTCTTCCTTTGGTTGACCATGAAAGATGAAAATATGTTTGTGTTCATATCCAGAGGCATTGAGCACAGACCTGGTCTATCTACACTGCTCTGCTTCTATGCCCGCAGTGGGTAGGTGTCAGGTCATAGTTCCTTTTAACTATGGGCTGTGGAGGAAAGCCCAAGCTCTGGATCCGAATCCTAATGTCTGAATCATGGGAGACAATTTCTCTAGGCTTTATTGTCTTCCCGTGTAAGACGGGCTAAATAACATCAAACTCACAAGATCATTATATGTAAGGCTTAAAATGCATATAGTACATAAAGTGATTAGAATATTATTGAATACTTAAGCACTCAAAATAGTTACTATTATTGACTTTATCAGTATGGAAAACCAAAAAAGAGAGAGAGAAGGACAGTTGATTTTTTTTTTATTTGCCAGATACCCTGTGCATTGATGAGAGAGAGAAAGAGAGAAAGCACCCCTTAATGGAGCATGGTTAAGTCACAATTCCTTCTCCTCCATTTCTCCATTCTGTTGAGATTTGGGATATGCTAGCACATGCACCTGGAGTGTTTCTCAAGCCTCCAGATTCGAACCATGGTTAGCCATATGGAATCTGGCTTCCTTAACCACAAGGCTACAGGGCCAACCCTGGAGTTGATACTTTAGTCACATATAACATATAGATATAGATATGTAAAGCAAATTGGGACCTAGTGACACCTATAATAAACATCTGTTATTAAATGGTGTGGCATACTAAGTGTCTTTCAAATACTCTTTTAGTCTCTACTTAATAGAAGGTGCACTTGAAGGACTCTAAAGAACTATGTAAGGGGAAATATTCACAATGCAACCTCAGCTTGTTGTCTCATTCAGCAGCGGTTAATGTTAGACCTGTCATTTGTTCTTGACAATGTTTATCAATATTGCAAGGGTGCTATGAGTTTCCTCCTTGTCATCAGCAGTCCTAGGGAGCAGGCATTTCTCACCATTGGGTTTCTTGGTAATTGGTAGCATTTCTCTCTTGTTCTTTTGGGCAGCCAAACATCCAACACTCTCAGAACGCTAAATAATACAAGCATAGTAAGGTCAGGTCTGGAAATTGTTCTGCTAATATTAAGACTTGGGGACTTTATTCAATTGACAAAACTGTTTTGCCGGACAACCCACACTATGTAGTACATTTAGCTAGAGAGCAGCATATTTTGGGGAAAAATGTACCAAGAGACTCAGTTTTTCAGATGGTTTACCAACAAAAAATGTTAACCAATTCTTATTTAAATTTGTAAAAAACTTGGAAAGTCCATGTTGAAGAAGGCCAGGAGGATAACCCAGAGGTCAACTGAAATGTTAAAAACCCAGAGAAATCGGCATGATCCCATTCCAGGCATGGAGAGAGCCCCAGGAGATCCTAAGGGTAGAGAGTGGCTGATTTTGTTTTGTTTTATTTTGTTTACTTATTTGTTTCTTCATCCCATTGGACTCTGGCTTCTGTTAAATAAGTTCTATTCTAAGGATTCCCTTCCTTGCTTCTATGCTGGCTATATCCTAAAATGCCCCAGCTCAGCTGTAGACATGTTTTGTTTGCTTATTTTTGACATTTACTATGTAGGGGGGTTCAATGTGATTTTTTCAGTTCACAACTACAACATGCAATGATTAAATTAGAGTAATCATTCTTTAGTACTTTGTGTTAGGAACATCCTAAATCTTTTTTGTTGTTGTTGTTAGCTTCTCTGAGATAATATGGTAAATTGTTCTGAACTGTATTCACTCTGCTGTACTTCACAACACTAGACATAGCTGTAGAACTGCGGTATAGGGCCAGCCCCACTTTTGGTTTTCATAATGGGTTGAGTATGCCCTCCCCACTAAGGCTCAAAATGTGAGGTGTACTCACCACACAGCTAAGACACTTTAACTTTAAAACAAAGACAAATAGCAGTGTAGACAGAAGAGTTGGCTAGAAACATATGGTAGGGAATGGGATTCTAGTGGTGGTAACAGCTCAAGTAAAGACATGCAGGTAGAAAAGTGGAAAATATATTGCAGACTGGAATGTGGGAGGGAATCCACAGCAGTAAGACTGGGTGGGTGAGCTGGTTTCAAATGATCAAGGACACTGCATTCTAACCGGGGAGTCTAGACTACCTAGCAATTCTTTGGACCTCCGTACATAAAGAAAGCCCAGACACTGAATGTTGAATATAAATTTAGAGCATGTGGAAAAGCATTTTTTTTTTTTGGCTCTTCCTTTCTCTTACAAGCTATTACTATAAAAGTTGAAAGACATGCGGGAGCATAAACTATGTCTATAAAATGAAGTCAGGAGTTGAAAGGTTTCTTTGCTTCGGGGTCTTTGGGTGGGAATTTCCATTGACTTGAAACTTTTATGGACACAAAGGCATTTCAATGCTCAGTTATTTGAGCACATTTTGGAGAAATTCTCCACGCTGTGTTATTAGCGGGGAAGGTACGAAGCTTGTAGACTGGGTGCCTTCAGTGGATCCGGTGACATGACTTTGAGTCTTTTTGCACAGTGAATAAAATTTGGGTGGGTCACTTTCTGCTGCAGGGACCTGCAGTGGAGGGGGGTGGGTGCAGCCGATGGCTATCAGCGGGGGGAACGTCTCATCCTCTCCCTACATGGCAGCCGTCTTTTGTGCTGTCGGAGGAGCCGGAGCTTCGAGCACAGGGACAAGGTGTGGCTGATGGGGCCCGATAAACCCCACACAAAAAGCCCACTGTAGTGCTGAAAGGGTCTCCAATGTAGCTCTTTAATTTCCTCTCTTGGAAATGTTTCTCCTCTTTTCATCCCCAGCCTTTATCTTAACTTCTAATCGGAGCCAAGCGGCAGCCTTTCAAATTGAACAAATAGGCTCCTCTGCTTGTGACAAGATGTACCTCATTTTCTCGGCAAGCCTTCAGCAAGGTCACACCTTTTTAATTTATTTTCTGTAAGAAAAATCTAGTTGCTGGATAGACAAGGGCCAGATCGCGCTAGAGGTCATTTCTCGAGCTAGTCATAAAGTAGAATGGGATTAGAGCCGTTTAATATCCTCGGTCTCACCTTTCCTGCCCATCGTCAACACTTGGGGAGAAAAACGGAGCTTGTCTGGCCGAAGAGATACTCACCGTGGGCTGTTCTGCCTTCGCTCTGCGCTGGCCTTTGGTTCCTCATCTTTTTTTTTTTTTGGAGAGGTTTTTTGCTATAGGGCGCGTGCACTCGCCAGAAAGACAGAGAGAGACAGAGAGACAGAAAGCGAGAAATCACCCCCCAGGGAGGATGGCCACACCGCAATCCCTTCTCCTCCATTCTCCTCTCGGGATCTTGGGCACACACGCACACGCGCCCGGCGTGAGTTTAAGCCACCGGGTCCAGGACTCGAACCTCGGCCGACTACATGGGAGTCCAGCGACATAGCCATTACACTAACTGCTAGTCCCAGTTCCTCTTCTTTATTTGTGTTTCAAACATTACTTGTATGCTCCAAAATGGAGGTACTTTAATATTTCCTGAGAGATCATCACTTAGCATGTGTTTAACATTTTCTAGAATAAACAAAGAGACTGAAAAGGGTTGAGTTTTAATTGATTTGAGCTCTTCATTCATTTACCTGACCCAGTATCCCAACCTTAGAATATATCCCATAACAATTTGGGGGTGGAGGACATTTGAAAGGGGAAGTGAATGATTTTATTCTGGAATAAAGACACAGGCTTCATCCTAGAAGTGTTAGTTACTGAATACTTTATTAAAATAGTCAACTTCCTTTACATTTCTTTCATTCTTTTTGTTTAGAATTATGAATTTCCTTGTTTGGATCATAATAATAGTGACTGTGGACATAAATATAGAGAAAAGTGTCTAGGAAGTATGTATTAACCTTTTTAAAAATATTTATTTGTGAGGGCCAGCAGGTGGTGTGGTTAAGGCACTGGACTCCCACATGAGGCACCACGGTTGAAGTTCCAGGCCCAGTGGCTTCAAAAAAGGCCAGCTACACTTACATGGGTGCCTAAAATCCCGAGACGAGAAAGGAGGAGAAGGGATGGCAGTGTGGCCATTCCCTGGGTGGGAGTGGGGGGAATGATTCCTCACTTTCTCTCTCTTTTTCTCCAGGGAACATGTTTTCTATAGTAAAAATCTGGGGGGAAATTATTTATGTATTTACTTAGTTACTCATTTTTTTTTCATGAGAAAGACAGAAAAAGACAGAGACACAGAGATAGCGAGACAAGCACCCCCAAAAGGGTCTTTATGCAGCAATTCACCCCCAGTCTCAGCCAGTCAGCATGAGCACATGCTTCCACACCTGCACAAGGAGGCCCTGGGATATGAACCTGGGACCTTTGCATGTAGATCCAGTTACTTTACCATCACTTGACCTTGTACTGACATTTAACAATATTTACTCCTGGGGAGGTGAATAGGGGCAGGAATGAGGGATCCTTTATGTTAATCCATTCCTTGACTGCTTTGTAATAATAATACGTTTACATTAAAATTATTACACAAAAATACATTTGTTTTGATTGAAAATTAAGAGCACACTAGAAAGGGTAATAAATTACTATAAATCACCTATACGCTTACCTTCCAAGGAAAATTACTAATGACATTTTGTATGTTTTTCTACCCTTTAATCCTGAATATTTATCTAACTCTCTCTTCCTTTTACAACATTATATTGTGAGCATTTCTCTGTTTTATTAAATATTCTTTTTAAAAAGTATACTCAATGCCTTCTAGAATTCTGTTGGGTATACCTAATACATTTAGATGTTTTTAAAACTGCTTGTTGGTTTCAATTTGTGGCAATTAAAGGAAATTCTGTAATAAGCATTCTTTTGTTTGTTTGTTTGTTTGTTTGGAGAGGTTTTTGCTATAGGGCGCGTGCGCTCACCAGACAGACAGAGAGAGACAGAGAGACAGAAAGTGAGATATCACCCCCCAGGGGGGATGGCCACGCCGCAATCCTTTCTCCTCCATTCTCCTCTCGGGATCTTGGGCACGCACGCACACGTGCCCGGCGTGAGTTTTAAGCCACCGGGTCCGGGATGCGAACCACGGTCAACCACATGGGAGTTCAGCGACATAGCCACTACGCTAACTGCTGGTCCCAAACATTCTTTTTTTAAAAAAAATTATTTATTCATTGCTTCATTTTATTTTTTTAACTTGACCAGAGAGAGACACAGAGAGAGAAAGAAAGTCAGAAAGCAAGCCACCAGGTCCGGGACTTGAACCATGGTCAGCCATATGAGAGTGTCCAGTGCCTTAACTACCACACCACCTTCTGGCTCCTAAACATCCTCATATATACGTATTTGTGTGTATCTCAGACCATTTTCTTAGACTGGAAAAAAATTCATATAAGTGGAGTGACTAGTTCAAAATACGGAACATATACAAGCTATTGACTGACAAATTTTACCAAGTTAAACTCCAAGAAGGATCTATCCATTTAAATTACCACTAGCAGTATTTCAAAACGTCTATATTTTTTTCTTTCTGGCTGACTTTTAATGTTTGAAGAGAAGGGAATAGTGATTAATTGTTTTTACTTGTATTTTTAAATTATTAGTGATGTTAAACATTTATCATTAGTTTAATGGTTGTTGGCATTCTTCTCTTGTATATCGGCTGTTTGGACTTTTTTGTGTGCTTTTAGGTTTTTGCCATAGGGATAGTGGGCTCACCAGAGAGCCAGAGAAATAGTGAGAGGGAAAGTGAAAAATCATACCCCAGGAGCCATGGCCACATTACAATCTCTTCTCCTCCATTCTCCTCCTTGGATTCTGGGGACCCATGCACACACATGTGGCATGATTTTCAAGCTGCCCGGTCCAGGACTTGAAGTGCAGTTGGCCATGTGGGAGTCCAGCAACTTAACCATCACGCTACCTGCTGGCCCACTGTTTGGATTTTTTGTTAAAATAATTATTTTATTTAACTTTATTTATTTACTTTTTTTTTTTTAATTTGACCAGAGAGGGACAGAGTGAGTAAGTGAGAGAGATAGAGAAAGAGAGCAAGAGAGGAAGCAAGCCACCAAATCCAGGACTCAAACTGCGGTTGGTCACGTGGGAACCCAGTGCCCATAACTACCATGTCACCTGCCGGCCCGACTATTTGGATTTTTTAATCACGTGTTTAAGAAGGTTTAATTCTGGAGACCAACCCCATAGCACAATGGTTAAACCCTGTGCATAAAAGAACTTGATCACATAGCCTACCATGGTTCAAATCCCAGCACCAGCAGCTTGGAAAACATGCAAGGTATATAGGCATGTGTGCTCAAAATCCTGAGATGACAGAGAAATGAAGGAAAAAAGAGTATATTGTGACCGCACCCAGTTAGGGAATGTTTTCTCTCTCTCTCTCTCTCTCTCTCTCTCTCTCTTTTTCTTTATCTCTCTGGTGAGTGCACATTTAAAGAATGTTGGTAATTTAAAGAAAAGAAAAAAGAAAAAAAGAAAAAGAAAAAAAGGTCTTATTTTTGCTTACTAATTTGTAAACACTCTACAGATAGAAGATATGAATGAACACTTTGCATATAAGATACCATACATTCTACCTAATTTGCCATCTCCTTTTTATTTTAATTATTTTAAATACATCATTGCATTTTTTCCATTTTTATGCATTACAACTACCACTGAAGGCCCTAATGATATTTTCATTTCCATTTTGGCTCAAAATGTCTTTTTCACCTTGCAACAGATAACTATTTCATTCTACTCAGGTATTTATTCTTTTGTTTTCCACATGCAACTCCATATGGAGTTAGAATTTATTTTTATATAAAATAAGAATCGAATTTTATATTTCTAAGCTAACAGATTGCTATAAAACTGCTTACTGCATTCACTTTCCCAAGTATTTGAAATTTTATTACCTGTATTCTTGTCACTGATCTCCCATTCAAATCCTAACCAGGCCAGAGCCTGATTATGTTCTGAGTTCAGACGAGAGCAAATGCATCCAGGGTGGTAGGCTTGTAAACCATTCTATTGATTTGTATCTAGTCTTATGTCCATAACTTGGTGTTTTAATCATTGTAATTTTATGTTTTATGTTTGTCACTTCATTATTCTTTATTCTTCTTTTTCATAATATCTTCATCTTCCTAATCTGATTTTTAGATGGACTTTTAACTTTCCCTATTGTATAATACTTACCAATAAACATTTGGTACTTTACCAATAAACTTATTATTTCTTTTCTGGCCATAGGGCATGTGGGTTTGCCAGAGGGAAATAGAGAGAAACAGAGAGAGAGGAAAAGTAAGAAGTCATCCTCCAGGGGGAATGGCTACACCACAATCCCTTCTCCTCCATTCTCTTCTCAGGAGTTTGGGCACATGTCAACACATGACCAGTATGTTTTGAGGCCTCTGGGTCCAGGACTTAAACCATGGAGTCAGCTATGTGGGATCTCTAATTGCCATGCCACCTACTGGCTTAACCAATAAACTTTTTTAAGTGTTCTAGTGAATAAATTAATTTGATTGGTGTTTAGTTAAACCCAAATTGGGAAGTACTGATATCTTTCAGTAAAAGTTTTCCCATCCATAGACATGGTATGTTACTTCATTCATTTGTTTTTAATTGTATCCCTCCATAACACTTTTCTAAAATAATTATTTTATTTAACTTTATTTATTTATTTGATTGTTTGTTTTAATTTGACCAGAAAAGGACAGAGTGAGAGAGAAAGAGAGAGAAAGAGGGAAAGTGACAAGGCAAACTGTTAGGTCCAGGACTCAAACCACGGTTGGCCATGTGGGAGTCCAGCGCCCTTAACCACCACGCCACCTGCCAGCTCCCCTCCATAACACTTAAGATTTGTTTTTTCATACATAGACCTTGACTTTTTCTTAAGTTTATCTATGTGTATTTCCAATTTTTATTGCTATAGTAAATTGAATAATAACTTACTTTTTTTTTTCATACTTTTGCTATAGGGTGCATGTGCTCACAGGAAAGAGACAGAGAGAGACACAGAAAAGAAAAAGTGAAAAATTGAGAAATCATCCCTGGGGGAGGAGGGGGGGATAGCCACACTCCGATCCCTCTTCTTCCATTCTCCTCTTGGGATTTTAGGCATGCAAGCACATACACCCAGCATGACTTTCAAGCTGCAGGGTGCAGAACTCAGGTGCAGGACTCAAACCATGGAGTCAGCCATGTGGAATCCAGCCACCTTAACCTCCATACCACCTCCTGGTCCAGTAACTTACTTTTAAGATGGCATATATCAGGAGTTCAGCAATGGTACAGTGGTAAAACACTACGACTCTCTAAGGCAGACTTACATGGGAAACTTACTGGTTGATGATTGGAGACCTCCTTGAGTACACTGTGCACACATGTGCCTATGTTCCAGGTTAGCTGATGCTGGAGATGGATTGGGGCATCCAGACCCTGCCAAGGGTGCTGCGTCTCTCTCCCTTCACTCTCTCTTCCTCTCTGTGTCCTTCATAGAATAATCAAAAAATTTTAATAAGATCACATGTATTAAATGGTACTTAAGAACTTTTGTTTCAAAATATTTACTATTAGTGAAGAGAGATACAAGCGCTTCATAATCATTCTCATTATTGCCAGTAGGAATAGGCTTTGGATTATGTATTATGGAACATAATGACTTCATTCATTTGTTCATTTATTCTCCAATCAACAGACCATTTGAGTTATTATTCAAAAATATAAAGGGGCTGGGACCAGCAGTTAGTGTAATGGCTATGTCGCTGGACTCCCACATTGTCGACCACGGTTCGTGTCCCGGACCTGGTGGCTTAAAACTAACGCCGGGCGCGTGTGAGTGCGTGCCCAAGATCCCGAGAGGAGAATGGAGGGGAAGGGACTGCGCGTGGCCATCCCCGGCTTTCTGTCTCTCTGTCTCTCTCTGTCTGGCGAGCACACGAGCCCTATAGCGAAAACCTCTCCAAAAAAAAAAAAAAAATATATATATATATATATACATACATATATATATATATAAAGGGGCTTCCCAAAGTTCGTGTACAGAGGTTCTGTCTCTCTCATTCATGGAAGTTTATTTATTAAATACACAAGCTTAAAAGAAAAAGAAAGAGAGAAAATGTCTCAAGAGGGAACAAGGTGGTTTTCAGCATCAAACATTCCTGAGAGGTCTGGAGAGACAAATACTGGGTAAAGTTCACTATACATGATAACATAGACAGCACTGGTGACTTCAGCAAAAATTACTTTGGTGGAGTGATGAATTTAGAAGTCAGTTTGCAGCATGTGAAAGAAGTATCTGGAGGTGAAGAAATAATGATACTAAGTCCAGGCAGCTTATTTGATAAGTTGGGTCATGAAAGGGAGGTGAGAGAGGGACATAGGAAGTAATGTGGTATGGAGGAGAGGTTGTTAAAATGGATGAGATTCGAGTATGTTTAAAGCTGTTGGGAAGGATAGATATGTCAATTGGATATGTAAAATAGAAAATGAATGCTTGGAAGTGAGTGTTTTCGGGAACCAGCAGTTAGCGTAATGGCTATGTCGCTGGACTCCCACGTAGTCGACCGCGGTTTGCGTCCCGGACCCGGTGGCTTAAAACTCACGCCAGGTGCGTGTGTGTATGTGCCCAAGATCCCGAGAGGAGAATGGAGGAGAAGGGATTGTGGCGTGACTATCCCCCCGGGGGGTGATTTCTCGCTTTCTGTCTCTCTGTCTCTCTCTGTCTTTCTGGCGAGCGCACGCGCCCTATAGTGAAAACCTCTCAAAAAAAAAAAAAAAAAAAAAAAAGAAGAAGTGAGTGTTTTCTGGGATGATGAAGGAGAAGGCGTAGGATCTTCACCCCCGGTGACAGATTTTGTGAAAGGGAGTAAGCTCTTCAACTGGAGAAGATGAACCATTTTGCTCGTAAGGTCTGCAGTAATTTTTTTTAAACTTATGCTAGAGGTCTTATACTAAAAGTATGTAATGAGTTGTTTACAGCCGTGTATGTGATTAGAATAATGGCTTTGGAGTAGGGCCAGTCTGAGTAGAGATCCCACTAATGTCTTCTGATTAATGACTGTATGATCCCCAAGAAAACTGCCAACCACCTTGAATTTCAGTTTTATTTCACCTATATTTGAAGATCACATCGATCTTCTAGAGTGGTTGGGGGTGCTCATACCTATTAAATGAGTACATTCCTATCTTTGCTGCTAGACTGTGAATTCTTTGAGGGCAGGGAATGTGTCCTTCTCATCTCTGCCACAGGGACCAGCATATAGTAGGTGTTCAGTGAAGGTAGTTCAATGAAAAATATGTGAGTGCTTGTGTATCCTTTTAAGAAATCACTGACTATTCCTAAAATTTAGATTACTTGGAAGTTGATGTAGTAGTTAAGTTTTGGTTGTAAGTTAGAGGAATAGACTTTAGCTAGCTTATGTGAGAGACTTATTAAAGAATGCCCAAGGGGGCCATCAGATGGTATGGTAGTTAAGGTGTTGGACTCCCACATAGCTGACCACAATGCAAGTCTTAGGTTTGGCGATTTAAAAATCATGCCAGGTATGTGTGTGTGTGCCCAAAACCCCAGGAAGAGAACAGAGGACAAGGTATTGTGGAGTAATCTTCCCCCTAAGGGGTGATTTCTCACTTTCCCTCTCACTGTCTCTCTGTCTCTCTCTGGTGAGTGCACATGGCAAAAAAAAAAAAAAAAAAAAACTTAAAAAAAAAGAATGCCTAGGAATCTAGTTAAGTCAAGAAGTAAGAATAAACTGAAACCTAGTATTTGAACCATGAATGTTTGTTTCCTCATTGACTTCTTCCTGCCTTCTTTCTTCTTTCCCTCAATACCTCAATCTCTCTCTCTCTCTCTCCCCCTCGCGCACTCTCTCTCTCTCTCTCTCTCTCTCTCTCTCATACACACACATAAACACACACACATATTTTATGTCTTTCTGCTTAAATTTCTTTTTCGCTATATTCTGGATTTCTGTTGTTTTTTTTTTTATTTTAAGTAGTGAAATATGTCCAATAAAAGCCCCCAAATATAGATAGATATAGATGGAAAGATAGTTTCCACCATCCTAAGAGAGACTTTAGTTCCATTTTGAAAATCCTAGGGAAGGACTCTGATAGGTGCACATTGGGTCAGTTGCTCCAGCATGGACCAATCATCTCCAATCATCTATTACGTCTTACCAAGACTGTGGTAACCACCTACTAATGCAATGGAGGAGGTGGGGGAGAAACAATTTCCAAAAATACATGTGAAAGGTGGGTGCTAGACAAATAAGTTGAGTTTTCTCTGAAAAGGTATCATTCAAAACTTCTGAATTTACAAGAAAGTGGCTAATTTTCAAATATTCAAACAATTTTAAGTCGCTATTAGTGTGATTTGCCTCAAGCACCCTTTGATCAGACCCATGTGTTGGAATGGGGCCATCATTGATGATTCTAGGTTGCTGTCACTTTCAACACAAGCACAAGTTGTATAATGACTCTCATTTCTCAAACTTGGGTGGACTTGATGATGTTTTATTGTAGAGGATGGCCATGAAAGAAGGATAGAGTAGAACCTGCTTCATAATCAGACAGCACCATGGTTTCCTAAATCCCGGCCCACATAGAAGTTTTCCGGATGACCACAGAGTATTCCAAGAAAGCAAGTCAGGTGTTTCCCAGTGTCCAACTATTTTAAGTTAATAACAGCAACCAACTATTACTCACTGAGATCCCAAGTAACAATAACACAGCAGCACAACAAACACAATAGACCTGACAGAGTTTTATTATTCTCTCATAAGATGAAGACCTGAGAAAGGCAGCCTATTGGTGACACAACAGTGACGCTCCATCTTCCCGCAACTCTACTTATCTCTTCGACTGTCTTTGTGATGCTGTTTCTGTCCTCAAGGTTGCCTCAGCAGCACAGGATGGCGGCTGCTGTGCCACCTGTCACATCTACGTTTTAGGAAAAAAGGAAAAAAAAAAAGGGAAAGAGACTAAGGGTTCCCAAAGCTGAGTCAGCAAACTTTTAAAATAGTTTATTTCTATTTTCCATGAGCAAGAGGGAGAGAGAGACAGTGACCTCTACAGGGTCTTCACACTGCAATTCAACCTCAGTCTCAGCTGGTCCCGGATCACAAGCATGCATGTGCCTGGTGTGTTCAGGGAGATCTCCAGACGTGAACTTAGAATCTTCTCACACATGTCAGCCTTGCAGAGTGTTGCATTATTGCTGTGCCATGCTCCTAATCGACAAACTCTTTTAAACATTTTCTTTATTATTATTATTTAATTTGATATAGGGTGAAGAGAGCAACAGAGAGAGAGAGGAAAAGTAGGAAAACAAGCCTCCAGGTCCAGGACTCAATCTGCAGTTGGCCATGCAGGAGTCCAGTGCCTTAACCACCATGCCACCTGCTGGCCCTTCAATAAATGTTTAAGGTGCTTTCTCAGAAACCCCATACAACAATGTCCATTTATTTCTTGTTTCTAGAACTTGGGCATACTACTACTCATCTCTGCAAGGGAGGTTGGGAAATGGAGTCCTGATTAGTTCCCGCTGTCTTTTTCTCCAAACTGGGTTTTTAGGGAAAAGAAGAGATCGTAGAATAATGACTTGGCAACTTAGAGAGTTTGTCTTACTGAAGAACATCAAACAAAACAAAACAACGTTTTTATATATTCCTCAGTTTTCACTTTTACATGATCAGTTCTCCCACAAGTACCTTCTACTCTGCTCCCCTAACTTTGAGAATTACCCATTTTCATTATTTCATTTACCCGATGTTTATTGAGCACCAACTATAGGCCAGCCTTGGAGATATGGCACTGAGAAAAAGAAAACAAAACTCCCTGTCCTTGTAGAGCTTCATTTTGGCATGGGAATAGGCAAGACAAAAAAAAAAAAAAAAAAAAAGTGAAATAGTGTGTTTGATGGTCACAAGGGCTAAGGCAAAAAAAGCAGGGATGAGGGATGTGAATGAAGTCTTGGGGTGGGGGCTGCTGAAATTTTAGATAAGGGGACCAAATATTTCATATGATTTTTGGAACACAGGCTTCAGGAAAGGAAGAACTAGGTCTAGGAAGGGCATTCCTAGCAGAGGGAACTGCAAGTGCCATGGCCCTGTGGTGGCCATGTCTATGGTGTGGAGCATCATGTGGTGGAAGAACAGTGAGGAGGCCAAGGCACCAAAAGCAGACTTCAGAAGAGAACAGTAGGATGTGGAGTCAGAGGAAGACTGGAGAGCCCTGCACACAGGTCTCAGAGACCCTAGAAAGAACATGTTTCATTCTTTTGCCTGTTTCCCTAGTTAGAATTTCTATCAATCAATAAAGCTTCAGCATTAGGTCTTAGTTCACCATTAGTAAATAACAGGATTGTGGTGAGATTTCCAGGATTAGATAACTATTTGCCTATTTCTATCTCATCAGTATTAGGTTTATATTAATAGCATTATAGGGGGCCGGAGGGCATCACAACAAACACAACGCTCTGCATGGCTGGCCCATGTTAGATGGTTCTGGAAACTTCTGGAGACTTCTCCGAGTATGCTGAGCATGTGTGCACCCATGTTCCAAGGCTGGCTGAGGGTGGGGGGAGTAGATTGTGGCATTGGTACCCTGTTAGGGGTGCTATTTCTGCATCTCCTGCTCATGGAAGACAGAAATAAAAAGATAGCATTATAGTCATTTCTTCAACTGCTATCCTCAATTACACCAACACATAGATGCACACACACACATGCTCTGTATTTTCAAATGCTTTTTATTTTACTACTTTTAAAAAACAGCACTGTGGGGCCAGCAGGTGGCATAGTGGTTAAGGCGCTGGACTCCCACACAGCCAACAGTGGTTCGAGCCCCAGACGTAGCAACTTGAAGCACACATTAAGCATGTGTGCATACGTGAACAGAGAATAGAAGAGAAGGGATTGTGTCCTGGCCATTTCCGCAGTAGCTGATTTCTCACTTTCTCTCCCTTTGTGTGTCTCTGTCTCTCCAGTGAGTGCTCACACCCTATAGCAAAAATCTCTCTTAAAACAAAAACACACATGGCATTGCTACTCACCAGCTGACTGTGACGGCGCGCACGTTAACATTCTCAGTCCTTTGTGGACATTTAGAGGTATGGCCTCATGAGCTTGGCATGAGTGGTGAGATGAGGATCATGTGTTAGAAACATATTCAATCTAATGGCATCTTCAAAATACAAAGGGATTTCTACCGATGAGTTTAAAGATGGGAACCAACCCAGAGGCAGATGGAATTACTTAGAGGCAGTTAGGGAAGGAATTCCAAGTGCAAGCTGCAACACAAACCTGGATTAAACTTCACCGAGGTGAAGGAACTTTCCTTCTGAAGTTTGTTGTTTCTATTTTTTCTCTCTCCAACCCCAAACTGTATGTACGTCTCCGATGAATAGGGAACAAGTGTAATTAACTGAATAGCGCAGTAAAAGGAGAATTATGGGATATGGAAAGCATTTAAATATGATTCATGGGCTTGGAGCAACAGCAAACATGTGATAGATGCTCGGAAGAGGCCATCCGAGAGATTATGCTGAGAGCTCACTGGGGAAAACACTACAGTGCGCACCAGGATCTTGGTCGTTCATATAATTAAAAGACTAAACATTTCATAAAGATAACACAAGTCGGATTTTACCAGTACCACACTCTGTGCCAGAAGCGATTAAACACAAACCAAAAATGTACGTGCCCTCTCTCCCTGGGAAGCGAGCTGCGAGCTTCTGTCCTCTAGAATTTTGGAAGGCTGGGACTCTGTGCTTACCTGATCATGGAGTGGATTACTAGTGGCAGGAGTTAGAAAGTTGTAACCAGGGGATCAGCAGTTGGCGTGATAGTTATGTTGCTGGACTCCCATGTAGCCAACCGTGGTTGGAGTCCCAGACCCAGTGGCTTAAACTCACGCTGGGCCCAAGATCCTGAGAGGAGAATGGAGGCAAAGGGATTGCAGCGTGACTGGCCCCCCAGGGGGGTGATTTCTCACCTTCTGTCTCTCTGTCTCTCCTTGTCTTTCTGGTGAGCATTCGTGCCCTATAGTAAAAAACTCTCCAAAAAAAAAAAAAGAAAAAAGAAAGTCGTAAATAGACCTTTGGTGGCATGGTGGATAGAACCAGCTTAAGAGCTAGCTTCTCAATTACAACATATCCAAAGTCACTCACCCTCTCAGCACCCCAAAGATAATTAGCAAGGGCTGTACCTGCAGCATAAAAGTCGAAACCATAAGGCTTCTTCCTATTGAAAAACCTAAGAGACTTTCTTTACAATCTTAGGGTAGGCCAACATTTGTTAACACAGGACAGGAAAAGAACTAACCATTAAAGAGAAAGAATTAAAAAGAAGGTAAATCAAACTTCATAAAAGTGAAAAATTCTTCTCAGTAGAGGAAACTGCTATGAAAATTCAGAAGCTGGATCCACACCCTGGGAAAAAATATTTACAAAATATATATTCATATCTACAATATATAAAGAATGTCTATGAATCAATAACAAAAACATAGACAAACCAGCTTTAAAGTGGGCCAAAAAAATCCCCATGAATCAATTCCCCAAAATAGCCAGAAGACTTGGGCCTGGAACTTCCTAAGAGAAGATATATGAGTCACCAATAAGAATGAAAACGTGTTCAACAGTATTATTCACCAGGGAAATGCAAATTCAAACCGCAGAGCAATTTCACTACCACCCACAGAAATGGCTGAACTTAAAAAGTGTTTGTACCTCTGGAGGTGTGGACAAACACACCAATATGCCATTTGCTGATCCCAAGTAGGTCCATTTAGACACTGAACTCTTTCTTTGGAGGGGTGGAGGGGAAGGTGGTGGTGGAAGAGTGTTGGACGATCTTCAAAACACTGCACATGATCATCTTCTAACTGGCAATCATGCCTATTTTCTTTTTCTTTCTTCTCTTTTTTAAAATTTTCTGTTGGTTGCTCCTGGTCTGTGTCTTATTTCTTGCCATCTATGCCTGAACACCAGGTCTCCGTTCTCCTTAAAGAGGATGAGGATCGTAGATTCCATCCCACTGTAAATCAGTGATCCTCACACTCAAATTCCATGTGTGCCGCCCTGGCCAGACTTCTCACAGACCCACGTGGTTGATCATGAGGGGGCTGCAGTCAGGGGGAATAGATTTTTCCAAGCCTGGGGATGCAGGCCCAGACTCGTGCCCATGGTGGGCCCATCATCCTGAGGGCTGTAGAACAGTGCATGTCTTTGTTTGGCAAAGGACGAAGCCATCAGAAGACCCTGCTCTGGGGCTGATGGTACGGTGACTCATGCCCAAATGCTGTTTATTCCAAGCCTGTGGGAAACTGTGAAACTCAAAATTGTTTTCACACAGCTGGACTCCAGCTTGTTTCCTGGGGTCTGGTTCTTCTACCCCTTTTCTCTCCAACAGGAGAAACAGAACAAGAGCCATTCCCATGTTCTCTTTGGATATGAGAAAGTCACTGGAGACTAATTCATGTAAGTGTTCTGAGCACATTTAAGGCCACCCAGGCTCAGTTATGACAGCTAGACGTATGAAGTGCATTTTCAACTTATGATATTTTCAACTTACAATGAGTTTATCAGGACACACTCCATCGTAAATTGAGGAGCATTTGACCTCTTAAACTGCATCGTTGCATCTGGCATCTGTGAGGATTTCGAAAAAGTAAAGGAATCCAAAACACGATCAGCCACATGGAGACGAGAGTCTACATAGACATAAAATGGTATGTTGACTGCGGCAGAGTATATCGCTTCCAGTTAAGTTACAAAGGCTTCTGTTGCAATTATGATTTTATTCAAATCAATACTTACGACACCTGCAAATAGAGATGGAGAGGCCACAAGCCAACACAAGGCCCGCCATGTAGAGAATCTTCCTGTTAAATATGTAAGAGTGTCTACCCCACGCAATCTACTGCTCCCAAGGAGTCGCTTAAATATGTGAAGGACTTCACAATGTCCTCTGCATGTATATTGGAAATTTGTCAGCATGCTAGCCACAGGAATCAAATTCAAAAGTGCTTAGGGTTTGGCTGGCATCATTTCTCAGAATACTGATCCAGGAAATTGCTAAATCTGGTTCATTTTTTTGGAATTAGAATTATGCACGTTTCTCTGAATGATGCACAAATCATTATGGAAACCTCCCTTCCACATTTCCCTTGGATATCGTTTGACTCTGTCATCTGATCACTCTCTGACAGTCATCTCACTATTCCTCCACAGTGAGCTGCCCTTTTCATATTAATTAAAGTAGTTTAGGTGATGTTGACTCTACCCTCAGCCTATGTTTTGATCTAACCAATTAGATAATCACATTCCTCTGGCCATGATTGGTTCAGAAATGAACATGTGACTCATTTGAGCCAATAGCAATCAGACATAGGAATTTTCTTTAAACCACTTGGGATAGGACTCTCTCTGCTGGACTTGAAACTATGAAGAGTAAATCTGGAGTTACCAAGGGCCACTACAGAGAGAAAACTTGCCTGAAAGTGAAAGCAACACCAGGGGAAGCAGAATTAAGAGGTAACAAAACATGGAGTCTTGGTGATATTGTTTGAGCCATTGGGTCAAGCCATGCCTGAAGGCAGTATTGTCTTTCATTTTAAAAATTCTAACAATAAATTTAAAATTATATGTATATATTTATTTTTTTTTTTTCTTAAGTAGCTTGAACTGCTTTCTGTCACTCACAACTGACAACCTCTTAATGGATATACACTAAATCCCAGGAACTTACACCTGTATTCTTTCTAATCTCTTTATCAGATAGATTCGTGAATCTAAATGACTCTGTAAGAAAAAATCTGTAATTGTTTGGAAAGGAGAATGGGATTTGGGTGTAGGTGGAAGGCATTGCATCTGCTGTCACCTTCCCCGAAGTTAGTCTCACTCACTTGTGGCTTCCCCGGCCCCTTACTCATCACTCTGCTATGTGTGGTAGTGAAGCATTACGCTTCCTCACTGGACTCCTCTTAGTCTCTGGTTCCACTATTTAGGGCAGTGCCTGGCAGTGGAGACACCCAATGGGTGGCTTTGGGAAGAGCACCCAACTTCCCTGGATCTCTGCCCAATCATCTGTAAAATGAGCTTCACAGTGGAGATGTTGTCTAAGCCTCTTCCCATGGCGAGGGCTCTCTAAATATGCTGCAGAGGAAATAACACATGGGCAGCCTCTTGGCAACTGAGAAAGCAACCAGCGCAGCAAAACTGATAAAATTAACTTCTGTCTATGCAGCTTAGGTGGAGCTAACATGTGAACCCAGGTTTTCTGATCCTGCTGGAGTCTAGCATTTTCTGAGAGAAGGGAAGACTTTTGTTTCCCCACACCTTATCGAAATCATTTTGGTAAGAACATTACTCCTTGGCTTCCTGTTTTACTTTGTGTGACCATAAATTTGCATTATTTCTGCAGAATGGTAATGGGGATGGGGAGAAAGACTCACTTTGACATGCTGTGTCACTGAAATGTCTTAGCCCTCTCAGCTACGAAGCAACTCAAAAACCCCTGCACCGTCAATGCCCATCTCTTGAGCAAAACGAGCATCTGTGTCTCATATTTGGGTTCTGATGACACAGTAAATAACTGCTTCGCTGCTTGGCTGCCTGGACATACTTATATGTCATCTCTGAGCTATCAGATTTCCTGTTACCCCCCTCCTCTCAGTGCCATCTCCCCAGCACACACTGGGTTCAAAATGGCACCATGCAATGAGCTTTGAGGTTGCATCTCCGGTGTTGTCGCAGATGTAACACTTGTCAAATAACGTGCTTGCCCCTTCAGTATCTCCCAGTGACTTCAGCCTGAAAGGACAGGTTAAGGGCTGATCACTCTTTGAAGGGAGATATTTTGTCTGCTAAATGGTTTTCACTGAAACAATCAAAGCTGCATGTCCAGCTCCCAAGTGCAAGCAGGGATGAAGTGGGAAAAGCGCTAGGGTTTATATTCAATCTAGCTTGGGTTATAGCTACACGAAAACGTGGTTCTTGAAATGACTGTGAGGGTCCCCATTTGAATGCATATGGGAACAGCAGGCTGTGCAGCTGGCAGAGGCGGGCCACTCTGAGTTCAGCACTCAGGACATCAGCTCTTTCAGTTGTCTATATCCAGCCCCTGTGCCTGGTTCCCATTAATCCAAATGGAGTGCATGATATTTTCCTAATTAAAAGGTAAGTCCCACAAAGGCAGAGAATTTGGACCTTTTTGTTAACTCTCATTTTCCCAAATGTCTAGAATAATGCCTGACTTGTATGAGGTCCATGATCATTTGTTGAATGAAATAATTACTCAACAGACAGGCACAAGACTCCTTTGAGTGCTTATAGTATGGGGAAGGAAAAATGTGATGCACAGGAAGTAATTATTGAACACCTCTAGAGCAAAATATAACCCTTCTGTAATTATAGCCTCAGATTTGTTTGTAGATTTCACAACTTTAAATTCTGCTATCACTGGGGCTGGCAGATGGTGAGGTGGTTAAGAGTGCTGAATTCCCACATGATCAGCTATGGATCGAGTCCCAGACCTGACAGCTTGCTTTCTCACTTTCTCTCTCCCTCTCTCTCTCTCACTCTGTCCCTCTCCAGCCAAGTTAAAATAAATAAATAAATAAATAAATAAATAAATAAATAAATAAATAAATAAAATAAAGTTAAATAAAATAATTCTAAAAGTAGAATTCTGTCATCATTGATATATTACAAGTTCATGGTAGAATGATGCTAGAAAGTGCACACACCCATGACAGGGGAGGAGAGAGAAAGAAACAGCCTTGACAAGAACTCATTATCCTACAATCCTTTCCCCCTCAGGAATCTGGGTGCCCACATGTCTCTGGAGTATTTTCAGCTGACCTTGGCACTAGTACCCACAGTTGGCTATAGAGTTTCCAGCCTTGCTAGACAATGGTGTTACCACTGTGGTCCAGAGGCTGAGTCAAGTTCATCCTCTTAAACTATACAACAGTAAAGGCCATAGGTTACATAGTGGTTAAGGTGTTGGGCTTCCATCTGGTTGACCATGGTTCAAGTCCCAGAATGGTGGCTTGAAACTCACGCTGGGCATGTGTGCATGAGTGCCCAAAATACTGAGAGGAGAATAGAGAAGGGATGGCAGGGGGATGATTTCTCTCTTTCTGTCTCTCTGTCTCTCTAGCAAATGCAAGCATCCTATAGCAAAAATTTCTCAAGGGGAAAAAAAAAAAAAAAAAAAAAAACTACACCACAATGAAATGATTGCCCTGACCTAGCTGACTACATTCCATGTGCTAGTGGCTGAGGCAGGATCCCTATAGCTCATACATGGGTAAATTTGGCAAGTGTTACATTTAAAATACAATTCTACTCATTGCCAGTGTTTAAAAACTAGTAGGCTTTATTTTAAAATATAAATGCCTAGCTTTCCCCCAGTAGTAGAAAGGTACCCACCTTCCTGCAGGGTCATAGTGAGCTGGAGCTGGGACGTGGCTGACCCATGAGATGAGACACGTGACCTCCAGTTTGCTCTAGGCCTTGCCTGGTTCACTGTGCTTGCTCTCCTGCTTGCCCTTGAACTTTCAAGTTTGCTGCAGGGAAACCTACGGTGCCCTGTAAGGAGCAGCCACCTCTTCGGTTCTGTCCATGTGAGTTTGGGGTATGACACAGTTCAGAGAAATGTATCTTTAAGGATCTCGATCATTTATGAACAGGGTGAACATTTCATTGAGTATAAGGAAATGAAGGAACATGATTTCAGGTACAAATAGCATTACATTTTCATGTCAATAAGAGCACACTTGGATTCTAACATGGCTCTGTAACAAAATATTTGAGGGCAAATCTTCCTCCGAGCACCTAGAGGCTACAGCCAATGTTAACTTCCAAGGTAGTTTTTTCATGACAAAGAAGCTGATTTGTTTCAGAAAAAGAAGTCTTCTGAAACCTTGACTTGAATGCATTTCTCAAAAATATGTTTAATGATCATTTTCTTTTTTTTTTTTTTTTTTTTTGATAGGTTTTCGCTATAGGGCGCATGCACTCATGAGATAGAAAGCGAGAAATCACCCCCCAGAGGGGATGGTCACGCGGCAAACCCTTCTCCTCCATTCTCCTCTCGGGATCTTGGGCACACACGCACACGCGCCTGGCGTGAGTTTTAAGCCACGGGGTCTGGGACATGAACCGTGGTCGACTACGTGGGAGTCCAGCGACATAGCCATTACGCTAACTGCTGGTTCCCATGATCATTTTCTTATTTTGGGATAAGAGTTTGATCTTGCCAGCTGTGGTTTTCTAGCTGCCCCCTCCCCCAGAACCATAATCCCTCTCAAAGACAGAAGGCTATGCAGGATGCAGGGTTAGGCTGCAGAGTCAGGACTAAAGGTGCTGCAGGAATTCAGTAAATATTTGAGGCTGGAGTAGTTGAGCATTTAGGAGGAGGCTTCAAGGAGCAAGGAAGCTGGGTCGTGAATTGCTAGGACAGTATGAAGTTACCCTAGTGAGGAGGACGACGGGGACATGAGTGAGTAGCTAGGGGTTGGCCAGGGAGAGAGATAGCACCCTCCTCATGGTCCCCCTGCCACCCTCCATTCTCTGTCTTCAACCAGCCTAAGACTATGGTCAAGTTGTGCCCATGTACTCAGGGAACCTCTGAGCTTGAAGTGAGGACATTCCCGCGTGGTATTCCTTGGAGAGCATCGTGTTTTCCTGTCGTGCTGTGATCTAGGACTGTCCAAGCCCCAGTTTGATTCACTTGGTAACCCACTCTATTGCCTACCTACCCTCCCCTGTCACAGTCCTCCATTCTGTGACCCTGTTTTCTTAGACCGTTTCCCCATAACTAGTGCATGAATCCTTGCCCCCCAGATCTACTTCTGGGGGAACCCAAACTAAAAGAATTCTCTTGGGCATCTGACACTTAGGAAGCCTGGGACTTCCAGAGAATCTAAAGGTGACATTGACCAGGCACTGCAAAATAGAATGGATTTAGATCCCGAAGACCTCTTCGGTGCCAAGAAGAAAATGTCATGATCAGTTGAAGTTTTTAGACAATCCCTCATAATTTTGGAACGTGAGGGTGGGGGAGGAAGATTTTCTTCATTCCTGCACATTCATTTGCATTTAAATTTGAAGTTGAAATTAAGGCTTTTAGAAACTTTTAATTTCTATTTAATTATAAGAATTTCACTGCAGGGTATCTATCTGATTTAAAAGAATAATTAAAATTAAGTATAGCTGCAGTGATTTGCCACAGTGTACGTCTGTCCTTCAGGACGTTAAGCAATAGCAAATTATTTGTGGCTGGAGGTGCTCTATATGTAAATTCCCACAGGAATAGAATTTGGTGATAGAGAAGTTGAGATTACGAAAATCACATTGCCAGTTTGAACATCAGCGCCTAATAAATGTTTTCGTTGTTACCATTACTTCTCTTAATATCCTCAATTAAATGATTTAAAATAGAACAATAGATAAGCAAGATCAATTAATTTTAGAAGATGATCAAAGGAATGTGGTTCAGCATTGTAAAAGCTGCAAACGTGATAATGGTTTTATCAGACAGGGAAAAGAACTCGAAGTGGCTCAAACCTTATTCGTTTATGCTCAGAGGGGTTTTATTTGTGATTAATCAAATTGTCTTTTGTAATAGGGAGAGTTCTAAGATGTTGCCCATTAATTTTAGGAAAAATATAATTCAGACATTAAAATAGATGCTATTCTGGGATGGTTGTATGTCAACCGTAATAAGTGATAACAACCATCAAAATATCTTGATCCTGTAACCTGTTGGAAAGAGGCTTCGGGAGGGGCTGGGGAGCTGCCAGTGGCAATAACATTGATCCTCCTGAGCGCTCAAGGAGCGGCCCTAATTCGGCTTCTGTCTCCGAGTTCTAGGCTGGAGGCCAAATGGAAGGTACGGAGTCAGCCAGTGAGTCTCTGCTCAGATGAAGGATGCGCCATCGGGAATTTGAGAGTGGCAGAGTGAAGGAAAGGATCATTTTTGAAAGGCTGCATTTATCTGCACTGTGTATTGGGGTTAAGAACCATTCAATTATTTATACCTGTCTGCCTTTCAAAAAGGAATTAAGGTAGTTTCCCCAAAAAAAGGACAGAAACAGTAAAAGGACAGAAAAAGAGCAAAGCTGAGGATTAAGAGGATGGTGGGTAAGGATGGCTCGAACTAAGTCAGCCAAGGGAAAACAGTGGCAGTTACAAACCAGTTTTGGTTCCGAGCTTCCTGGCAATCAAAGCAAAGAGGGAAACTTTAAATCTAAAATTTACAAAAAGAGATGCCCTTTCACTTCTAATAGGTTTTTTTTTTTTTTTTTTTTTTTTTTTTTTTCAAGAATGAGAAAGTGACTACAATCATAAAGACTTTTTAAAAAGGCAAGGTAGGGGCCAGCAGGTGGCATGGTGGTTAAGGTGCTGGACACTCCCACATGACCAACCACGGTTAAGTCCTAGACCTGGTGGCTTGCTCTCTCTCTCTCTCTCTCTCTCTCTCTCTGTGTGTGTGTGTGTGTGTGTGTGTGTGTTTGTGTGTGTGTGTGTGTGTGTGTGTGTGTGCGTGTGTGTGTGTGTCTGGTCAAATGAAAATGAATAAATAAATAAAATTAAATAAATAATTCTTTAAAAAAATAAAATAAAATAAAAAGGCAAGGTAATAGGTAATATAATATGGGACGCAAAAGTAGTTATTCTATAAGTTACCCTGATTCATTCAGATCAGAAGTCTTTTTTGGGGGGGGGAGGTTTCGCTATAGGGTGCGTGCACTTGCCAGACAGACAGAGAGAGACAGAGAGACAGAAAGCGAGAAATCACCCCCCAGGGGGGATGGTCACGCTGCAATCCCTTCTCCTCCATTCTCCTCTCAGGATCTTGGGCACGCACGCACACATGCCCGGCGTGAGTTTTAAGTCACCGGGTCCAGGACGCGAACTGCGGTCGACTACATGGGAGTCCAGCGACATAACCACTACGCCAACTGCTGGTCCCCAGATCAGAAGTCTTATGTGTGGTGAAGCAACAAGTTGTAAAAAGGCGTCTGTCTCATGACGCCATTCTCCAAGGCCAGAAATCTTACCACAAACCTGGTTTTTCATAGACAATGTAAACTGGTGCGTGCTAATGAACAGTAAGTATGTACTTGGCAAGAATGAGGTCGAATGATCAAACACTGGCTTCACACCTTTCCGAGGTAGTTCAGTGATTTTGAGGAAAGGGAATGAGATATGAATGAAAGCCAGGAGTGTGACTGTGACCAAGTGGCTTTCTGGCAGCCAGCACTGTGCAGGTGCCATGATAGGATTCCCCACCACTAAGAGTCTGAAGCTCAATTTGCTAAGTGGCCCGTGGGCTATTGCCTACCTTACATTAGCACAGGTCTTTGGGGCTTATGGAAGTACCATGGCACGTTTCCTAATTAACCAGGCCGTCATGTTCTCTTCCTCCTCTGCTGACATTTCCAAGCTAATCTCTTGAGACTCCCACTCTTAACGGCAGAAAGGTGTGACTATGGACCAATTCCCATGGAAAACCAGTAAGAGCGAAAGCTGTTAGACTCAGCTGTTATTTGAGAGCCCTGGAGGGTAGACATTCCAAAGGTCTTTCCTGGCCAGTGATGATCTCGTCTCTCAGTCTTATGGTACTTCAAATATGGTTTCTGCAAAAACTCGCCACTTTTCACCTTATATTATATTATTTCTGGATAACAGGAAGAGCTGGGGCTAGGAAGATGAACATGGGTCCAGATTCCATTTTGCCATTCCCTGGTCGTGAGTTCCTGGGCAGGTTATCTAACTTTGTTGAGTTTCCATGTTCTCATCTGACAAACAAATCTCCATGAGCTAATAATTGTAGAGCACCCAGATCTTTGAAGTCCTTGTGCCTGGACAGGTCACAGCTCTAGTTATAAATATATAATAGTCCCTGTTCTAGGTGCCAAGAACATTGAGAATAAAACACAATCCCTTGAAGAATTCTGAGTCTCCTAGGAGAAGCCCAAGACACCACACTCTGCCATGTGACATGACAGAATCTTCTCATGACGATGCCCTGGAAGGAAGTCATCTTGCTTGGTGACCTTTATGCTGATGGATGGCGTTGAGCCAGTGATTAGGGTTAGAATCAGAAAAGCCAGGTTCGCATTCTATTGAGTTGTCGGAAAAGTCATGATGCATTTTTGCATAGAAAGATATGTCAGTACTTTCCTGACAACCTACTAGCTACCCGGGACATGACCCATGGTCAAAGATACTCATCTCTCGTTATAGATGCCTCATCTATAAAAAAAGAAAGGCTTGGGACCAGCATTTAGCATAATGGCTATGTCGCTGGGCTCCCATGTAGTCAACTGCGGTTCAAGTCCCGGACCTGGCGGCTTAAACTCATGCCGGGCGTGTGTGCGTGTGTGCCCAAGATCTCAAGAGGAGAATGGATGAAAAGGGATTGCGGTGTGGCCATCCCCGCTGCGGGGTGATTTCTCACTTTCTATCTCTCTGTCTCTCTGTCTTTCTGGTGAGGGCATGTGCCCTATAGCGAAAACCTCTCCAAAAAAAAAAAAAAAAAAAAGAAAAGAAAAGAAAAGAAAAGAAAAGAAAAGAAAAGAAAAGAAAGGCTGATCTGAAGGCTCTTTAAGTTTCTTGCAGAGCAGCGCAGTGTGGAGGCTGTAAAGTTCTGAGCTTCTTGCCAATCAGAGCAAAAAGGGAAACATGAGTTATTACCTGTTATTATTTTATTTAAAATAAAAAATAGATAACCTTTACTTCTAAGGGATTTCCTTTTTTTTTCTGGTGAGAAAGCGAATACAATCATAGAGGTCTTTAAAAACAAGGGCCAGCAGGTGGTGTGGAGGTTAAGGTACTGGACTACTGGACTCTGACATGGCCAACCGTGGTTTAAGTCCCAGACCCGACAGCTTGCTTTCTGACTCTCTCTCTCTCTCTTTCTCCCCCACTTTCTATCTCTCTCTGTTGAGTCCATGTGTCCTATAGCAAATTTCAAAATTAATAATAATCAATCAAATAAAGTAAATAATTATTTTAACAATACTTTTTAAAAAAGAAAGGGCAAGTGAGTATAAAACACAAAATATTGGGTTGTCAGAAAAGTCATGATGCATTTGTTGCATAGAAAAGCATAGAAAAAAATACTTCATGACTTTTCTGACCACCTAATAGTTACTCTGTACGTTACTCTGACTTATTTAGAATGTAAGTTTCATGTCTGATAGAAGCCAATGGAAAGTTGTAAAAAGGCATCTGTCTTCTGATATCCATCACAAAGGCCAGAAATATCCCTGCAAATCTAGTTTTTTATAGACAATGTACATTGACGTTGCAGCTAATGACCAGGAAGTGTGTCCTTGATGAGAATGAGGTTGAATGATCAAGGCTGAGCGAATTACAGAGCTCAGGTAGAGCTTGAGGAGATTACAGAGCTCAGGCAGACTTGAATGTTACAGAGTTAACCAGTCTCCATCCACCCGGAGTTCCATCCAGGGTTCCTCCACAGTAGCCAGTGCTTTTCCTTAGCTAATCCCTGCAACTCAAAAAATGCTCAGAAGAGAAATGAAGTACATCACACAATCCTATAAAACAGTTAACCTTGCATTACGAGTGTGTTTACAAGGTGACTGAGGCGCCATTAATAGGAAGGAGCCTATCCAGCCCAGCCTCTGTGATTGAGTTCGAAGGCAGTGGAGCTGTGGAGGTGCCCTGGGCTGCTGTGTTGGCCAAGTGACCCGAGTCACAGTCCCTGTGCCAGCCTGGTGGGTGTGCACTGTTGCTTAGCACTGAACTTCATCAGCAGTCTAATTCCATTTATGCTATTACATAATTAAATCGAGGCTTGAATTGTGCTTTTTAAAAGATTATGCGACCATATGTAGCTTGAACAGGCGCCAGCTTTTACAAAAGTGTCTTTCCACAATTCCTTTCTATGAGGTTAAGACTCTGTTATTTTTTGTCCCCCCCCCCACACACACACCCATTTTTTTCCCAAAAAAATGTGAATCAAACCCAGTCAGTAGTTAATACGTTGATATGATTACAGCTTAACTATTTTCATTTTTTAAAAATGTTTTCAATATGCTTTAAAACAAAAATAAAATCTTGTGGAATTCAGATCATGTATCAAGCATGGAATATCAGCATTCCCACACTCAGAGAGAACAATGTGAACTAAGATTTTTAGAGGGCATTTTATCAAATCAAGTTTTACGATTTTCAGTTCTAAGTAATCTAATTAGCAAATGGTACACTTAATTCTTAAAATAAGGTAAAGAAAGCCACATCTGATGCCTAGCATAAAGCTTCCACTTTCTCAGGAATTCACATTGGGAGAAAGCATCTCTTGTACTCAGAAATATTAGGGGACTCAATGCAGAGAGACCAATTATGCCAGCAGAGAATTTTTATAGCAATTAATTTCGTAGACAAACAAAATAAATACTAACAGTTTTAAATGAAACCCAGTTATTAAAGTACAATCATATTAGGAAAAATTAATTAAAAAATAAGTATACCTAAAGCCTAAGGAGAATGTGTCAAGTTTTTCTTTTTTTTTTTAATCAGCGTAAACTGTTTCTTGTAAGATCTAGACTAGCCTATGCATATGCAACAGCTCTTATTAAGATGCATTAGAAAATACAAGTGCCATTAGATAATGAAACTGACCAGAGATATTTTCTAGTGTTTCAATTAATACGCTGGTGGTTTAACTATAATGACCAAGCACAACTGGAGTCAAATCCAGATGTGAAGTGTCCTTGAGGACCCCAGAGTCACTTCTTAGTGAATTGGTTTTGAAACACTAAAGCACTAAATTAAAATTTAAATAATTGTTTTGAGAGAATTTTTTTTTTCATTGATAACCAAAATGGGTGTTCTTTTCAACTCAAACACTAGCATACAGCATAGCAGAACATTAGCACCTTCAAGCCTTACCCTGTGCTTGGCACATAGTAGATGCTGGTAATAAGTGTGTTTAGAAGATTAGTATGATCTGTCCAGAAAAAAATCTATGCTCTTTCTTTAGAGATCTTAAAGTCAGTTGGCTTGCTTTGACTAGAGTCTGTTTTAAGTAAATCTTGGTTTCAATTAGAGAAAGTTGATGAAGGCCAGCCCGTGGCATGGTGGTTAAGGCAGATGAATTTTTACATGGCTGACTGTGTAGTTCAAGTCCCAGATCCCAAAATCCTGAAAGGAGGGGAGGGGGTACTCTCTCACTTTCCCTCTCTCTCTCTCTCTCTCTCTATCTCTCTCTGATGAGTGTACATACTCTAGCAAATTTTTAAAAAAAGAATATTGATATGGGGGACAGATACACAATAATGCTCTTTATTTTTTTAAAGAGTTTTGTTTTATTTATTTACTTCTACCATGAGAGAGACAGAGACAGAGAGAGAACAAGAGAGGCAGACCCAACAAGGTCCTCCCTCCGTGATCCACCCCTAGTCTCAGCCAGCCAGAATCACAGACACATGCACGTACAGGGAGACCTTGTAACATGAACCTAGGACCCACCCATGTGGGTTCAGAATCTCAGAGTGTTGCATTATCACCTAACCACCAGAATGGCCCACAATAAAACTTCTCATTTGTGAAACATAATAACAAATATTCAGTTATTTAATCCTCACAACAGCACTATACTATACTAGCTCCGTTTTCTATAGTGAGATTAAATAACTTCCTGGATTTTGCACATTCAGTAGATAGTAAAACATTTAAACCAAATCAACCTAGATCCTGAAGCCATTCTTTCAGGCTCTTGATCTGTAGTCCACAGATTATGGCCTGAGGGTTAAGGCCAGCCTGTGTTGGTAAAGAATTATTTATTTATACTCATTTTTGGTTTTTGCCATAGAGGGCATGCTCTCATTAGAGAAAGTCAGAGAGAGACAATGAGAAAGTAAGAAATCACCCCCCACTCCCCCCCAGGCAGGATGGCCACACCACAATCTTTTTTCTTCCAGTCTTCTCTCAGGACTTTGGGCACACACACATACAAACCCAGCATGATTTTCAAGCCAACAGGTACAGGATTTGAACTGTGGGTAGCCCTGTGATAGTCCAGTGCCTTGACCACCACACCACCTGCTGACCACTGTTTTGGTAAAGGATTTTATTAAAACACAGCCATATCCACTCATTCCCATATTGCCCAGGACGACTTTCATCCTATAATACCTGTGTTGAGCAAGTGCAGCAGATACTATATGGCCATAAAGCCTAAAGTATTTGCTAGATGACACTTAAAGAAAAAGTTTGCTGACCCTGTTCTATACTGCTTGCTTAAAAGTAGAAAGAAGTCAAAATGACAGCTCAGATAAGGTTTGTGTCCAAAAAGGCCTTCCATGGAAATCAACCAGAACTCACTGTCAGAAATAGCAGTGTTGGGCCAGCTGGTGGCATGGAGGTTAAAACAGCTGGACCTCATATGGTTGATTTTTTTTTTTTTTTTTTTTTGGAGAGATTTTTGCTATAGGGCGTGAGCGCTCGCCAGACAGGCAGAGAGAGACATAGAGACAGAAAGCGAGAAATCACCCCCCAGGGGGGATGGCCACGCCGCAATCCCTTCTCCTCCATTCTCCTCTCGGGATCTTGGGCACGCACGCACACGCGCCCGGCATGAGTTTTAAGCCACCGGGACCGGGACGCGAACCGCGGTCGACTACGTGGGAGTCCAGCGACATAGCCATTACGCTAACTGCTGGTTCCCATGGTTGATTGAGTCAAGTCTCAGACCTAGTGCCTTGAAAAACACGCCAGACGTGTGCATGCACACGTGAGGATTGCGATGTGAATATCCTCCTGGGGGGGTGCTTTCTCACTTTCCCTTTCTCTCTCTGTCTCACTCAACAAGCACATGCACCCTGTGGCAAATTAAAATAAATGAATGAATGAATGAATGAAAGAAATTGCAGCGTCTGCCTTACAACACAAGGAAAAGTGGAATGGTGGTAAGTATGTAAGGCTTTGAAACCAGGGCTAGGTTTA
This sequence comes from Tupaia tana, assembly GCA_026018925.1. Lineage (NCBI taxonomy): Eukaryota > Metazoa > Chordata > Mammalia > Scandentia > Tupaiidae > Tupaia > Tupaia tana. The sequence continues at coordinate 32,031,146 of JAKSZU010000018.1, forward strand.
AATAGTAACTCCTCAAGTTAATGGTTGTACAGACTTAAATGAGCTTCACTTTTACTCTGAGTCTTATTTTCCATTTCCAAAATTAGGCTACTGATACCTCCCATGCTGAGTTTCAGGAGATTAAATAAGATAATTTACGCTGAAGTCTTAATGCAGTATCTGGCACATAATAGAAAGTCCGTAAGTAGTGATGAATAAACAGGAGTTTGTCATTGCATCTCCTTTTCCTTGATCTACTTACATGCATATGTGTATTATCGGATGTGGGAAGTCAGAGTCACGAACCCGCGGTTGTTCCAAACTGTCAGTGAGAACAGGAACATTTGTAGAAGCTCCCAACCACAGCACAAGGTCTCCCTGGTTATGCTGAGGATTCATGTCCAGTCCTTCCGGTCCTTGCCCTGGGGAGAATTCTTCTAGGGAACAATGTCTTCAGCTAGGGTCAGGAAAAAAGGAACCCATGTCCCACCCCTAGATGTGACTACCTCATATGGCTACTGTCCCCATATGTGTCTGGAAAAATTCAATCTGACATAATGTGATTTCCCACCAAGGTGTCACATTAGGGGCCACCAAGGACATCTGAGAGGCTCAGTTCCTCCAACCTCGGGGTTCCTTGGGACAATGACAACTTGGAAGCTCATGCTGTTCTCCTGTACCACTTCCTGGTCCAAGCGCCACCATCTATCAGTGGATGTGTTGAAATAGATTCCACCAAATCCTCCTCACAGTCTACACACTACCTGGCAGTCGGAGGGATCCTTCAGTAGCATGTCAAATCTTGTCACTCCTTGGCTCACAATCTTTCTGTAGCTTCCTATAGTTCTCCAAGTAAAAGCAAATTCCTTCTGAGAGTATATGAATTCCAGCATTAGTTGGTCTCCTCTCATTACTTCTCTGATTTCTTCTCTTACTCTGTATTTGTTCTCACTCTATTCCAGTCATCATGACCTTCTCAGTGTGTCTTGCATGAGCCAAGCACACTCTTAACAATCTGCACTTGATGTTCCCTCAGACAATTTGCATTTGATGTTCCCTCTCTACAGAACACTGTTCCCCTGGGTATCATCATGGCTCACGATTTCGTCTCCTTTGGGTCTATAATCAGTTGTTACTTCATCAAGGCCCACTGGTCATGCTCTTCTAGCTGTCCCCCTCTTTCTTAACGCTGTCACCCATCTTGGCTTTATTTTTCTTGTAGGCATTCATTCTCATCTAACATGCCATCTATCTTTACTTAATTATCTTGTTTACATCTACTTCTCCTCAAAAGAACATAAGGTTCCCAAGGGCCAGGCATTTCTGTTAGTTTTTTTGTTGTTGTTGTTGTTTTGTTTTGTTTTGTTTTGTTTTTACTGCTGTATCTCCAACACTTTGGACCCTACCTGGTACATAGTAAATACTCAATCAATATTTGCAAGATGAATGAATGCAGGTATAGACATAAGCACTGAGTTATATACTTTGGCCTTCATCCTTCAAAAGGTATTTCCAGAAAGACATGTGGAATAACAATGTCACAACCAGAGAGATAACGGGAAATTCTCTTAATTCCCAAGAAAATAGCAAGGTCATGTTTGGTCTACATGTACTGCTTCCTTCTAAAGAGACCCCTGTTCTTGATTCATACTCAAATGGCGTCTTTCTGTCTCCCAGCATTACCCTGTCAGGTAAGGCATCCTTAGTGAGTAAGAAACTGTCATTCGTAATGGCCTCACAGAGCCTTGGAAGTCAACAACTACTTGCTATTTCCAGTAAATAAATGTCTTCGTGTACGCAAAAGCAATGTCATGGGACACGTCTTTCCAGTAGCTGATGAAATGGCAATTGCATTTTCCAAGTTGCATTTTCTCAAAAGAAAAATCACAGCAGAAATTGAGTTTTACCAGAATGACTTGAAGTTCTTACTTGATAATAACGAAGATGATAATAATGATAGTAATGATGAGGATGTTAGTTAGTTACTGAGTGCTCACTGGAGTATTTTTCAAGCCCTGTGATATAATATGACTTTTAAGGTCAACTTGTCACTTTCTGAAAATGACCCGTTAGGATTTTGATTGGAGCTGTATTAAATGTATAGATTTACTTAAGGCTGATTACTACATTTAAAAATAGAACTTTCCCTTTATTCCACAAACATTTTAAATTTATTTAAGCACCATTTATTACCTTTCCATAAAGTTTTACAATTTTCATTGCAAAAGTAGTGAATAACTTCTGACATATTTAATCTTCATAATTTTTGTTGCTATTATGAATGAGATATTTTTAGTTACATTTTTGATAATTTGTCACTGATGTATAAAATATCTAACTGCATTTGATATATTGAACTTATGTCCAGAAGACTTATTGCACTTTCTTCTATTTTATATTTACTTTGGATTTTCTATGTAGACAATTATATTAATAATGCACATAAATAATATAATCTTATTTCTGCCTTTAAAATTCTTTTATTATTTTTATTTTTCATATTTTTCTATACTTTCTAAGACATCCAGAAAATGTTTTTGTAAACTATGCATCAGATAAGGGACTGATAACCAGAATTCACAAGGAACTCAAGCAGATGTTCCGAAAAAAGATGATCAATCCTATTAAAAGATGGGAGAATGAGTTGAAAAAACCACTTTCTAAAGATGACATAGGAATAGCTAGAAGACATATGAAAAAATGTTCAACATCCCTCATTGTGAGGAAATGCAGATCAAAACAACAATGGGATACCACCTAACCACAGTCAGAATGACTAAGATTCAAAAAAACAAAAAATGGTAAGTACTAGCGGGGGTGTGGTGAAAGGGGAACTCTCTTACACTGCTGGTGGGAATGTCATTTGGTCCAGCCACTGTGGAGAACATTTTGGAGATTCCTCAAAAATCTACAAATATAACTACCATATGATCCAGCAATCCCGCTTCTTGGTATCTACCCAAAGGACAGAAGAATACTTAAACAGAAAAGTGCTTGCACATTGATGTTTTTTGCAGCACTATTCACAATTGCTAAATCATGGAAACAACCCAAATGCCCACAAACAGATGAATGGATAAAAAAACTGTGGCATATATACTCTATGGAATACTATTCAGCCATTAAAAAAAAAAAAAAAAAAAAAAAAAAAAACAACAACATAAAAAACCCACCTGGCTTTTGACAGGAAGTGGATGAATGTGGAAGATTTACTGCCAAGAAAGCAAGCCAGGCTATGAAGGAGAGGCATTGTATGTCTCCACTTAATATATACCAAGTGTCCGCACTCTATGACTGAAACTGATTGACTAAAGGATATAGAAACACAGTATATAGATGTAAATACCAGATTTAGTGTGTGTGAAAGAGGAGGGTCTGAGGAAGGACATTTAGAAGAAAAATAGGGAGGCAAAGCATTAATGGGACAAAGAAATGTGGTATTATCTGTTGAAGATATTTTATAGTTTTATCAACTGTACTAGAGTAAATGTTCACCTGATGAAATATCCATTTTGTAAGCCAAATAATGTGATTGAATGTATAAAAGAAAATGAAATAAAAAAAGAAATAAAAAAAAGAAAATGTAGAATAAAAATGGCAATAGGTGTCATTTTTGTGTTGCTACCAACTTTCTTTTTCTTTTCCTTTTAAACATTCATTATTTATTTATTTATCTAGCTATTTATTTGCAATTTGAGGAGCTCCAGGTCTGAGTTTTGAACCAGTCAGCCATGTGGGGGTCTAGTGCCTCACCATCATGCTACCTGCTGGCCCCACTACCAACTTTAAATGTAATACTTCTCTCACATTTTACCAACGGGTATAATATTTGCTATGAATTTGTGATAAATAATTTTTATCGAGGTAAGGAAGTTCCCTTATATTTTGTATTTGCAATATCTTCTGTCATGAAAAAGGATTGAATTGAACTGAAATTTCTTTCTGCATTTATTGTTATAATTATGCTTTCTCCTTTAATTTAGCAATATGAGAAATTACAATAATACATTTTTAAATCTTTTCTTTTTTTTTTTTTTTGAGAGATTTTCGTTATAGGGCACGTGCGCTCGCCAGACAGAGAGAGACATAGAGACAGAAAGCGAGAAATCACCCCCCCAGGGGGGATGGTCACGCTGCAATCCCTTCTCCTCCATTCTCCTCTCGGGATCTTGGGCACACACGCACATGCGCCCGGCATGAGTTTTAAGCCACTGGGTCCGGGACGCGAACCGCGGTCGACTACTTGGGAGTCCAGCAACATATCCATTACGCTAACTGCTGGTTCCCACATTTTTAAATCTTAACCTGTCCTTGATGGAATTAATTCTACTCACTTATAAATTTTTTCCTTCCTAGGTTTATTTTTAATTTAAAAAATCTGTATTATAAGTAAGTTTTTCTCATAGTTTCACTTCTGCAGTGTCCTTGACTTCTTTTGACATTAGTTTGAAATCTTCTTTTTCCGTTCTGGGAACAATTGGTATACAATTGGGGCTATTGGTTCTTTGACGAAGGTAATACCTAGAAAGGCATCTGGACCTGGTGTTTCTAGAATATAATTTTGTAACTACTGATTTTATTTATTTGATGTACTTCTTTGGCTTTCTGTTTCTTTATAAGTCAATTTTGATTTTTCTATTCTACTCTAGATTTTTTCCATTCCCTCTGAGTTTTTGTGCTTATTCACATAAAGTTGTTCATGACATTTTGTATGACTCTTTTAAAAAGTTCTACTGAGGTGCCAGCAGGTGGTGTAATGGTTAAGTCACTGGACTCTCATGTGACCAACAGCAGTTTGAGTCCTAGACTCAGCAATTTGAAACTCATGCTGGACACATGTGTGTGTGTGTCCAAAAATCTCAGGAAGAGAATGGAGGAGAAAGGATTGCAGTGTGGCTATCCCTGCTGGAGGGTGATTTCTCAGTTTCTGTCTCTCTCTTTCTCCAGAGAGTATACATGCCCTAAGCAAAAATCTCTCAAAAGCAAAAATTTCTCAAAAAAAGTTCTGTTGTATTCATGATTGTTATTGTTATTATTATTATTTTGGTTAATATTATTCATTGGACCTTCTCTTTCATTTTCGTGATGAGTCTTGCTGGAGTTTTGTCTATTAATTTGTTTAAAGAGACAGTTTTTAACTTTGCTGATTATTTTATTTTCTATTTTGTTAATCTATGTTCTGTATTATATCTTATTCCTATTCTTTTCAGACTCACTCATTTTCTAACTTCTCACGTTGAATACTTAGCTTGCTAATTTCTAGAATATGAGACTTCAGGGTTCCAAGTATTTCATAATGTAGTTTTGTCTTTGTAGCACAAGTTTTAAAAGTGAATTGTATGTCATTCAATATTAAGTGTTTCACTATTTTTGTTATAATTTGTCTTCTGACTCATGACTTTGTAAAAAGATTTGGTAGTTTTCATTGTTGTTTTACTCTCCAGCTGTGCAAAAAAGATAGGATCTTTCTTTATAACTTAATTGTATTACAGTCCTATAATATAGTCTGTATGAAATTTACCAGGCTGACTCCTTATACTTCTTAAACTCCACTTCTTCCTTCTAGATTCAATTCCTTTTTCTCCATGTCTAAGTAGCAAGAATCTTTAAGTACTAAACTCTCTCAGTCTTAGTCTGAAAAGTTTTATTTAATACTGCCCTTAAGTAATTAGCTGCACATCATTTGACAATTATTTTTCTTTAAAAGAGTGAAGATATTATTCCATTGTTTACTAGCTTTGATTTCTTTTTCCTTTCTTCTTTTTTTTTTTTTCTTTTTTTTTTTTTTTTAAGAGATTTTTGCTCTAGGATGCGTGTGCTCACCAGAGAGACAGAAAGCGAGAAATCACCCACTGGGTGTATGGTCACACCACAGTTCATTCTCCACCATTCTCCTCTGAAGATTTTGGGTACACACACGAATGCACCTGGCGTGAGCTTCAAGCCACTAGGTCCAGGATTTGAACTGCAGTCCCCCATGTGAGAATCCAGCACCTTAACCATTATGCCACCTGCTAGCCCCAACTAACTTTGATTTCTTCTGGTAAGCTTATCATCATCCTAACTGCAGTTCTTTCTTCTTGGTTTGCATTCAGGATTTTTCCTCAGTCTTTGGTATTCTGCACTTTCATATTACCATATATAGGAGTATGGATTTCTTTCATTTATTCTTCCAAATATTTTCTGTGCATCTTTTACTTGAAGACCTGTGACTCTTCAGTTCTAGGAAATTCTCAGCCTTCATCTACACTTTAAAAAAATTATTTATTCAATTTTATTTATTCATTCATTTATTTTAATTTGACCAGAGAGGGAGAGAGAGAGAAAGTGAGAAAGCAAGCCACCAAGTATGGGACTTAAACTGCTATATGGGAGTATCCAGCGCCTTAACCACCACACCACCACCTGCTGGCCCCCATCTATACTTTAGATATATATATATAATTTCCCATTCTTCCTATACTCCTCTCTGGAACTCTATTCAATGTATTTAGAGCTGCTGATTCTGTCCTCTGTGTCTTTTAATTTCTCTTTCATGTGATCCATCTTCGATATGCCTCTGTAGTCCATTCTGAGTAACTTTTTCAGATCTATCTCGTAGTTTACTAATTCTCTCCTTGGCTCTATTTATTATTTATCTAGTCCTTTGGCTTTTAAATGCTCAAGTGCATATATTTCACACATATGAAGTTATTAATTAAAGAATTATTTATAATTTGAGAATTAAGAAGCTGGCTAAATGTCCAACAGTTATAAATTAAATGAATAATCTAGATTATTACGTACTCATTTGATAAGTGTGTAGCTATTAAAATTAAAATTGCAATAACCATACAGCGAACAGTAAAATAAAATTTAAAATACATGAAATTATAAATATGCTCATCTTCTAATATATGTGAAAGTAAGGATGAATACACAAAAGAATACTAATTGCATTAGGGTGATTTCATTGCAGATGATGGTTTTCTTCTTCCAACCTCTCTATAATGATGGTTATATAATTTTTTCTGTTGAAAAGAATTCCTTAAAACACATTCACCTTTCCAAAAGAGCATCTGGGTACAAAGTTATATATGAGGTTCTGAATTAGCACTTGCTTAAATATTTTGCACTATTGAGTACTTCTTACAAGCAGAAATCCACTTCTGGATACCAGTTGATATTTGGTTTTTTTTTTTTTTTTTTTTTTGGAGAGGTTTTCGCTATAGGGCGCGTGCGCTCGCCAGACAGAGAGAGACATAGAGACAGAAAGCCAGGAATCACCCCCCAGAGGGGATGGTCACGCTGCAATCCCTTCTCCTCCATTCTCCTCTTGGGATCTTGGGCATGCACGCACACGCACCTGGCGTGAATTTTAAACCACCGGGTCCGGGACGCAAACCGCGGTCTACTACGTGGGAGTCCAGCGACATAGCCATTACGCTAACTGCTGGTTCCCTGGATACCAGTTGATATTCAAAATGTTGTCAGTCATTTTGAATCCATAAGGATTCTTGTCCCAGAGTTCAGAAAATTGAAATCTACCTGCTTGCGTGTGTCATGGCTAAGATGGTACTGAATTGGTTTCTTGCTATTCTTTAAACATAATTAAGTATTTGGCTTTAATATGGTCAATTTGGAAATTAAAAAAATATACTTCCTTTCTACAACTGTAACCCTTTTTAAAAAACCATCTTGCAAAGCATAGGTCACACTTAAGTTAATGAAAACATTTTTTTAAGCTCTGGTTTTTGCTAAATTGACAATTTACATCTTTAAGAAAAAACTTCTCGGCTGTGAATTTGCTAATCATAGCCTCTCGCTCTGGCAAAGTAGTGGTTTTCCTTACCTTATTTGGGGCTAGAACTTGTCGTTCAGAAAAGCTGTATACAGACAGGTCTGGAAACATCTGCCACACGAACATGGCCTTGGATCTGGTAAATTTCCTTCTTTCTTCCTACTGTTTTGGTGGTATTTTCTCCGCAGATTCATAAGTGTCCCTTCCCAATTGTATGCCATATAGCAGTAATCCCTCACCTGGTTAAACAACAGGGTAGGGAGGGCAGTGAAAATGGATAAAGAGAAAGACTGTCTAAAATTTCAGGATTTTTGACTCTTGGTTACCTGGTCTGACTTCCTATTTTCAAGGTATTCCTTGTAGGTGTCTAATTCTCCAGCCAGACCATAATCCTTAAACACAGTAATCATCATAAATGCTCTTCTGTTTCCATTTACCCTGCAGAGGTCAAAAAATGTGGCTGGTTTATGAGTTTATTCTGCCATGTATCACTAGAGGCAGGTCAGCGGGCCAGCCGGATGGATGGGCAGCGCTAACCTCCACATTTATTACTCTTGTCAAGTCGGAAGGCATTTCTTTTTCTTTTTTTTTTACCTTGTGAAAGGTCCATCAGCAATGAATCAGTGAAGTGAAGACGACAGTTGATTTGTGAATTTAGATTCTATAAAGTGACTCCGCTTTGGTGGGCTGTGTAGATAAAGCAACCGTCATGATAAGGTGGCAAGTGCAATTCCACAAAACCAAATTTATTGCACATTTGAGGAAATCATCCTATTTTAAAATGCCATAAATTCTAAATTGAATATTACTTATTCCCATGAATTTTGATTTATATTTTGAATATTTTTAATGGGATGCTAAATAGCCTTGGCTTGACGTTATGAGTTTATGCATTTCTTCTCGCGGGCTATTGTGACTTTCTACAGAATATATTGGCCATTCTTAGGATTTTATTTGTGTGGAGTGTGGTGGGGGTGGGGGGAGTGGATTCATGCACCTGCTGAGGGTGCCCCATGGGGAATGATATGGATGCTGGTTATAAAGAAAGAGGGTTGGTTGGCTGCAAGCTTCCTTCCCTCCGAGAACGCAGTCTCATGAAACTGCCACACAGCTTAGAAAGGAGCCTTGTGCACCTGCTCAGACAAGGTTGCAATCGCAGTGGAAAGGGACATGGACTCTTGACTCATCGGGGAGCTTGGACCCCCTTCAGACACCCTCTCCGTGTGCCCTGAACTTCTCCATAACACACACTGCCATAGTAATTAACAATTTCAGAGACTTCTTATTTACGGCCTGCCTCCACTATGGGACCACGGCTCTTTGCTCACAACTGTAGTTCCATTGATCCTGGAAACAAGAGGCCCTCTGATAATGAAGACAGAAAAACATCCATTTTCCAGAATGCTACTTTTTTCCAGCTTGATTCTGCTTTCTCTTCAACTGATAGCTTAAAAGAAAATCCTTTTCATTTCAATCCTGGCTGTTGAAACACTGCAGGAAAGGTATGCCCAATTACCTTTTACCAAAGAGAAAGCTCAGGAAAGATGCTCCCAATCTGTAATTGGAAATTGGAGCTTAACACTGTCTCTACCAGGCGGAGGCCTTGGAAGTATTTGCCCTGTGGGGTGGTGGAAAGACAGCGTTATGTCCAGACAGTGGAAAGAGGTTCGTTAGGTGCAGGGCGGATGGCTTCCTGTCTTCACATCCACGCCTCCCCTGGAACCTGGCATTGTGTGCACCAGGTTCTGAAACAATCAGTTGACATCCTCAAGGTTTCTCCAGCACAGACTAAAGCCACCCTGTCATCAATCCTTGAGGAAAGCAAGTGGTCTTGAGTCAGGAGAAACTTCTTACTGTTCAGAAGGTTTAGCAAAGCAAGTTTTATCTACAGCTGAGTACTTATTAGAGCCCTAGACGTCTCCAACTCTCTTCTGAATACTTCTAATGTTGCTTTATAGACAGTGGCGCTGACAGGGCCCCTGCTGGAAAGATTTTCAAAAATCTCTAGAAGGGAGAATCTTGTAACTTGCAGGATCTGAGCTCTCTTAAAGTTCCCAAATAAACGGTGCTGTTCTCTGCATTTTTATTGAGATTCTTCTCCCTGTGGGACTTAGAGGAAAAAGAGAAATACACAGATAGCTTTAAAAAAGGGAAGGATTCTCTGGCATTACCCTGTGTACCTCACACACACACCCCACCACTACCCCTACCGCAGTTGTATAGCTAATCTGCAAAGGCTAAATACACAAATAATGTGATACCACATGGGACTTCATTGGTTGAGACCCTACCAGGGCTACCTGCTGAAATACCTCCACATGGCCTCTCCAAGTAGCTTGGCTTCCTCACAACCCGGTGGTTGGGTTCCAAAAGTGAGTGTCCAGAGAAAAGTGTGTGTGTGTGTGTGTGTGTGTGTGTGTTGGGGGGGAGTTGATAAGGAAGAAGAATGCAAAGAAAGAGAAAGACAAACATGCTGAGAAAGTGAGAAAAAGGGAGACAGACAGAGTTGGATCCTTTTTAATTTAAAATGATGTATTTTTAATCTAATTTAATAATATTAATTAATTGATTGATTGATTTTAACAATAATTATTATTTAATAATAAGAATTCCTTATGATTATTCAATTTGACCAGAGAGAGACAGAGAGAGGGAGAGTCAGAAAGCAAGCTGCCAAGTCTGGGACTCAAATCACAGTTGGCCATGTGGGAGTCCAGCACCTTAACCACTACACCACCTGCTGGCCCCAGAAACTGGATCTTTTTATGTCCTAGTTTCTGAAGTCAGAGAATCATTTCTGCTACATTCTGTTCATTTAAAAAAGAACTCACTAAGTCTGACGCACAACCAAGGGGTGAAGAATAAGAGTCCATCTTTTTTTTTTTTTTTTTGGAGAGGTTTTTCGCTATAGGGCGCGTGCACTCGCCAGACAGACAGAGAGAGACATAGAGACAGAAAGCGAGAAATCACCTCCCAGGGGGGATGGTCACGCCGCAATCCCTTCTCCTCCATTCTCCTCTCGGGATCTTGGGCACGCACGCACACGCGCCCGGCGTGAGTTGTAAGCCACCGGGTCCGAGACGCGAACCGCGGTCGACTACGTGGGAGTCCAGCGACATAGCCATTACGCTAACTGCTGGTTCCCAAGAGTCCATCTTTTGAAGGGAGGAAGGTCAAATAATTGGCAGGTTTGTTTTTTGTTTTGTTTTTGTTTTCAATTTTTTTTTTTTCTTTTTTTTTACCATAGTGCAAAACACTAAGAGAGGAAATGTGAGAAATCACTCCCATGGGGGATGGCCATGCTGCAATCCCTCCTTCTTCGTTCTCTGCTAAGGATTCTGGACATGTACACACACATGCCTTGGTGTATTTTTCAAGATGCCAGTTCCAAGACTTGAAGCCCAGAGTTGGTCATGTGGGATCCAAAGAGCCTTAAGCACCACACCACCTGCTGGTCCAGTAGGTCTATTTTTAAAACACCATGTAGAGTTATTGTGAGGAGAAACAGTTGCCCCATTAGAATGAAATCTGCTCCTTAGTGGTGCCTAAGACCCTGCAAAACTCCATTAGCACCTTTTAGAAGCAGCCAAGGGCAGCAAGTTTGGCAAGCCACCTTCCCAGGGGACAGGTACAGCATCTCCCCCAGTACAGTTTTCTTAGCGAAGCTTTGAGGGAAAAGTCCATTTGCAAGTCTGAGACTATGTCATGCATACCAAATGCCACTTAATTATTCCTGGAACTTCACTCCTGGGGTGGGGGTCTGGGGAGGTAAGTAGAGGAAGTTGTGTTGTCCCTCTGCTTAAAGTGGCTCTGCCCCTTTTTTGTGCTTGGCAAACTCCATTTAATCTTTAAGGCCCACATGCCAAACCCATCAGCTTTATTCCAGAGTAATGTTTATGCTCATCACAGCACCTGAGAGTCATTGTCTCGTCTTCTAGATATTGGGTCTCCTCGGGCAGGAATCCTGCCCTGTCCTCACCCTCAATCATGGCACCTGGAATGAGCCTCATTTTCTTTGACTATAAAATGTAATGACTTCCTGGGACCAGCAGTTAGCGTAATGGCTATGTCGCTGGACTCCCACGTAGTCGACCGTGGTTCGCGGACCCGGTGGCTTGAAACTCATGCCGGGTGCATGTGCGTGCGTGCCCAAGATCCCAAGAGGAGAATGGAGGAGAAGGGATTGCAGCGTGGCCATCTCCTCTGGGGGGTGATTTCTCGTTTTCTATCTCTCTGTCTCTCTCTGCCTGTCTGGCGAGCGCACATGCCCTATAGCAAAAAAAAAAAACCTCTCCAAAAAAAAAAAATGTAATGACTTCCTTTTTTTTTTTTTTTTTTTTTTTTTTTTTCCTCTATAGGATACATGAGCTTGCTGGAGACACAGAGAGAGAAAGTGAGAAATCAACCCCTAGGGGAATGGCCATGTCTCAATCCCTTCTCCTCCATTCTCCTCTCGGGGTTTTTGGGCACACACTGAATGAAGTACACATGCCTGGCATGAATTTCAAGCCTCTGGGTCCAGGACTCAAACCATGGTCACCCGTGTGGAAGTCCAATGCCTTAACCAGTACACCACATGCTGGCCCTGTAATGACATTCTTATTCCCTATCTCTTAGAGATGTTATGGTTAAGAGAATAAACTAAAATAATTCATGAAAGTCATTCAGATGTGCTAGGAGTCCAGTAACTATTGAGTAAGAAGATTATCACTAAAGGACTCGGATAAGTACTGCAACAAATGTTCGTAGCTATTTTCCCAACTTATTTGATGGTGGAATTTTTTTTCATATCACCCTTAATAGTTTACAGTCAAATTTTGGGAAATGTAGCTGTAGAAGACTTGATAATATTAGAAAATTTTCTCTCCAAATTTGATGACACTATAAAGCTAGAAAATGTTAAAGCTAGCATAATCCTGGAAGGGTTGTTCAAGGGATGAATCTAGAATTAGTGGTCAGTGAGTTAGTAGAAGGCACATTTTTCACATTGATAACTCGTTCATTTATGGCTGTTGTACTTTGGGGGAATTATTATTATTTTTTTTTTGGAGAGGTTTTCACTATAGGGCGCGTGCGCTCGCCAGACAGACAGAGAGAGACATAGAGACAGAAAGCGAGAAATTACCCCCCAGGGGGGATGGTCACGCCGCAATCCCTTCTCCTCCATTCTCATCTTGGGCATGCACGCACACGCGCCCGGCATGAGTTTTAAGCCACCGGGTCTGGGACGCAAACCACGGTCGACTACGTGGGAGTCCAACGACATAGCCATTACGCTAACTGCTGGTTCCCACTTTAGGGGAATTCTTAACTTTGATGAACGTGTTTTATCAATGTATTAGGTCATCGGGAAGGTCATGGCATATTTTTCTATATAAAAATGCATCACTACTTTCCCAACGACTCAATAGGTGACTACATATTTTTAGTCATGTGAAAAAGGGGATGACAAGCATAAGGGGTGGTCTTAGACGTATTTAGCAGAGACCTTCCACAGTCCTTACATGTGTGTTGAGGAAGAAGTGCAATGACCTTTACAGTAAGGAGTCTGTCTTCAGTAGAAAGCTGAGGCTCCTGCTTCTAGAACCTATTTATTTATAGCTTGCCAAGCTGCTTATGAATTGGCTTAGATTTTCATGGGGACTTGAAGGTGTTAAAGCCTTTGTGAATCCATAGGTGAGTAGGTATGGACCAAAGGCAGCTGCTTAAATAACTGGATAGTTGAGGCCTGATCAAGTTTCTTGAAGTGGTTTTAACTGAGCATAGTCAGTTCTTCTTTCTCAGGTAATATACTACCTTGATCTTTCTTCAGGAAGCCTTTCCTTCCTCACTCAAACACCCGGCAGCTTAGGTGAGGCCAGCTCTATTCCTGGCCTCAGAGGCAGGCACGTGACCCAGGTGTGGCCAATCAGCACATCCTATTCTCCTGCTTCAGAAATAGACATGTGGGGCCAGCCATGGCTGGTGGTTAAGAGAGCTAGATCCCACATGGCTGATTATACAGTTGGAGTCCTGGATTTGGCAGCCTAAAAATCACACTGGGCATGGGTGTGTGTGCCCCAAATCCCAATAGAGTGGTAGAGAAGAAAGGATTGTGGCACAACCATTCTTTATGGTGGTGGTAGGGGGTGTTTTCTCAGCTTCTCTCTCTCTCTCTCTCTCTCTCTCTCTTTCTCTCTCTCTCTCTCTCTCTCTCTCTCCAGTAATACTGTAATGATTGTCTTTGACTGAATGTTAACCACGTGCCCAGCTTCTCTGTTTCCTCATTCTAACACTGATCATTTCCCATTTGTACATCTCTGAAATTGGAAAGTGTCTTTTGATGGAAGATACTTTACAATTGCTTCTGGCTCAGGAATGGTCAGGCCTGGCTGTCACTGTCATAACCAGTATATCCTGCTTCCATTTTTTATGAGCGTCAAGGGTGAAGCACGGTTAAAATCTATGCCTATGGGCTTGATGGTGGTGCAGTAGTAAGATGTGACACTTCAGGAGACTGACCCACATGGAAAGGCTCCTTACTCAAGTCTGGAGACCTTCCCTTGTATGCAAGACACACACTTACCCATGATCTCAGGATGGGAGTGGATTACAGCCTCAAGACCCTACTGGGGGTGCTGTCTCGCTGTCTCTCTCTCTCTCTCTCTTTGTGTCTCTTACTCATGTAAGAACATATATGTAAACTTTTTTCAAAGACTATAAAAGAATTGGGACCAGCAGTTAGCGTAATGGCTATGTTGTTGGACTCCCACATAGTCGACCACAGTTCGCGTCCCGGACCTGGTGACTTAAAACTCACGCCGGGTGCGTGTGTGTGCGTGCCAATGTCCTGAGAGGAGAATGGAGGAGAAGGGATTGCGGTGTGGCCATCCCCTCTGGGGGATGATTTCTCACTTTCTGTCTCTCTGTATCTCTCTGTCTTTCTGGCGAGCACACGCACCCTATAGCAAAAACCTCTCCAAAAAAAGAAAAAGAAAAAAAGACTATAAAAAAATAAATCCATGTCTAAATAAATCTTTAAACACTTTCAACATAAATACTCAATGTTAAGAGAACTTTGGAATATGCTTTTCCAAATGGTGTCTTTTCTTTTTTTGGAGGGTCACAAAATAATACGGCATCTTACAATCAATGGCATCTCGGGTTCTGTGAAACACGGGATTAACTCATTTAGCGTTAGGGTTAAAATGATGTTCCATTTAAGGAAACCAAGACTTGGGGAAGTTAGCTAACTGCGCAAACCCACCATTAGGCTCTAAGTGCTGAACCAGTGTGTAATAAAGCACGTAACACTAGACTAAATAAGATCAGTTCAAGACCCAAATCCTAAACAGACTTTGCTATTTGGTGGGCTAAGATTTCTGATTTGCAGGGATAGGCAGAGACCATTTGATCCTTTGCTGGAAAACAAAACAACTTGTTTGTCCTTTCCCCAAATCCGAACCTGCCTCTAGAGTGGCTGCCTTCGAGCGTGTGGTCTCTGCGCAGTAGCAATATCAAAAAGTTATTTGTAATCTACAGGATTAGACGAAAGCCGAGTTCCCAAGTCTGCTGTTTCTCTACCAGAAAATTGATACCAGGGACTTTCTGAGCTGAAAGAGATCAGTTAGCTTGTTTAAAATACCCCAGGACCCAGTTGCAACGATGTGGCAACAATTAGGATATGATTTCCTTTGGGAAAACGTCATTCAGTTTCTCTTAGTCAAATGTCCAAGTCATGATGGACAATTTTTCTGCACAATGTACCCGACCCCCCCCCCCCCCCCACCACTACCACCCATCTCAAATTTTTGTAAATCAGAACCATCCCATTTGGCTTCTGCGTTTGCTTTGGGGATGCAAGTTCCATTCTGGAATACATTTTACCACAGAAAGAAGGGGCTGGGCACGGACGTGGCGATCCTGATGGAGTGTAGGCAAATGGGGGCACCGGGAGGCCTTCTTCAGGGGCTGCTTTGAAAACTGGCTTTCATGTGAATATCAGACGCTTTATTGCCTTGACTCGGGTGACCTCATCTACCAGAATGAAGTCATCCATCCCACCAGGGAAGAAAAACCTTCGTTCCAGAGAATCAATCAGGCCCATCAGGGGCCCAGCTTACCCCCTTATCTGCAGCCCTTGAGCGAGTGGGCAGTTAAAACCCTGACAGGCCCCAGCAAGCACCCCACACTTCATGTTCCACTAAATCAAAAAGGAACCCGAAGACTCGCTACCGGGCAGGCTGTACCGGGGTAGGCACATCATTTCTGATTTGGGGGATGATTTCAAATCAAGGTATTTCTTGAGAACAAAAACCACCACAGCATTCCAGTGAACTTCGGGGATTTCTTCTTCTTGTTATTAAACTATTAACTCCTGCCAGATAGGAATGCCAGCCGCATAATTGCTCACCCAGGCCTTTTCATCTCATCTATTGCACAACCCATAAACAGTCCAATTAGGAAACCAATTAAAATGAGAAAGAGGCTTCCTGAATTACCCAGCAGTTGAGGCAGCGCTGCCTTTTCGTTGTCAAACAGTGAAAGGTTTTTATTGCATCTGCCGAAGAGGTGAAAGACTTAAGGAAAGTGGGCCTGCTTGAGAGGCCCACACCAGGGCTCGGCACCAGGCGAGACAGTGGCCAGAGCTGTGCTCCTCTCGGGCTATCCTTGGCAAGCTCTGAGATAACCTGCTAGATGACGGAGCAGGAATTATTGAAGGAAGAAGCTTTGGTTTGCTTATTGGAACTATGACAAAGATTACACATAAAAGTTTAAAACCAGTCCGGCTATGTGGCACAGTGGGTAGCGAACTGAACTGAAGTGCTGAAAGGCATGTGGCTGACCACAGGGTCAGATCCCCAAGTTGGCCCGGGATTCTGAGGAGCTGGAAGGCTGGGGAAAAGGAATTGCCATGATGAGACCCTATGGAAGGTGCTTCTTTCTGTCACATGCATGCGCATGTTCTCAGTCATGAATCAAAAATAAATAAACTTGGGGCCAGTAGATGGTGTAATGGTTACATCACTGGACTCCCACATAGTCAACCACAGTTTGAGTCCCAGACCCGGCGGCTTCAAACTCATACCAGGTGTGTGTGTGTGTGAGAGGAGAACGGAGGAGAAGAGATTGTGCTGTAGCTATCCCCTCTGAGGGGTGATTTCTTGCTTTCTGTCTCTCTGTCGAGAGCACATGTCCTATAGCCAAAAATCACTCATAAATAAATAAATTAACAAATCAACTTCAGGGCTGGCTCTGTAGCTCAGCAATGATGCACTGCTCAGGAGAAAACGGATCCCAAATCCCAGTTGAAATCTCTGACCCAGTCGGCCTGACACACGCAAGGAACATGCGCAATTACCCAAGATCCGAGGAAGGACCAGAGAGTGGGCATTGCTGTGTGCCCAGAGCCTGCAGAGGGTGCTCCTTGCTTTCTCACATGCACATGCATGTGCTTTAACACAACGAAAAATATTTAATTATAATAAATAAACTTAAAAAGCATTTTAACTACAACCTTAAGTTCATCCTTTGATTATTGCAAAGGCTCTGGTGAATATGGAGGTTTTCACAGAGTGGGATTTTTCCTAGAAATGAGTCAGTGGAGGTCTCTCATGTGCATTTGACAGCCACATCCCTCCACAAGGCATCCACTCTCCCTGACCTGTTGGAGGATTCTCATACCACCAAAGAGGAAGCTGACCTTGCCCAAGGTCATATAGCCCTTCATGCATCTGTAAAAGAGACTCTTAGTGTTGGCCAACTCTGCACAGTAGCAACTAGGCTGGGACCTAGAGGTCTGAAAGGCAATCACGACCGAGTTCTATTTTCCCCAAGCAAGCAGCTCAGAGCCACACTCAGTCATTTCTTTCTTGGCTGCCACCAAACCTTGATGCACCTCAAGGACAGTGAAGTGTCCAGGCTGGTAGGTCTCTGCTCCCCAAATCTGACCATTAGTATTCTATCAAGAGTCCTTAAAGGAGGGCAAGGCAGTAATACAGTGTTGGCACAACTGGACCTGCATGGGAAGGTCCTGGATTCACACCCCGGGACCACCCTGTCACATGCCTGTCATCTGGGCTGAGACAGCGTAGTCA
Source organism: Tupaia tana (assembly GCA_026018925.1). NCBI lineage: Eukaryota > Metazoa > Chordata > Mammalia > Scandentia > Tupaiidae > Tupaia > Tupaia tana. Next base: position 32,048,981 of record JAKSZU010000018.1, read on the forward strand.
TGTCACGATGACCCTGATGGGAGTGCCCGTTTCGCTATTTGTCTCTCTCTCTCTCTCTCATGGAAAAATAAATAAATAAAAACCTTAAAAAAAAAAAAAAAAAAGAGAGAGAGAGAGAGTCCTTCGGAAGAGGGAATGCTACCACTTCCTTTTCCTGAGATGAAAGTATGCGTGGGTGTGGGCATATATGCATATGTGCATGCATATACGTGCATGTGGATTTATGCACGTGTTGCGTGGGTGTGGGCATATATGCATATGTGCATGCATATACGTGCATGTGGATTTATGCACGTGTGTGTGTATGTGTTTGGGAGAAAGATTTTTAGTAAATTGAGTGTTTGCTGTTCTCCAGGACATCAAGGCCTCTGTGCGTTGTTATGGCCTCTCAGTGATTCACTGGTTGAGCTGACGTTGTTCCTTACTGCTTATGGAGTTAGAAGGAAAGTGAGTTGGCCTGGCAGTGGACCTACGAAATGTGAATAGCTGTGCGTTAGGAACTCTCCATGGACCTCCGTGATGACATGGTTACTTCTTCCCCTCTAAGACAGTTTGCCCTGTCTTTTTTCTCATTCTTGGGTTTTGAGTCCTTGAAGGGGACAGCATGGAGCCTTGTTGCTGCAGCTCCCATGACCCCTGGCTCAAGGCCTGGCTCAAGGTGGTGCTGCCTGAATCACTGACCGGTAAACACACTGTGAATGCCTCTGACTTTCTCCTCTAGGACTCACTCTTTTGAACCTATAGCCTTCAGACTCATGTTGCTTACGTTTTAAACTAGAATGGTGGTTTCAGGACCCAGAATTTGAGTCTTTACCTGCAGTACCGTTTTACAACAAACTGGGTCTCATTCCAGCTCCTCTAGCTAAGTCACTTGAGCAAGCTGCTGCTTCTCCGTTAGCCTCTTGTTTCACCTGTGAAACACAAATGATGGTAGAACCCGAGCTAGGTAGGTGGAGGACTGAATGAGCACATTCACGTATGCAAAATGTTTAGAAAACGGCCTGATGGGGCCAGTAGGTGGCATGGTGGTTGAGGCGCTAGACTCCCACACAGCCAACCACAGTTTGAGTCTTGGACTTGATGGCTTGAAAATCACTCTGGGCATGCGTGTGTAGGTGTGCCCCAGCCCCCAAGAGGAGAATGGAGGAGAAGGGGTTGAGGAGCGGCCATTCCCCTGGGGTGGGGGAAGTGATTTCTTACTTCCCCATTGTCTCTCTCTCTGGAGAGCACACATGCCCTATGGCATAAAACAAAAGAAAAAAAGAGAGAAAAAGAAAGAAATGAAAGAAGAAAGAAAGAAAGAAAGAAAGAAAGAAAGAAAGAAAGAAAGAAAAGAAAGAAAAAGGAAGAAAGAAAAAGAAAAGAAGAAAGAGAAGAAAGAAAAAGAAAGAAAGAAAGAAAGAAAGAAAGAAAGAGAGAAAAAGAAAAGAAAAGAAAAGAAAAAAGAAAAAAAAGAAAGAGAGAAAGGAAGGAAGAAAGAAAAAGAAAAAGAGAAAAAAGAAGGAAGAAAGAAAAAGAAAAAGAGAGAAAGGAAGAAATAAAGAAAAAGAGAAAAAGGAAGAAAGAAAGAAAAAGAAAGGGCCCTGGCTGCCTGTTGTCAGCTGTTACTGTTGCTGTGCTGTGACCCCTGTCCAAGCTGTTTGATTTCTCCTGGCCAGACTAGACCTTGAGCACGCAAGTCTGAGCTTGTCCCCTTTCGGGATGCTGAAACCAACACCAGTTGGAACGGACCTTGGGAGACTTCAAGCACCCCTTGTGTCCATGGGGAAATCCCCTGAAAGACTGGTTGCCATCGGCTGAGCGTCTGGCAAGCACGGTACATTGTGTTTTCACGTGCCCTTTCTCATTTAGTGAAAAGGCCAGCTCTGACTTAAATCCTGATGACTGGAAGCCCACGGCATCCCAGATAGCATAGCTGAGTGGTTCAAAGTATGAACTAATCATGTTCAAATCTTACTTCTGCAGCGTATGAGCTATATGACCTCGGATAAATTGATGAAACTCTCTCTGCCTTAATTTCTTCATGTATAAAATGGGGATAATAATAGTTCATACCATTCAGGAGTTTATGAGGATTACAAGAACAAATATTTATAAAGCTCCTTGAACAGTGTCTATTGTGTACAAGCCTATGTAAGAGTATGATAAATTAATTTTTCACTTTTATGATGACTTAGTATTAAAGACTTCTCTCTTCTGTTGATCTAAAATTCATATTTTCTACTCTGGAGAGCCGTAAATTTGGGAAGTCTAGGTTTCATTATCATCTAGGCCATTTTCTAGCCACGCTGTGTGGGAAGTTAATTTTGCTCTCTGAGCCTTTTATTTCTTGTCTGTACAATGGGTTTGGTTACTGTAGTCCCTCTGGCCGGACTCATGCTAAGTCATGCTAGCTAGGACTTGTGTGTCAAGTAGAATCTCAGCATGTCACTTCACGGGAATCAGAGCTACTTTCAAAAGACCTGAAAACTTTCGCATGAACCCAGAAGAGCCATGATCATCTTCCCGAAGCACCACGTTGATGATGTCTAGCCCAGGCTGAATTGCTCACCATGAAAGGCTCCCACCTTTCCTCGCCTCATTTCATGCTTTCCATGCGCCACCCTAACTTGCTCCTATTTGCTCAACTCACCCTGTTCTGTTGAGAGTCGTGCTTCTCGACTGGGAAACGTTTTGTCTTCCAGGAGATACTCAGCAATGTCTAGAGACATTTTGAGTTGTCATATTCTGGAGAGAGGATGCACTGAATCTGATGGTGGAGATCAAGGATGCGATGAAGCATCGGCAACACACAGCAAGACCCCCACAACAAACAATTATGGAGACCAAAATGTCGGTAGTACCAATGTGCAGAAGCTCTTTGCTAGAGTCTAGGCTTTCCCAGACAATCCTTTCCAACACTGGTCCTGTGCCCACAGGTATCAGCCAGGATCAACTAGATTATAGTGAAGTAACACACACAGTTGAACTCATGGCTTAACTCCATGAGGGTTTATTTCTTCCTAACACTGCCAGTCCGGTTTAGGGCAGGGGAGTTGGCAAGCCAGTCCTCATGGTCCTCACTCTAGGACCTGGGCTGAGGGAACAGACATCTTGGGGATACTGCAGTTTGCTAGAGGAAGAGAGCATAAGAAATAGCTCACTGGCTGGGACCAGCAGTTGACATAATGACTATGTCGCTGGACTCCCACATAGTCGACCGCAGTTCGAGTCCCGGACCCGGTGGCTTAAAACTCATGCTGGGCGCGTGTGTGTGTGCGTGCCCAAGATCTCAAGAGGAGAATGGAGGAGAAGGGATTGCGGTGTGGCCACCCCCCTGGGAGGTGATTTCTCGCTTTCTGTCTCTCTGTCTCTGTCTGTCTGGCGAGCGCATGCGCCCTATGGCAAAAAACCTCTCCAAAAAAAAAAAAAAGAAATAGCTTCACTGGTATTTATTTTGCTTGCATTCTATTGGACAATAGAAGTCACGGGGCCAAGTCTAACCTCAAAGAGGTTGGATAGTGCAATCTATCTTTTTTTTTTTTAAGATAGATTTTTGTTATAGGGCTCATGCATTTTGCTGGAGAGACAGAGAGAGAAAATGAGAAATCACCCCTGCCTGGGGGATGGACATGACACAATCCCTTCTCCTTCATTCTCCTCCTAGGATTTTGGGCATGCACACACACATGCCTGGGGTGAGTTTCAAGCCTCTGGCTCTGGGACTCAAACAGCAGTCAGCCATGTGGGAGTCCAGACCTTAACCGCTATGCCATCTGCTGGTGCCAAAAGCAGTGCAATGTTAATATAGACCTGGAAGGACAGTAGTACCCCCTTATCTGAGATTTCTCTTTTTGAAGTTTTAGTTACCTCTGGTCAACTATGATCCAAAAAATATTACATGGAAAATTCCATGTATTTGTAAGTTTTAAATTATGCACCATGATGAATCTCATGCCTTCCTACCTGAGAGGTGAATCACACCTTTGTCAGCATTTCCACACTAATCACTCATTAGCCATTTTGTAGTCATCTCAGTTATCAGATCTACTGTGGCAGTATTGCAATGCTTGTGTTCACACAGCCCTTACAGCAGTGATGCTGGTGTGTCGCTACTATTGTTTTAGCAGAATTGTTCTACCACTTTAGGCATCCACTAGGGATCTTGGAATGAATCTGCAGGGGGACTACTGTATTTATGATAAGCACTGATGACCACCCCATACCCAATTCAGTATCATCCTTGAAGACTCACTTTGGATACCATGGGGAAACCTACCCTGATCACCCACTCCCTATGTTGGGGGTATACCCCTGCTCTGGTTCCCACAGGGTTTACCTGATCCTGTGACACTTTGTGACTTCTGTCTGTGGATAATGTTTTTTTTTTATTATTATTATCATAATCTTGTTTATATTACATTGAATCACATATAACTTTACAGTATATTACATTTCTTTTTCCAGAAGGAATACCATTCATATCAGTCAATATAGACATTAAAATCCCCATTATCATCCAATAGCTTTTTATTTTTTCCAGATTATTTTTATTATTATTAGTATTACAATTGTTTTTTAAAGATAGTGGGATTTTTGATTACTACAATTTGTCCCCCAAAAGTTCATTTTTGGCATTTGTTCCCCAGTGTAATGGCAGTGGGAAATGATGAGACTTCTTCTTATTTTTTTCAGTTGGCTATAGGGCATATGTGCATGCTGGAGAGAGGGAGACAGAAAGAGAGGGGAATGAGAAATCACCCCTGGGGAGAGGGTGGGGACAGATACCCACACTGCAATCCCTTCTCCATTCTGTCAAGATATGGGGTATGCTACATATGCACCTGACATGTTTCTCAAGCCACCAAGTCTGACTCTTGAACAACACAGTCAACCATGTGGGATCCAGCGCCTTTACCACCATGCCACATGCTGGCCAGGTGGTGAAGAGGTGACGCCTAATGAGCTATGTTTGAATCATGGAGTTATCACCCTTATGAATAAAAGCTCTACCATGATATAGAGTAAGTTCTTATTCTCCTAAGAAGGGGTTAATTCCCACCAGAGTAGATTATTATAAAAGATGTCTGCCCATAGGTCCCTCTCACTCTGCACATGCCTTCTGACCTTTCCACTTTCCTCTGTTAGTTGTGATGCCACAGAGGCTGGTCAGATGCTGGTCCCCTACCTTGGTCTTTCCACCCATAAGAATTGTGAGCCAAATAAACCTCTATTCTTTATTAATCACCTAACCTTAAGGATTTCTGTTTAGCAACAGGTTAAACTAAGATATTCTCTGACACCTAACCCAGTACCTGGTAGGGAGTAGAGCCCAGGAGTGACCTTCTGAATTAATGAGTGACTGACCAACTAATTCTCATGCTAAAGGAGAACCTGAGGAAGAGGACTCTGAGCAAAGCTTACTATGTATCTAGCCCTAGAAGCTGATGTTATCAGGTAGTAAAAGCCCAGTGTCTCTGTCCCCACAGGTGACTAAAACTACAATGGCATTAGCATTCTGGGAATGATATGCCTCATTGTCTCCCTCTCTGGACCCACCTTCTTTTGCTTTCTATCCCAGCATTTCCTGAGTTCCAAGCTGGCCTCCCTCTATGAGTGGACCAACTCTTTCCATTAGCTCTGCTTAGACTGTGGGCTGGTCAGCATCAAACCTAGTTCTTCCTTCATCCCCCCTGCTCTGCCCTGGTGAGAACTGCTTTCTGCTTTCTTTTTCCAAATTGTAGTCACTTACTAAATTTACTTCACATCATCCTAATTTGGGGCATACCTTAGTTTCACTCCTCCTATTATTTTCTTTCCTCTTTTTTTCACTTACAGAAATTTGTTTACAAACAAGTTCACATCGGTCCCAGATAAGTAGGTAGATACATAGGTGGATAGATATATGACAATGATAGATGGATGGATAGATAGAAAATTTCTGGTCCCTTTGGGGAAGTCTAAAGAATTGTTCTGCTATTTTGAAAATTGATGAATCAAACATTTATCCTGCTTTCCCTGTATGACCTGTAGTTCAGAGTGTCCTTACAGTTGATGAAAGTTTTTTTTTCCTTCTTTATGGAAGTATTCTAGCTAATAAATGAAGACTATTTTCCAGCCTGTAATGAGTCCATGAATGTAGGTAATGATCATCATTGACTAGGACCTTCATAAAAAGAGATAAAACAGACTTTATATAGAACTCAGTAGAAGAACACAACACTACCTATAAACCTTGCGAAAACATATTGAACCTGAATCTAACCAAGCATCTCAACCAAACTATCAATTTACAGAACATACTGGGGGACATGTTAAATGATCCACGGGCTCGGGCTGCAATCAGCAAAGCCCCATTGTGGAAGGCTGCAAAACAAATGACGTGGCTTCTTTGACACGCTCTCAAAAAATGTGTAATTTAAAAAGAAGAGAGGACATGAGAAAGGGGTTGAGAGAAGATAGACCTAAAGGTTAAAAGAGACTTATGTGATACAGAAAATTGCAGTGTATGGACCTTATTTCGTTCCAAATTCAAATAAATTGGATAAATGTGAACACTTGATTGGACATGAGATAATAGTAATGGTTACATTTTTAGATGTGATCATGGCATTATGGTTAGGTTGATTAAAGTCATTATTTTTCAGGAAAACATATTTAGTGTTTTCAGATAAAATGACATAATGTATTTTTTTAAATAATTATTTAATTTTACTTATTCATTCATTTATTTTAATTTGGCCAGAGAGAGACACAGAGAAAGAGAGAGAGACACAGAGAAAGAGAGAGAGACAGGGAAAGTGAAAAAGCAAGCTGCTAGGTCCAGGACTCAAACCATGGTTGCCACGTGGGAGTGTCCAGTGTCTTAAACACCACGCCACTTGTTGGCCCCATAATGCATTTTTCAAAATTATTTTATTTACTTTTATTCATCATCATCTTTAATTTTTTTTTTTTTTAATTTGACCAGAGAGAGAAAGAAAGAGAAGGAAAGTGAATAAAGCAAGCCACCAAGTCCAGAACTTGAACCATGGTCGGTCATGTGAGTGTCCAGCACCTTAACCACCATGCCACCTGCTGGCCTCAGCATGATGTCTTCTAAGTGCCTTGAAATAGGGTGAAACAATGGCCAAGTGTCTGTAGGTGTTAAATCTGAGCACAATGGACCCATTCTATCATCCTTTCTGCTTTTAAATATGCTTGAAAACTTCTATAATAAAATGTTTTTAAAAGCCAGGATGACACCATAGAAAAAAGATGGGCAGGGAGATAACAGGGAGTCAGGGCAGAGCCACAGAGGAAGTGACATTCAAATCTGAATGTCAAAAAGGAGCCAGCCCCATGAGGGTATGGAGGAGTAGTATTCCAGGCAGAGGGAACAGCGAGTACAAAGTAACTGAGATGATTCAACACTACCTAAGAAATAACCTTAGAAAGCTTTGTAAAATGCCACTTATACATTTTCTAAATTATATGATCAGCCAAGAGAAGATGTCTAATTAGCAACTGAAAATATTGCTGCTTTGAAAATGATGCTTATTTTCCGTAGGGTTTCTTCTCTGAAAACACAGATGTATGTACCAACCTTATGCTTAGGATTAAAAATTTCAAGCGTTTTTAAGATTTTGATTAAAATTAGTTTAATTAAAAAAATGTTAATTGCCTTATTGTCTTCACCACTTGCTGTCTGATTCCACCACTGGGATCAATCCCAGCACCTGCTGGAGTTCCACAAGCTGGCAGTTCAAACAGCCACATGTCAGTAAATAAAAGGCAAATAAAGTTTGTCTTTTTTTTTTTTTTTTTGTATTTGTGAAATACTGCACCAATGCATGTAGTGTAAAATAGCCCGGTATGGTCCCAGTTGAATAGTAAGAGGATGATTTATTCCCAAGGTTCTGTTTCCATTTTTGCTGTTTATGATAGCATATCAACTGAGCTTTTTGATTGAATTACCCCCTTGTATTCAGGCTGGGACCATGCATTATTACATATGTAAGTATAAATGTGGATGCAAATGAGTTTTCCTAATGAAATGAGAGGCAGTTTATTTTCCCTTGCATAATGGGTGGTTCTGAAGACCAGATTTATTTTCTCCAAGTGAGTACATGCTTATTTTTCAATTTGTCATCCATTCTTAGCATGGGCACCCCAATAATTCAGATCTGCAAATCTTTGAGCTTTCGCATGTTAATGTAGATTTTTTTTTTCAGTTTTAAACTGAAATCAATTTCAATGTGATTTATCAGCTGAGAATTACCTTATGTAAAATGCTTAAGTGAATGAAGTAATAACTTCAGGCCTATCAGTTTGAGAGAGCAATTTTCAGTTTCTCAGTTCTAAATAAACGTGAGATCCCGGGTCACATTTTCAGTTTATTCATTACGCTGTGTGCTTTAGTTATTACTGAGTTTCGGAATGTCTAGAAGCTTTAAATGAGCTGCATTACTTTTTAAGTATTGCTGAATTTCATTTTATACAATTGGAGCTACGTGGCTTGGTGTTGCTTGCTATTCTATTGTCCCCTTACCTAAACCAGCTGGCCAAGACTGGAGTTTATTTCGTTCTTCATAAATTAGGATACTAATGTTGAGCCCTAGGCTCTTTCTTTGCATATGAAATTAACTGCAGCTTCGTTGCTTTGTAAGCCCATGGAAGATTTGCTTAGTAAATTCTTGGCTAGTGATTGCCTTGGGGAAACTGGGTTGAAGGCAGAATGCTGTGGGAACATTTCTCTCCCACCTTTGAGGTGAACAGAGCCCCACTGAGGTTGCCCACCAAGCCTTTCATGCTAATTGTCAGTTTGAGGATAAATTGAACAAAGGCCGTCCAAGAACGTAGTGTGAGTGATTTGGGACAATCAAGGATTTCTTTCCATGGCCCAGTAATCTCCTAATAATAACAATAGCAATAGTAATAATGTCCTTATTTATTTATTGTAAATATATATGATATCTTAAGATATAATAAACATATTGTATATGAATATGAATCAATATAGCATATATTTATATATTATAACAAATAATACTATATATATCATATTTATGTAATATATATTGATATGGATAAATATAAGTAAATATATTTTATATAGAACAAATATGTATATATTATATGAATATGTGTATATAATATATAGCATAGATATCCTAATAATAATCAGATTCAAACATCTATTGAGGACTTACTCTGTCCAGCCACTATGTTAAGCACCTAACCATACATCGTCTAATATAATCCCCACAACCACCCTTCAAGGTGAGAGACACAATTTCCACTGTACAGAAAAAGAAGTGGAGACAGAGAAGTTAAGTCATTTGGCCAGGGTCAACCAGCTAATAACTGAAGGAGCCAGATCCAAGACCAGACAGTCTAGTCTTGAAGCACTCTTGACCTTGCAAGCATTGTACTTTAGCAAGATACCTATAGAAGATGCTTATTTGTGTTAGTTAAAATGTCCACATTCTTTAGTCAGCAGGAAAGAAAAGAGATGGCCTCGTCAAAAGGCAATTTTAAAATCATACCGTTCTAACGGTGGGGTTGTCCTCTAACAAGCTGAGTTGCTTTGTGTGAGCGATCTAGCCTCTGTCTACCTCAGTTTCCCTATTTGTAAAACGGAGATGGTAGTGATAATATAGTTACTGTGAAGAATTAATACACCAATGGGACAGAATCTATTTTACTAGCTGTCCTTAAACTAAAATCTTACACCAGGTTTACTCAGGTGGGAGCCACCCCTGGGAGCTGTTTTAAAGGGGCTTATCAATTTGCATTTCTAATTATCCTCTAACTACCTGCCCAACCAGTCCTCTGAGGACTTGCTTGGTGACTGATGTGATACCACTTAGAAATTTCTTTGAGTTCCTCAGAAGAAAGGTTTTCTGTACAATCCAGATGGTGGTGTTACTGTTTAGAGAAATCTGAAAACCTAACTGTGCTGCTGATATGCTCATAGGGAGTTGAAAGGGGGATTATCTTTTAAGGCTTGAGAATGTTGATGTTTGCAAATATTTTCTTGCTGCCTCTCCTAATACTGCAAATTGACTGCAGAGATAATGGCAAAGGATGACATCATATGAAACAGCAGCCTTTTAAGAGCAAAGGCTGGTGGAACCACTTAGAGTAATTAGGAAATCCTTAAACAAGTGTTTGTAAAGTATTGGCTAACCCTTAATGTTTGCTCTTTCTTTCTTTCTTTCTTTCTTTTTTTTTTTTTTTTGGCATCCATCCCTGAAAGTCTGACCTTGAATAATTATCTACCCACTAGCTTTCAGCACCAGCAGCATAAAGACTCCCCCCGCCCCCATCCCCATGCTGTCTCGTTGTATATGGACAGAACCATCAAACGTATAAGCCGTTAAGAAGTGAGTAGCAGTTTGGGGGTTGTGCTCTCCTGTGAATTGTGCAAAGTAGAGTTCCACGAGGCCCACCCCCCCCCAACACTGAAAGATAAGTGTGACTTTTTCCTTTTGCTTCCATTTCCTAAATGACTAGCTGAATTTTATGTTGTTGTATTGGGGTTTTTTTGTTTGTTTTTTGTTTTTGTTTTTGGGAAACCTGATAAAATATCTTCTGTTTAAACTACCCTGGCTCTCACCAGTTGTCATAGTCACACAGAGAAAGCTGGCTTTCTCAGGAGAATCCTTTGAACTATTTAAGAGAGTGGGTAGAAAGCTGAAAGTTCTGTCTTTTGGAACACAGGGTTGTGGTATCTCCGTGGGGGAAGAAAGCCTGGAGCTGATGTTAAGTCTTTTTTTTTTTTTTTTCTCTTTTTGGCTCAATGTATGGTATCTGTAAACCAATTTCCTTGCCTTTAAAAACACCATAAATGATGGGTAAGTAAATTAGATACAGATAGATAGATAGATAAGATATAGATAGAATAAACAGATTAGACAGAGATAGATAGAGATGGATCTATAGATAGTATAGATCAATTAGATAGAGATAAATAGATGAGAAGGAAACTATCACTACTTCTGTTTCTAAAAGTAATGCCTATGTCCTTGTAAAAAAAAATTAAATACACAAAAGTAAAAGAAGTCAGAGGAATACTGTCCACGGTCCTACCTCCCAGTGGAAACTTTGGATCTTTTTTCTATACATTTTTATTTGGTTGAGATGATATTGGATAGCTGATTTTGAAGTCAGCAATTTTTCTACCATTATCCCATAGCATCTCCCCAAGAGCCACATCATGTGAGTCCTGTATAATGTGCCACCACAGGACTCTGCCACCCTGTCCACGATCATTCCCCTAATGACAGACTTTCGAGTTGTGTCTAGCCTTGGGTTATTCTAAACGAGCCTGGTCTGAGATCTCCCCAGCACCTTCTACCTCCTCACTACGTCCGGCCTGCATGGTGAATCAGTAGGTGCAGGAAACAACCTGACTCATTCCCTGAGCAACTCTTCCCATAGGTGTGAACTAGGATTGCCTAGATTATTTTAACTTTAAAATGGAGTTTCTTGGATACTTAAAGGAAAGAGGAAAATAAAAGCCCCATGCTTTCTTGTAACTCTATGACATTTGCTTTGAGAGTCACCTGGATGGAGCAAAACGGATTGACTCTATGAGCCAAGCTGAGGGTGATATTCTGAAAAACTCCTCTACCAGATTTCCCAGATCTTATTTTTAAATGATTGGTTCTGCTGCAAATCTTCAGCAGGGAGCAGGGATGGCATTTACACTATACAAATAGGTCTTTTTCTTCAAAATAAAATGAAGAGCAAGCCTTCCCATCATGGCTTGAGTGTTACTTGCAAATAAATGGAGACTTAGTCCCACCGTGTAGATCTCTGTTGTCCTCAGAGAGGAATCAGGATACAGCGATGGAAGAAGTGGAAGCCAAGTATATTGCTACTTGCAGAGTGCCTAATGCCCAGGACACTGTATGCACGGAGGCCTGGGACAGCCCTTCCGATGAAGGAACTCCGCCTACACTGAATACCAGGGACCTAGAGGACTGTGACCTCATGGAAATTGCCCTTTCTACCCCTGTACATTTCCAGGGTTCTTTCTGTTCTGTATAGATGTCTTTTCTTCTCTCTGATTCAGGAAGGGCTTTGGGAAAATACCAGGGGACATAGTGATCTAGAGCATAATCCAGGTTCTGAGCTGCCTATGGAACATTCCCTCCTGGAACTTCTCTCATTCACCTCCTTCTCTGGTCTTTTCTTCCTCTCTCTTAAACTCCTTTCTTCTTCTGTTCTTTCCTGCCTTAGTCTTAGGCCCAATTGCTTCATGGCCAGAAGCAGTTGTGACTCCATGGTTGTTATTTCCTGGATTAGAGACTCAGAAATTCAGCTTCCAGCTTGGCCCATCATATCACTTGCCTGAGAACAAGGATCCTTAAACCCGAAGAGTAACTTTTCATTCTTAAAGAGCAATAATAAGGTTTAATGGAGTTTAACAAAGAGAAGAACCACCATTAGATATATATGCTTTTCAAATTCAAAACTATTTAAAACAAAGGAAATAAATACATACAAAGAATCAACGAGCTCCTTTCCAAATAGATCAGAGTTCAGGGGTTTACTTTTTTCTACTGTGTTATTTTCTTGAAATTATACTCAAATTTAACATGATAACTTCTTGGTACTGTGTCTTATGCATGTACCTATTCCTTGAACTCCTTATAAATTGCCCAGTGAAGATTGTATTTACTTATTTCTCTGTTCATCAACTATTTCTTGAGCGCCTACTATCTGCCAAGTACTATGTTGGGTAATAGAGGTATAAAAAGAATAAAATCAATCTGATCTATGCCCTCTAAGAGTATACAGTCTAGTGGAAAGCAAACATTAGGCAAATAATGACATGTGTATGAATTATTATAATTCATAATAGAGTTATGAATTATAATAGAATTCATAATAGAATTGTAATAATTCATAGTAAGTGCTATGAAGGGAAAGTAAAGGATGCACCTGAAATTTGATTTAGATTTGATATAAGGTAAAGTGGTATAAGTAAAAGTGGTCAGGGGAGGTTTTCTAAAGAGGTGATATTATAACTCATGTCTGAAGAAGATGAATAGAGCTTAACCAGACAAAGAACAGGAGAAAAGCTTTCTGAGTTTACAACAGCATAGGAAAGAATTTTTGGGATGGAAGACACTGGGCAACTGGAGGAACTGAAAGCCTGTTCAAGTAGCAGGGGATAGGATCAGAGAGATAGGCTGGGGCTAGATTAGAGAAATTTTGCCAGGCTGTGGAAAGTGATTGGACCATTAGCCTGAGGACAAAAATATGGTATGTTTGTGTGTGTGTGTGTGTGTGTGTGTGTGTGTGTGTGTGTTTTATCTCTTTTGCTTAGAGCAGGCAGATAGCTTGATCAAATGTGTATTTCAAGATGTCTTGGGCTGCATTATAAAGAAAGGGGTGAAAGAGGAAGAGAAACCAGATTTACTGCAATTTTCGTGGAAAGATGGTGATGTCTCCAACCAAGGTATTGACGGTATTCAGTGAAATGACAAATATGGAAGAAATTTTGCAGAAAGAATTGACAAGATCTTGTCAAGATGGGATGACAGTGAGGGCTGGTGAGGGAGAGGTAGATTTTAAAGATAAATTCCTGATGTCTGGCTTCAGGCAGCTGTTCACATAGATGAAAAATGCTGAAGACCAGCAAACTTAGAAATAGAAGTTAAATATTAATATAAGTGAACAGGGGCTAGGTGATGGCACAGCAGTAAAATATGATACTCTGCAAAGGTGACCCACATGGGAAGGTTCCAGGCTCACATAAGAAACCTTGGAAGGTATGCCGGGCATGCAAGTACCCTGACTGTGGCCTGGTTGAGTCTAGGGTGGATCATGGCATCAAGACCCTCTTAGTGGTGCTGTTTCTCTGACTCTCTCACTCGTGGGGAGAAAACGAATTTAATATACGTGTGTGTGTGTATACGTATACATATCTGTGGGAACAAAGCATTAAAATAATTCCTTTGGTATTTATTTAAGACCTCTGACTTTTTGGTATTCTAAAAGTATAAGACAAGATTCCATACAGATGGTCAGTTCTTGGCCTCAGGAGTTTGCAGTGACGTAAAGCACAGATGTTATTTACAAAGGTCACTGTGTTCATATTAACAATTACAGACTATTCCTGAACATGTGCTATACTTCACACTTCTCAATCGGGGGACTTCTGAATATTTACCCATCTCCCAGTTTCTACGTCATTCAACAGCACCTGATAATACATACAAATTGTTAGCCCATTTGCCACCTCCAATGGAGGTATTTATATGTTTTTTTATCCCAAGTTGAGCTCTTTTAGCCACTTTGTTCTGTTGGTAAGCAGGTTTTTTATGAATCATTTCAATAAGTTCCTTAAAAGAAACAGTGTATTTTTTTTTTTCAGGAAGTAAATGATGGCATTTGTGCCATTATAAATCATGATGGATTTCCATATTCTCTACTATAAAGAATCTTTTTTCTCTTAGAAAGGAAAATTAAGGTTGTTGTACCATGGGATCACTTTCATTATCTTTAGCATACAAATGATCTTTTAAAAAGATTTTTTCCCTCTACATATGGACAGTATCAATGATATAATTTACATTGCATCCTTCATATTAACGCTCTGATCCATCATCGCTAACAATGCAGGGTCTTTGTGCTAGGGGCTGTCGGACAAATGTTTTAGCTTGTGAGAAGAAAATTGTTAGCATTTGAATAGAGAATGGTACAGGAAGGATTAATAGCCTACTTTGATGGATTAGAATGTAGGGAAATTGCTCAATATTAATATGAAAATGTTTGTGAATTGGTTGCAAGGTGCTGTCAATGGAAAATGATTATGTCTCCAAGGCCTTATCAGTTGAGACTTGACTCTTAGCAAAGACGACCACACAAAAGACCGAGGAGGGGAGTGGAAAATGGTTAGTTCCAGGAGCTGGGACAAAAAAACCACCATTCAACCATTGGTGCCCTTGTGTCACTTTGGGTGCCCTTTCCGTAATATTGTACATCTTTATATTAACATATCAGAATATAGATTTATTATAAAAGAGGAAAGAAAGTGTGGGCAATATGGCATTCTCTCATTTAACCTATCCATCGTTTAAAACCCAATCAGAAACAAGCAGGTTATTGTCACATACACAATCTCCCTTGAACTGTTTTTTTTTTTGTTTTTGTATTTGTTTTGTTTTGCTTTGTTTTTTTGCTTTGTTTTTGTTTTTTTGTCATGGCACAATGGTTCAAGATCATAATTTGCAAGGATGGTCAATAGCTTAAAAGCTGTAATATGAAAATGGCTATTTAATTCTGTTTGTCAACAAACTTGATTAAAGTAAGCCTAGTTTCAGAACAAGGCCTGAAAGGCTTTTGGGTCGGTGAAAAGTTATGCTTACAAAATTTCACTCATGTGTTTTAAACATACCTTAAGCATTAATTTACATTTTAAAAATAGATTTTTCTGGGACCAGCAGGTGGTGGGGTGGTTAAGGCACTGAATTCTCATATGATCGACAACATGGCTTGAGTCTTAGACCTAGCAGCTTGAAAACTGTGCCAAGGGTGTGCATGTGAGTGCCCAAAATCCTAGAAGGACTCTAAGGGGTAATTTCTCACTTTTCCTCTCTCTCTGGTGCTTGCACATAACCTATAGCAAAGACTTAAAAAAAAATTATTTCTTAATGAAAGTTCAAGTTCATGACCAAAATGATGATGACTACTGAAACCTTGTTATTTGCTCAAGAATTCTTTTTTTTTTTTTTTTTTTTTTTTTTTTCCTTTCTCTCTGTTTGGTTTTTCCCATAGGGAGCATTTGCTTGATGGAGCAAAAGTGGAAGAGAAACTGAGAAATCATTCCCTTCCCCCAGGGAGGTGGCCATGCACAATCCCTTCTCCTCCATTTTCCTTCTGAGATTTAAGGCATGCATCCACATGCACCTGGTGTGATTTTCAAGCCACGTGGTCCAGGACTCAAACCATGTAGCTGGTCATGTGAGGGTCCAGCACCATAACCACCTTGCCACCTGCTGGCCCCTTGCTCAAGAATTCTAATTAGCTGGCTCGCCTTGACCCTCTGGTGGGGTAACTGCCATCTGCCAGTGCATGGCTGCCTCGACTTGCGGCAGCACAGTGATGCTGACATTTCTTCTTCTTGTCATCAGAACAGAAATGACAGTCTGCACAGTAGAAAACACTCCACTAAAGTCAGGCCACTGACTGCCAAGAACGGAAGCTCCTCAACAGGATCCGTAGCTTATATTTTTCTCGTTTGTTTCTTATTTCATGGCTGGAGCAGCCTCTCTTAACTTCGGCGTTACTGACATTTCAGGCAGGATCATTGTCTCCTGTGGGCTGTTTTGGGCACTGTAGGGTGTTTACATTGTCCCTGGCCTCTACCTACTTCATGACAGGTTTCACATGCGACAAAGGTCTTTCTCGCCCTTGCCAAAGGTCTCTTGGGGCACAAAGTTCACCCCTATTTGAGAACAACTGGGTTAAAGAAATGTGAAGATAGAGACTTTACTGTTAGAATGAGAAGTATATACATAATGTTAAATGACTTTCTCCCTAAAATAAAAAGCGAGATTCTAGGATGTTTATTTCCATGTTATAAAAATAGTACTAGCTACCATCTATTGAATGGCCATTTACCCAGCATTGAATACTTCAACATCATTATATAGTCCTCAGAAAAATCAGATGAACTGGGTGAAATGATTTCCAGTTAACAGATGAGAAACCTGAGGCTTAGGGATGTTAAACCACCAGCCCCAAGCCAATCTGCTAACATGGCACAAATGGGACCAGAAATCAGGGGTTCTGATGGCAGTGATCTTAACCAATACCGCGTGACCTTCACTGCAGGTCCCGCGCTATGTCCTGCGTGGTGACACTCACCCTCTGCCTCCTTCCCAGGCTGTGGAACGGTTGCCTTCAGCAGTGGAAATAGGGGGCCAGGATGAGAAGTGTGTTGTTAGCTCCAGGGCCCTTTCAAGAATGAAGCCTGGGGCCAGCAGATGGCATGGTGGTCAGGGTGCTGGACTCCCACTTGGGTGACCTCAGTCAAGTCCCAGACCTGCAGCTTACTTTCTCACTTTCTCTCTCTCTCTCACTGGTGAGAGCACATGTTCTACAGCAAATTAAAATAATGATAATAATAATAAATAAAATTAAATAAATAATTCTTTTTTTTTTGAGAGGTTTTTTGCTATAGGGCACATGCACTCGCCAGAAAGACAGAGAGAGACAGAGAGATGGAAAGCGAGAAATCACCCCCCAAGGGGGATGGCCACACCACAATCCCTTCTCCTCCATTCTCCTCTCAGGATCTTGGGCACGCATGCACACATGCCCGGCGTGAGTTTAAGCCACTGGGTACAGGACTCAAACCACGGTCGAAACATGGGAGTCCAGTGACATAGCCATTACACCAACTGCTGGTCCCAATAAATAATTCTTAAAAAAAAAAAAAAAAAAAAAGTGAAGCCTGGGTGGGCTCAGTATGAAGTCCTGTACCTTTTCTGCCACATTCGGCTGACAGCCCTCCTGGACCCACTCCTGGAAGACACAGAGAGCTGCAGCAACAATGCTAGGGTGTAGCCACAAGTCTGTGGGACTCCTGGAAAGCTTCCTCTTTCCCCATAGTCTCTATAGATGAGGTGCTCTAACTCAGTGACCTCACTTCATCCTGGCTTGGTTGTGTGATTTTAGCCTAATGCCCCAAGCTGCAAACCCTGTTCCTTTGGTTTGTTTGTTTTTTAAGTTTTTGCCATAGGGCATTTGATATCACCAAAGAGAAAGAGAAAGTGAGAAATCACCCACCCACTAGAAGGAAGGCCTTGCTGCAATCCCTTCTCCTCCATTCTCCTCCTGGGATTTTGGGCATGCATGCATGCATGTTCAGCATGAGTTTTGAGCAGCCAGTCTGGGTCTCAAACCAGCACCTTAACCACCATGCCACCTGCTGGATCTAACCCTCTTCCTTTGTACAGCCAAATATTGAGCTTCCACAAAATAAATGCATGTCTATGTACATAAGCCATCTTGCATAGATTTTCAGGGAGTTCACAGAACCCATAACTTCTCCCTTTTTTTAGAGAGATTTTTGTTACAGGGTGCATGCACTCGCCAAAGAGACAGAGACAGAAAGTGAGAAATCACCCACTCCCCAGAGCAGATGGCCATGCCACAATCCCTTCTCCACTCTCTTGGGCACTCATGCACATGTGCTCAGTGTGAGTTTTAAGCTGCTGGGTCCAGGACTTGAACCATGGTCAACTACATGAGAGTCCAGCGACGTAACCATTATGCCATCCGTTGGTCCCAGGATCTCTTTTCTAGACCCTAATTAAGAGCCTATTTCTAGACCAAGTACTAGGCTCTCCAAGAATTTTAGCATAACTTGGAGTAACATCTTCTTAATTTAAAAAAAAAAAAAATGCTTTGAAAAATTACACTGTATCCCACAAAGGCATACATTAATTCTATGTAAATTGGAAGTTACAATAAAAATTATTGCTTGAAAGAAACATTGACAGAAAATAAAAAAGAGAATCACACCTAAATAGACAAGAGATGCATACTGGGATCTAATTTGTGAAAGTGAGCAGTCAGGGTAACTGCTGAGTGGGCATCTGGGAGAGCAAATGACATCTTCCTGGGCCCAGCAATCTGCATTTGAGAAAGCTGACAAGTTTGCAAGGCCAGCCTGTGGCAGCTGTGTCCCCTACGTGCCCCTGGGATTGGCAGCTTCATTATTGCTAGTGTCAGTGTTTGTGGAGTGCCGGTCCAGCACGCCAGCCAGGCTTTCCCAAGGTAGAGATGTTCATTGTAACCTATTAATTCCCAGGTGAAGACAGCATCAAAATAGTACATCGGAGGCTCTTAATCCCACTGCTCCACTTTCTGCTTTGATTCCTCCTTGTTTGTGGCCGAAGAATGTTGACCTCTGTCCCTTCTGGTTGTTATCTTGGCCCAGGTTTTTCCTCTTTTCCTTTTGAATTAAAAACTTTCTCCCAAAGTTATACATAGTTTTTGTTCTAAAAGAATTCAATAAGATCCCCCTTTGTCTCTCCAGCTCTCTATCTGCCTACCCCAATCCTATTCTCTAGAAGTCACTCAGTTCTTTCTAAATTTATTTCCTTATTTCTAAACAAATGGTATAGCCTTTTCTGGATTTTTAAATCTTTGTATTATTGTCTGTTAACTTCTTGTTATAAAATATTAGGTTCTGTCTCTTAAAGTGTTTTTTTCCACCATCACCCCTACATGCTTGATAACACACAGACCTAACTCCTGCTTACCGTTCTTCCAGTAGAATTATGTCAATTTGTATGTAGTTTAATATATAGTATTTACATTATGTAACTATTACCTAGTATTGAGTCATTGATTATACTATGACTAAATTTCCTTCTTGTATAGCTTTTTGTTTTCCCTGGAGTTGCTAATAGCCTTATTTTCTATGTATCTCTCAGTAATTCACCTGCAGGCCTTCTAGCAAAACTATGAATCTCCTCTCAGTACTCTTTCTTTCTTAAAGTTTCTTTCTTCCATGAGAGATGGGGACAGAGAGAATGAAAAAAACAATTGACAGAGAGACAAATACCTCAAACAGGGTCTTCATGTTGTGATCCACTCACACTTCAACCATGCCCTAGATCATGGGCATGCATGTGCCCCTCTGGAAGGTCTCCAGAGGAAAATCCAGGACTTTTTCATGTGGTTCAGCCTCTCAGAATGTCACTCTTTGCCACTGTATCCCTGTCCCCTTCCCAATATCTGTTAACTAATCAGTTTGGAAATCATCCTTTTGAACTCCAACACCACCCTCCATTCTCCTGCTCAATCTGGATTGACTATCCTTTCTTCACAATCATGCTAGGGGTCCCTTCAGTCTTCTTATTAGGTTGGATCTGTGTTGCCTGGAGCTATATGACTTTATCTTTTAGAGGACATCATCTAGTAACTTCTAATTGTAGGTTCATGAGATACACTTTTATAGTATAAAACTAAAAATGTCTTCTTTCTTTTTTTTTTCAATTTATTTATTTGCATTCATTCACTGAACATCATTACAGCATACAAAATGAGATTTTCCATCCAAAGTACACTATATATTGTCTCAATCAAGCACATCAACAAACATGTTATTGTCAGTAAATGATCTTCCATTTCTTGTCTTCTGTATGTTTTGCTTTTTTTTCCCCCCATCCTTGATTCTCTATCTCTTACCCTCTGCCATCTCCCACTCTCCTCCCACAATCTCTGGTATCTATGTTTGCTTTCTATACTGTTTTCTCCTCACATTTTATTGTATCGCCAAAGACCCTAATCAATCCAAATACCCTCATAGCAAACACAGGTGATACCCACATTTCCATGAACACAAGTCTTACTTTACGCATCCTATAAAGTAGCACCTAGCTGTGGCTACATATCCTACTGCAGTCATTGAACATATATATTTTTTTTCTGAAACTTTTTTTTTGTAACTCAATTTACATTCCTTCCCTAAGCTTCATCACAGCATACAAAATGCAATCTCCCATCCAGTACACACTGCATAGTGATACAATCATGCACATTACAAAAAATTTTCCATTACTAGTTCCTAGAATTACTTCCACCCCTCTTTCTGACCCTCTGTCCCTTCCCACCCTCCTCTCACACCACCTCCGGTGTCTACAATTGTCCTTCATTCCCTTCCCACCCACATTGCATTGATCACACAATTTCCTACATAATCTAACTACTTTCAGTGGTGAGTTCACTCATTACTACTAAGAAAACCAGTTTTAACTTAACTCAAAGAAATGCCAAGGAACTTTGCTTAAAGCCAGGAAACAAGTTGGGATTCTGTTCAAATGGAAGGTGCATGAACCTGTCAGTTCCATGTACTTTTATCTTCTGTTCTGGTTCAATTTTCCTGATTAAATTCTGGGATATAATATTCAACTCCAGACTTGTCCCTATGATTAAGTTGGCCACTTTCATAGTTTTTGGACTCTTATTTCCATGTGTCTGTGTTTAATTTAAAACTAAAAATGTCTTCTTTCTAACCTCAACTACAAATGTCAAGATCACAAATAACCTACCTTCAATATGTAAACATCTTTGGTAGTTTCCCCTACCTTATTGCTCCATGAGTTTCAACATGTTTTAGGAATCATTCATTTTTTTCAGGTTCTCAAGAGCATCACATGTACTCCTGCACTCTATATCTCTCCAGCCTCACGAAATTAATAATAATCTAACTGTACAGCCCTTCACAAGTTAGCAAGCACTGCTATAGCCATAGGTTACTGCAGAAGGCATATAGACACAGTAAGTCCTGTGTTCAAGGAAGCAGAGGTGAACTTAAGACCACATTGTTAATAAAAAGCAATCTAGGACACAGGGTTCTGATTCCTCAAGAGTATGAGAGAGCTGGAGAGACTCATCAAGCAGGCACTTGTGGCACCAGGAAAACAGAGATGCCATCACAATATTAGTTTTGATCATCTTGGAAGAACTTTGCATGAAGAAACCCTTTCAACAAACTACTTTTATGTCAGCATACATATAAGTTTTGTGTTTTATGACTTTATCATTGTTTTTACCTTTGTATGGTAGAAGCATCATAATATTTCCATGGTTCAAGATCTCTAAAGGTTTTAATGTGATTTGCTGCAAATTAAGTGACTTGCTTTCCCTCCACTCTCCCTTCTCCCACTCTACCTTGATTAAATGAAGTTCATTTCTATAATCATGCATAACTTCAGTTCTCCCAAAGAAACTAACTTTCAGGCACTGGGGGAAAAGGATACTGCAAGAATGTTCTATTGACCAAATAGTTTCATCAGTGGAAAAGGAAGGCAAGTGTTTTATATCCAGATCACCAGAGGAGACTTTTCATCTTATACCCTGTTTCTGATATCATCCTTTGAGCCTCATTCCACTCCTTTCTACTATGAAACAAAGCCACTATTTCTAATGATAGGTGGGAAAAGAAAAATCAAAGCAACAAAATTTCTCTGATTGTATTAGAACTTATGAAGCATTTTTTTTTTGCTTCCAAGCAGAGGGAACAGCAAGTGCAAAGGCCCTGTGGCCCTGTTGAGGCCCCCATTCCCTCAGGGATCTGTTTTCCTGGGTAAAAGCTCATTTTTACGAGTACTCCCCAATGAAGTATTCCAGATGAATGTGCTTTAAATGTAGCTTGACAAACACATTCCAGACACTGTATCTTAACCCAAAAAAAGGAGGAGAAGTGATAGAATTCTTATCTGAGCAGTCAGCAGACTTCTGTACCTTTCAACGGAGGAAACAGGGAAGGAATTCAGAAAGGGAGAGCCAGCTGGTAACCCTTGCTCTGTCCTGTCATGGCTGTGTGATTGAAATCCCTCAGTATTGCTAAATCTGTCTCCTCACTGCAAAATGAGATAATATAAGGTGTATTACACATTAATCTGTATCTCAGTGGAGAGGGTATAGGAGAGTCCTTTGTCAGGAGATCCAGTGTGTAAAAGACCTTTACATACCATAAAGCAGTAAACTCATGTTAGTTTTTACCAAGTTCATTTCATCTTTTAGCATTTAAGTGCCAATAGGTAGTCTTTTCACGTAATTCCCTCAGAGGTATGTTTCCTTAACTCATTTTTCCATACTTGTCAAAATTTTTTTTCTTTTTTTTAAAATGTAGCTTGTATATAATTAAATGTGTAGGGACTGGCAGGTGACATAGTGGTTAAAGGTGCTGGACTCCCACATGGCCAACCATGGTTCAAGTCCTGTACCTGGTGGCTTGCTCTCTCTCTCTCTCTCTCTCTCTCTCTCCCTCTCTCTCTCTGTGATAAAACTGAAAAATAAAGTTAAAATAATTTTTCAAAAAAATTAAATGTGTATAAGTAGATATATCAGTCAGGGCTTTGAGCTGCAAATATAAAAAATGATCTCTTTTAGCCTAAATAGAAAGGGGGATGGATATACTTGAAGTTTATCAGAGGGAATAGAATTGATTCTCAAAATAGTAACTCATAGGACCTGGTACTATCCAATCAGAACGGATCTGGAGCAGGTTCCTCCTGGTGGTTCCCTGCTATTTTGAGAATTAATCCTTGGGCTTCTCAATGATGGGGAAAGCTGCACAGGCTCTAAGGGAGGGGGCTCAGCCGGGGCAGCAGATGGATGCAGTTGGAGAATGAAGGATGGCGGCTATTTGGCATGTGCTCCATTGATGTAGACTGTCCAATATCAGCCCAGCTGGAGGAAAGGCCCAAGAACCAGAATAGAAAAACATTCGGAAGCCCAGACAGTGAGGATGACACCTCTATCACCTACAGAGGCCATTCGCTGATTCTGAACACCACGGCTAGAAGTAAATTCCTAACTGTGCCTTCAGTAGATGGTATTTATTCAGGATGCAAAGTCTTAAGTGGGAACATTAGGCTGGCCAAGCGTAGGTCTGCACCCTGCCTGCATGGAGTGAGGGGAAGGTAGTTCACCAGCCCTGCTTCCTAATATCACATCATCAATGGGGATTTCTTCTAAGGGGAAAGGGACTTTGGATGGTAGGTACCTGATGTCCACTTGACTGAAGGGTTAACATGGAGATAAAGATACTTTCTGGAAGGCATTGCTGAAATTTGTTTCTTTTCTCTCATTTAGAGAGTAGCTCTGTAAAGATATCATCATCATCTACCTAAAGACCTTTAAAAACCAGAAGGTGATCTGTAATGCATTGCACAACTAAAGGGCACCTTGGAATTTTATCTTGACTGCCATACCTTCCTTCTCATTAAAATATTTGACAAGAATTCTTTGCATGGATGAACAGCTCCAAGCGCCCTAGCTCCACACGGATCTCACATAGATGTTGCACTGTCATAGTAAATAATTGTGCTGCCGGCTGCAAATCGATATCTATGTTATACGCACATGAACACAGAAATCTGGTGGTTTTACAGTTATTATGGCTCCTGGAAGATACTGCACAAGTTCTTGATGAAATAACACACATTTTCTTCCCTTTGGTTGCATATGAGTGGCCTAAAAAGTAGGGTTTACATCTTAATTTCTTTCTGTATCCTGACTGTACCTGGCATAAAGCTTAGGTCAGAGCTGGTGGCTGAAAGACTTTCTGAATTGGATAGGGGGTTCGAATCACAACTGCAGTCATGCACCACATAACATTTCCATCAGTGAGGGACCACGTAGGTGTCAGTGGTCACATAAGATTACAATAGAATTGAAAACTCCTATTGCCTGGTGATGTAGCTATAGTAAAGTCATAGCGTAGTGCATTACTCGTGTTTCTGATGCTGCTGCTATAAACAAAGCGATTGCACTGCTAGTTGTAGCGTATGTACAATTACATACACTACGTAATACTTGATAATGAGAAGAAATGACTGTTTCCGGCTAACTTTTTTTTAAGAGAAACATTTTCATAGACCATAGTTTAGTTTGTTTCTAACACCCATCATGCCATGAATTCATAGGAAACAGGTTCCAGAAACTCAGGCTCCTTTCCATGGGTCCTTATGAAGTGTGCTTCTCTGGGCAGAGTAGGCTGGAGCTTCAGTTGAACCCAGGTACCTTTCTCTTTGG
Source organism: Tupaia tana (assembly GCA_026018925.1). Classification (NCBI taxonomy): domain Eukaryota; kingdom Metazoa; phylum Chordata; class Mammalia; order Scandentia; family Tupaiidae; genus Tupaia; species Tupaia tana. Next base: position 32,073,518 of record JAKSZU010000018.1, read on the forward strand.
CTTCCTTTTTTTTTCTGGTCATTTTCTTTCACACATTTTTGAAAGCTATATCTGTTCTTAGAATGTTTAATACGCTCAGTACGCACATTAATTCCTTGGCAAGAATCTTGCCTTTAACTTGTTTGTTTACAACAATGCTGACAGTATGCTGGGTAACACTGCAGACTCTTCCAGTTTCGCCATGGTAATATTTGTGGGACATTCCTTTTTGAACAGTATCCATTCCCTTGATGTCTACAATATCATCTTTCTTGTAGATTTGCATGTAGGTTGCCAAAGAATCCACTCCATGTATTCTAAAAGGCCAAGAGAAAATATATGGGGTGCCTCTCCTCTTTCCCTTTGTGTTAGTCATTTTGGTGAATTACTGGAAGATGGCGGTTCCAGCCAAAAGGCTATTATTGGTTTATATATTGACTATACTACACTTTTTTTCCATCTTTTTTGAGTGTACTTCTACTACTTATTTATTTAAAAGTGGGAGCTAGGCAGTGGTACGGGGTTATACAACTGGACCCACGTAGGTTTGCGTCCTAGTATGTCAGGTGCATGGGTGTGTGTGCCCATGATCCAGGCTGGCTAAGACTAGAAGTGGGGAACCAGCAGTTAGCGTAATGGCTATGTCGCTGGACTCCCACGTAGTTGACCGCAGTTCGCATCCCTGACCCAGTGGCTTAAAACTCACGCCGGGCACGTGTGTATGCATGCCCAAGATCCCAAGAGGAGAATGGAGGAGAAGGGATTGCGGCATGACCATCCCCCCTTGGGGGTGATTTCTCACTTTCTGTCTCTCTGTCTCTCTCTGTCTGGCGAGCGCACACGCCCTATAGCGAAAACCTCTCCAAAAAAAAAAAAAAAAAAGACTAGAAGTGAATTACAGTTGAAGACCCTATTGGGGGCAATTTTCTCACTCCCTCTTTCATGGAATAAATGAGTGAATAAACTTTGGAAAATAAAAATAAGTCTACTGTAAAGTAGTATGTTGTATTACAACAGCGTTAGCCTCATCCAGCTCGTGTTTACTGTGTCTTTTGATTACATCATTTTATCCCATTCTTGGTTTGACCTCCTGTTGTCTTGTTTATCATGGCCCTTACAGTGGGAAAAGATGTGGAGGTGGAAGGCGGAGATATTGATGATCCCAACCCTATGTAGGCCTAGGCTAGTGTATGTGTTTGTGTCTTAGTTTTAACACAGTAGTTTAAGAAATAGTAATAAGTTTTCAAAATAGAAAAAAAAAAAGTATAGTATACAAAGGAAGAAAATGTTGGGGTCAGTGTGATGGTCAAGGTCTTAGATTCCCACATGGCCGACTGGGGTTCTAGTCCCAGACCTGGCAACTTGATTTCTTCTCTCTCTCTCTCTCTCTCTCTCTCTCTGTCTCCTTCTGGTGAGCACCCATGCCCTAAAGCAATTTTTTAAAAAAATAACAATAATAATTAATACAATTAAAATAAATAGTTCTTTCAATTCTTTTTTAAAAAGGAAGAAAATATTTTTGTACAGAAGTAAAAGTGTTTATGTTTTAAGCTAAGAGTTATTACAAGGCAGTCAAAAAGTTTTAAGAAATTACAAAGTTTATAAAGTAAAAAAGTTATAGTAAGCCAAAGTTAATTTAGTCTTGAAGAAAGAAAAATACTTTTGTATACATTCAGTGCAGCCTAAATTTCCAGTGTTTACAAAGTCTACGGGAGTGTACGGTCAAGTCCTAGGCCTTCCCATTCACTCTTCACTCACTCACTGGCTCACCCAGAGCAACTTCCAGTCCTGTAAGCTCCATTCCTGTTAAAATGCACTAGACACATGTTCTACGTTTTACCTCTTATACTGTATTTTTACTGTACCTTTTCTATGTTCAGATATGTTTAGATACACAAATACCATCGTGTTCCAATGGCCTACCATATTCAGTACAGTAACAGGCTGGCCAGGTTGGTAGCTAGGAGCAATGGGCTATACCATGTAGCCTGAGCATGTGGAAGGCTATACCATATAGGTTTGTGTAAGTACAGTCTGTGCAGCTCAGACAACAATGGCATCACCTAAAAACACATTTTTCAGAAAGTCATTAAGTGACCTATGTCTATACACAAGTATGTTCTAAGTCTAAGAAGCCATATGCAGGAGGAGGTCAAGTATGCACGTTACAGGAAGGATGGCCAACAGTCCTGATTTGTCTGAGACTGAGAGGTGCCCATGACATAGGACTTACAGGACTAAACCCAGGAAAGTCTCAAGCTTGGGCGCCAGACAGTCTAAATGTGAATTTTGGTTCCACCACTAATCAACCACATAACCCAGTGTTCTATTTGTAAAAAGGGAATAATAACCCATTTATTATTGGACCTTACAAATAAATATACTAATAAATATAAACTACTTAGGACAGTCTCAGATCATAGCACACACTTGGTGATGTCGACAAATAGTAAATTCTTGTAATAGTGCTTGGCTATAATGTCTCCTACCAGAGCCCCAAAGATGCTTCTGTAAATATTCTTTTTAGCATTTGTAAGTCTTTCTTAAAATACTGTATGTTGTAAAGTTTAAACAGTAGAGAGCTTGTTTCGAATGATGCTATTTTGAAATAGAACAAACCAGCTTTTTCAGACAGTGGCAAACAGCAAGTCAAATGGGAAATCTTTTTGTATCATAACAATGTATTATAATGTGACATGAACTGAGATTTTTTTAGGTGTGGGGAAAGCTATCCTGAGATAAGCAATGCGATTCTACTTTTTAGATGGCTGTTGTACTATCTGACTCTTTCTCTCCATATAGAAGAGAAGGTCTTCAAAATGTTTATGCAAAATATGTATTATTAAAAACTATGCATGGATTTCAACATGTTTTGCACCAAAATAAACTCATACTTTTTAATTTTATTTTTTCCATGAATGTTTCGAATTCCCCTCATATGTACTCTTTTTCACACACACATGTGCACACAAACACATGCACACACACATTCACCAGCACAATGCTGGTTGTTTTTGAACTGAGAGCTTTAGGACTAACCAAAATTATCCTGGGGAAAGAAAAAGGAGTGGGGTGGCAATCAGGAAAAACCTCTTCCACCTAAGAAAACATTGTTGAAATGTCCTTGAAGCTCTGATCTCGTTGGCATTCTCCTCTCTTTGATGGAAATGTTCCTTATCCCCAATTTCATGCACAAGTTTAAATCAACGTGTAAATATTTTGCCATCACTAGGTCCTCATTCCCTCATCTAAGTATTCAGAAGTCTTTAGTTCACATGTGAAAGAACATAGAGGCCTTATCATCTTACATGGAAACCGGGGCATGTGCTGACAAGCTAAACCATGGTGGAATAATTGTGGTCTGTCCAGTAAAGACTTGTTGGCTTTCCAAGCTGGCGTTCCCCTGAGCCACTGTGGCCTACTTGCTGTTAGCGTAGTCTCTTGCTTTTAATGGTGTTTCAGCTCTGAGAGCTCAAATCATTGGGATGAAAAGAAGTGGTCAAAGATCTGGCTGTTTCATCTGTGCTGTCAAACATCTGGGTGTTGAGGAACATCTGGATGGCTGAGTTCTGACTAGTGTATTATACAGGCCCCATTCCTTTGCTTTCCCCTTAGTGAAAGATCTAGTCAAAAGAGATTCATCTCTTAGAATTGTAGGAAGCTGCAGTGTTTTCTTATTAACTCCAGCTTTTTAGAGCAAAGAATCAAAGCCGCAACAGGAAAGAAACAAATAGAAGACTATGATGATAAAGAGGTTAAAATGACAGGACATGTACCCCGTCTTGCTGGCATCATTGGTAACATAGTGAACTGCAATGCTGGAAGCCACATCTGACCATGGGTTCAGACCCCTGAGTCAGCCTGAAAACATTTTGGGTGCATGCACATGTGCCCATGTGCCCAAGATCCTGAAGAGCTAGAGAGCAGTGAAAGTGTCATCACAGCATGACAAGACCTCTCTAAGAGAGCTTCTGTCTCTCTTTCTCTCTTTCGTGCACTCTCTATCATAAATAAAATAAATAGACTTAAAAAAAAACATTATCCAGAGTCAGTAAAAATGATTGAATTGTTTGTGTTGATTGTTTGTGTTCTTTTTTTTTTTTAAGAATGGTTTATTTGATTTTATTCAGAGTCTAGGTCATTATTATTCTCCTTGTCATTTGCTACAGGGCACATGCACTCACCAGAAAAAGACACAGAGCAAAAGAAATGAGAAAGCAAGCCACAAGGTCTGGGATTTAAACCATGGTCAGTCTTGTGGGAGTCCAGTGCCTCAACCACCATGCCACTTGCTGGCCCAGTGTGTCGGTGTTTCTAAGTGTAGGACACATGCCCCTGGGGACAGGTGAAATTATTTGAGGTAGGGCATTAAATAACAGAGACTTAAAAAGATATATGATTCCTTTTTTCTAGTCTCTTTAAATTCTTCTGCTTATATGTGAGACAAAGTCGCCTTTGGGTATTTCTATGTCTTCAATACCTCTCCAACACTAAAGTTCAGTCTTCAGTATGACAGTAGAACCTAGCTTAAATTGGGGACCAGCAGTTGGCATAATGGTTATGTTGCTGAACTCCCATGTAGTCGACCACGGTTTGAGTCCTGGACCCAGTGGCTTAAACTCTGGGAGCATGTGTGTGTGTGTGTGTGTGTGTGTGTGTGCCCAAGATCCCAAGAGGATAATGAAGGAAAAGGGATTACAGCATGGCCATCCCCCCTGGGGGATGATTTCTTCCTTTCTATTTCTCTGTCTCTCTCTTTCTGGTGAGCGTACTCGCCCTATAGCAAAAACCTCTCCAAAAAAAATATTTTTTGAATTTAGTAATATGGCTTTGCTTGACTTTTATTTATTTTTAATTATTGCTTTCTTTTTCATTTATTGCAGTGTATAAATTTATTGTTATTCTAAAAGTAAGGGTGTGCCTATTTAAAGAAAGCTTTTAAATAATTGTGTAGGCGAGTATATGGATATGTCAGAAATCATGAACGTCATATATGAACAGGCTTATTTTAAGGTTACTGTCCTAGTCCTTCACTATAAAAGGAGAGTGTAATTATTTCATTCATTCATCCATCTATCCGTTTATATGCTTACACATCTGTCTGTCTATCCACCCAGCAAATATGTAGTGAGCCTCTATTATGTTGTGTTGGACCTCATGGATTGGGAGCAAAGTTCTTGACCTCAAAGGAAGAGGGGAGATAAATAACTAACAAATAAATAAACAACTATCAAGCTAATGCCAAAAGAGAAATGTAGAAAAAGAAAACAAGTTAACAGACTAGAAAATGATAGAACTGAAGATTCCAGAGAGTGGTCAGGGCTGGACCCCCTGAGAAGGTACCATTTGAGCCAAGGCTCGGAAGAATAAAGGTATGAACTATTGTATATGTGGGGGAAAGCATCTCAAGAAGATGAACAACCAGTGCAAAGTCCTGAGGCAGGAGCATGCCTAGTGAGACTGTGGAACAAGAAGGAGGCTTGTGTGGCTGTGTGGAGTAAACTAAGAGCCTGGTACAAGATGAGATCAGACAGCTGGGCAGGTGGTGAGATTTACAAGACCTTGTTGACCATGGTAATAATCTTAACCGCAATGAGATGGAAGCCACTGGAATCTTTTGAGTAGAAGCATGACTTGATCTGATTTCTGTGTTAAAACTCTCTCTGGTCACTGTGTGGAGAATAGGTTGAGGGAGGATGAGGCACAATGGAAGTGGGGAGAACTGAAGAGGCTCCTACTGACTATTCCAAGCTGTAGTTTATACCAAGGTAGTAGTGTTGAGAAGCTTAAGCCCCAGGAATCTTTACTGTTGATTTAGAAGGGATAAGTGAAAGCAGCATAAAATCAGGACTGGTCTGAAAAAACTTATATACTGGCAACAGACAAGATGATAGTTCTTGTTGTAGGGAAGGTTCTAGAACATGGCATTGCTTCTATACAGGACCCTCTCTTTTTTAAAAATGTGTTTGTTCATTTCCATTAGTGACATACAGAGAGAAAGGCACTCTTAACCAGATCCTCAAACTACAATCCACTCCCAGTCTCAGTCAACCTGGATTATAGGTGCATGCCTATTGTGCCCAGGGAAGTCCCAAGACATGAACCCAAGACCTTTCCCATGTGCCTCCAACCATATTACTCTAATGCCACCACCCGACTCCTAGGTGGGGCCCTTCTGCAGAAGTTCGAGTGTATCATTGTCAAAAAGATTCATTTCAGGGCAAGAGAGTGAGAGGAGGGCAGGCCCCAAAGTGCAGTGGTTAAGCTTTGAACCAGATCCCTTATGGCCAACTGATTTCAGTCCCAGTCTCAGTGACTTGAAAAACATGCTGGGTATGTGTCCTTATGTATGTGCATGTCAAAAATCCTGATCAATGAAGAAATAGAGGAAAAAAGATGACATGACCAGGTATGATTAGGAGTTGCTTTCTCTCTGTGTGTTCTGTATCTCTCTTTCTCTTTCTCTTGTCTCTTTCTGCTTTCTCTCTCTCTCTCTCTTTCTCTCTCTCTCTCTCTCTCTCTCTCTGGCAAGCACACACACCCTCTAACCAAAAAATAAAAAGGAGAGAGAGAAAGTGAGATATAAGCAAATAAGCAAAGACCAGCATTGGAGGTTTTATCTTGGGAGAATGTTGTCTAAAGACATCATAATCTAAATCTTTAAACTGGTTACACTGTGCAAATAAAGGTGAACCAAACTTGCTTATAAATCCTGAAAAGACTACAATAAAGGGACACCACCCAAGGTTGTACAGCATTGACAAGAGTATAAGTTTTCAAACTTAGTGAAATACTAGAATAACCCAGGGGGCTTTTAACAATTGTTGTTTGGGAGCCAGCATGGGGCATGGTGGTTAAGGCAGCTGGATTACCACATAGCCAACCACAGTCTGAGTTTCCAGACCTGGTGGCTTGAAAATCACGCTGGGTATTTGTGTGTGAGTGCCCAAGATCCCTAGAGGAGAATGAAGGAGAAGAAATTGCAGCATGATCATTCCCCCTTTCTCTCTGGCAAGCGCATGCACCCTACAGCAAAAACTTAAAAAATAATTAAAAATTGTTGCCTGACCATTGTCCAGGCCACATCCTAGTCCAATTAAATCAGATTCTCTGAAGATGGAATCCAGGGCACAGGAGTAGTAAAGTACCCCAGGTGATTCCTAAGTGCACCCCCAAGTTTGAGTACAATTGTCACAGAGCCATGCTTTACAGGCTTGGTCACACCTAGGGATCATGTTGGAATGCTGATTCTGACTGAGCGAGTCTGCAGTGGGACCTGAGATGCTGCCTTCCTTCCTTCCTTTCTTCCTTCCTTCCTTCCTTCCTTCCTTCCTTCCTTCTTCCCTCCCTTCCTTCCTTCCTTCCTTCCTTCTTTTCTTTCTTCCTTCTTTCTTTCTCTTTTTTTCTTCCTTTCTTTTTCTCTTTCTTCCTTTTCTTCTTCATGTGGGGTCCAGCCACCTTACCCACCACACCACTGGCTGATCCCTGGGTTCTTTTTTTGCTTGGCTGCACTTGGATGTGTACCTGGTGAAAGCCCATCCAACTCTCCAATGCTATTTGTGTACACTTCTATGGAAATTGTATGCTTTACAAAGCTTTTCTTTAAAAAAAAAAAAAAAAAAAAAGACAAAAAGTGGAAAAACAAACACAGGGAATGTATTAGCCTTAAGAGAGATGATACTAGCTGGAAGCATTGATGAATCCCAAAAGGTTTTAGACAAATTTGCAAATGAGACTCCTTAATGGCTACAGAGAGACTGGGGACTCATACTAAGCACTTAAATAGGCATCTTTCTCCTTCGAATGATCAGTCTCCAGGGATCTCCATCCCAAATATGCAGGGCACTGAACTATCTGCAAGTCTAACTAGGGTTATAGTCACTCTGTCTTGTGCCCCTGGAGAGGTGTGCAATTGCAGGAAATGTCTCTTCTCACCTTTGCAAAGAAAGCCCAACCCTTGCAAAGGGTGGAGTGAAGTTACTAGAAGATTGCCTGAAAACTTCTCAAAGAACCTGTTGTATTATCAACCTTCCATCTGGCCCCACCCCTCTGGAACTCCATTCAATTCACTGCTGAAAATCACCATAGACACTCGGCATCTATTTCCTTAGACTTATCTTATAGCTCCATCTGACAGTTCTTATAATGTTTGATGACATAGATATGCTGAGCAAGCTGAGTGCCAATACCGCCAGCTCACCATGTTACGCTGGAATTACTGGGCTGGAATCAGAAGTCATTTAAATCTTCAGCAAGTTCTGGTTGTGGCTGTTGATTCAGAAAACCATGGTTTCTCTGAGGCCAGTGACGTTCCTGACAGATGATTTCCTTGAATGGAGGAGGCCTCTCTAGAGAGTCGTTTACAATATCAAATGCAGCTGAAACATCAAGACTCTGCAAATTCCTCAGTCTTGTGATTTTGGAAGCCCTGGAAGAGAAGATGCACCAAAGGTACACCCCAAGTGCATCTGATTCTTCAGAGAGGAAGAAGATATTCCACAAAGCGTGTTTGCTCTGGGAGTATTCCCCAGGATACTTCACAATATAGTTGGTTCTTCAACTAGTGAACCGATATGAAGTCACTATCATAGCGATAATAAGAGATATTTTAGTTTTGACACAACAGCTACCATCATCCTTACATAAAGTAAGTCATATCTGGTCACCCGTCCTCTCAACCTGCCAATGGCTCCATTGTCCTCAGAGCAAAATCCAAAGTCTTCACTGGGTTCTGGTCTTGTCTTAACCCACTAATGTCACCTCTCACCATTCTTGCCCTCCCTTGTGCACTTATTTCCACCACATTGGTCCCTGTCACTCCTAAGACACTGTAGGTATGTGTCCACCTCTTGGGACTCTGCGTTTCCTAGCCCTTCTGTATGGAGCCTCCCAAACCCATGTCCCATTGGCTAAATCACTTGTCCTTTCCAATTCTTAGCTTAAATGTTACTATTTTAATGTTTCCTACCCTGACTACCCTGACCCCTCCTGCTCCCACTCTTCCAATCCCCTTTATACTGACCTATTTGCTTTCTTCATGTAAAGTTTGTTTGTTTATTTTTATTTATTTATTTACTTTGGCTCAACAAGATCTCATGCCGTACTCTCCCTCTCCACCCTTCTCAGACAGCCAGGATCATGGGCATGCACACCTGACATGTACGGGTTGATCTGGGAACTGAGCCCCCATTCTTCCATATGTTTTTCAGCCTCTCACAGTATTGCATTACCGCTCCACCACAGCAATGGGTCCTACTTCCTTATTTCCGTGCTATTTTCAGCTAACATACTGAAATGGTTTGACCGCCCCCTCCAAAATACACATTAAAATTTAATTGCCAATGTTGTGATGTTAAGAGATGGGACCTTTAAGGTGATTAAGCCATGTGGGCTCTGCCCTCATGAATAGGTTAGTGCCTTTATTGTTGGAGTTTAGCCTCCTTTTTATCTCTTGCTTTTACAGTCTCTCTTTCTCACTCTCTCTCACATTCCACTTTCACCTTGGGATGACCCTTGATAGATGCCAGCATCATATTCTTGGACTTCCTAGCCTCCAGAACCGTCAGCCAAATAAACTTTTTTCCCCTATGAATTACCCAGTCTGTGGTATTCTGGTATAGCAGCAGAAAATAGACTAAGACATACCATGATTTTCTTGTTATTTTGTTAATTATTTATCATCTATCTTTGTGCACTAGAATGTCAGCTCCACAGGTCAAGGTATTTTTAAATTGTTATTGTTCAGTTTTGTTCATTGATGTTTCTCAAGTATCCTAAACAGAGTCTGACACATAGTAGATGCTCAACAAATATTTGTACATGTTGAATGACTAAAATTTGTTGAGCTTAATATGTGCTGTCATTATGCTATGTGCTTTACATATACACATAAAATACTTAGCAATCCATAAGATGGGTGATATTATTAATCACACTTTTTTTGAAGCTTTTGCTTTAGGGTGTGTGCACTTGCCAGAGAGTGAGAAGGGACCATGAGAGATCACCCCCTCAAGGGAGATGGGCATGGTATACTCTCTCCATACCCCTCCTGGGACTTTGGGCACACACACGTACATGCCTGGTGTGCTTTTCAAGGTGCCAGGTCCAGAACTTGAACTGTGGTCAGTGATATGAAAGTCCAGCACCTTAACCACCACACCACCTGCTGGCCTTATTAACCACATTTTAAGTGTAAGAACTAAAGGAGAGAGAGGTAAAGAGAGAGAGGCAAGTCAATCTGCTGAGGGTCACACAGCAAATAATGGAGCCAGGGGCTCAAACCCAAGCACTCAGATCCTATAGTACTAGTTCTTGACCACACTAACTAAACTAAAACAAGCGATGTCCAGAAGAGATTATTCGTTCAGCAAGCCAAGTTTTGTTTGTGGTAGACATCAGCTAATCATCCATTCTTTCCCTCTGTAAGTGCACTGCAATTTCCCTCTAGGGAATTGTTTCTTACATCGCTTTCCATCTGTGGACTTCCAGTATAGTGGACTCTATCCCTGAGCTGAAGCAAAGCCTCTTTCAGGTACTAGCTAGGTGAACTTGGAGCATTAGTTAGCCTCTCTGGGCTCTTGCACTCTCATCTCTATAGATGCTTCTATTCTAAGTTTATTTTGTTTACTTCTTTCATAAAAGAGAGAGAAAAAGAGAGAGCAAGCTGCCAGGTCTGGGACTTGAACCACAGTCAGCCATGTGGATCAGTCAGTGCCTTAACCACCATTCTACCTGCCGACCCAATATCAATATTATTAATCACCCTTAGAATTTTCAGTCATAACAGAAGTCCTGGAAACATAGGGCAAAGTATGTTTTCTCTCTTAGGCTTTTCAACCCTGTTCCCCATTCTGTTTCACCCTCAGAACTAAAGACTACGTGCTACTAAAAAAATTCTTTTAAACTGTGCCGATTGAATTTTGTCAACCTTAGGAGGGAAAATGGATGATTATGCAGCCTGTTGGATGTCACTGTGTTTAAAGAGATGCTCTCAGAAATACACGCGTGCCCGATGAGGGGAGCATGAATCTGAGTCTCCCCCCCCCTCCCAAGCAGCCAATTCTTTCAGAATTAAGCAGTTTGGATACTCAACTACTGGGCTCATGCCCCAGGGCATAAACCTTCCCAGGCAGGGGGCTGTTGAACAAATAGGAAGCATCTCCCAGATCTCTGATTAACGCAGCTGTGGAAAATAGCATTTTGGTACATGGACTCTCCAGATAGAGGCACTATGATCACAAAGCTTTTCTAGCCTGACAGAACCAGAATGCCTTGACTGGGCATGACCGACATTGAGAGAATTTTCTAGATGCACATGGTTTTTGCGTGTCACTTTCATTGCATGTTGTAGATCACTTTTGGAGACTCCTTGGGACAATAGCTCCAACAGAAACATTTCTCTGTCTCAAGTGACCCAAAGTCAGAATACCTATTTTACACTGGGGAGGGGCTGGGGGGGGGAGAGACAGCTTCCCTTCTTTCTCCCCCATTTCCTACAACCGTGCCGCTGTGTACACTTCCAAGAGAGCATGACATGTGGGCATCAAAGCTGACCAAAAAGTGATCTGAAGTTAAGGTATTTTGCCAGTTTCCACTTTTTCACAGCATTCCTTTCTGTTTCTGCTTTTTCTTAAAAAAAAAAAAAAAAAAAAAAAAGCCTGACTTAAGAAAACTTGATCTGGTTGGGACAAACCTGGCCCCAGTAACTCCTTCCTGTGCTCCTCCACAGAAGAAGGGGTGGAGGCGAGAGGGCTGAGATTCCAGGAGGGGGAAATGCCAAGAGAGGGGGCAAGGGCAAATGGGGCCTTCTCTGCGGGGGACATTCAATAACTCTCTTAGCCTTTATGCTGTAGGACAGGGGCTCATTTGCTCGATTTGGGGTGACAGGGGCTGGTTTTGTTACCGCATAGCTGGAGTTTTGAATAAGTGCGGCTCTCTCGGAGGCTGAAGGCAGCATTCGTTATCTTAGCCATGGGAGGGCATGGAAACCCAAGGCGTTTTGGCAGTGGCAGCATAAATCCAGTGTTTGCAGGGGCCGCCCCCGCCAGGGAGGAAGGAATGTTCAGCTTCCCTTTGACGGTGAGATTTCCTGCTTCTCGTTGGAGAGGCTGTCTGGACTAGATGCTCCAGCGAAGTCTGCATCAATTACTTGAAAGGAAACCAACCCTATTCCTGAAGGTTTGGCGGCAGAAACGTTCATTGTTGAGAAAGGGGAAGAAAAAAAAAAAAAAAGACTAATGAACTCCCCTCTCTTCGGTATTTTCAAAGGCCTCTTGTGTTGGTGGCTGTTTTATTTTTTTCCTTTCTTTTCTTTTCCTTTTTCTTTCTTTCTTTTCTTCTCTCTTCTTTTTTCTTTTTCTTTTTTTTTTTTTAAGAGTTCTTAGGAACTCTCATTAGCCCCTCAATAAATGCTACTTTAAGGGCTTGTAACTTTGTCATTAAATCTTCACTCCAAGATGAATTAAGGTTGCAGCCAAGAAATGCCCTTCCCACCCCCGACGGGTTTCTTTACAATTACCAAAAAAAGGCAGGAAAATAGATTTGTGGGGGATTTTTAGTACTCGTTTACGTGCGTTCCTGTCAAATGGTGATTCATTCAGGGCCACTTCAGTTTTTCTAACTTTCATCCATAATGGGCACGTTGACATTTTTATTTGAATCTCTTTACGCCATCTGAAATAATCTCCTTCCGCAACAGAAGCTGCTGCTTAATTGCCACGGAGCGGCTGTTACCTCTCCTCCACCGACAGCCGCTTTCAGGATGGTGTTGAACTCAATGCTGTGGAACACACGGGCTGGCGACAGCGTGTCAGGTGGATTGATTGAATGGCCCCCTTGTTCCTGACTAGCTGTGTCTACACTGGTATCAGAGCCAAACAAAGCCCTTTGCATCTAAATATAGCATTTTGTTTGGCCCCAGGCCCTCACTGTCTTGTTTTTCCATTCTTCCATGCTCTAAAACAAATACAAGAGAGCCCCGTTTTAACTTGACTTACTTTTACCCAGAGTCGCATGTTCCATGGGGCAGACTGGTCCTGGAACTAGAAGTTCATGCACAATTAATCTGATTTTCTGGTTAATTGAAGGCAAACCAGAAAACTGCTTTGAGAGATTTTCTCTTGTTATAAAGTCTTCTGAAACTCTGTTTAGACACTTGGAAGAGTGAAATCCTAGAACTGAAAGAGAAGTGGGGGTCTGGGTGCACCGAGGGCAGCACCCATGGAGCTAACCACATTGCCTGGGCTTTCTGTTTTCTGCACAACTCATTTTACTTTTGAACAACTTTCGTTCTTGGGTATTTTCTTCCTGTGTTTCCTGCCTGGATTGTTAATGAGGTGATTTTTTTTTTTTTTTCAGACTTGTTTTGTTGATGAGAGAGCCAGCAGAACTTCAGATAGCACTTTGGCCAACCTCCTTTAGAAGTGGAGATGGGGTGGGGTGTAGCCAGAGACATCGTGGTTAGGAGCTGGATTCCTACATGGCCTACTAGGTTCAAGTCCTGGACCGACGGCTTGAAACACACCAGATATGTATGTGTGGATGTCCATAATCCCAGAAGAAACATGGAAAAGAAGGGATTGCGGTGTGGTGATCCCCTAAGGGTGCGATTTCTCACTTTCCCTCTTACTGTCTCTCTCTGTCTCTCTGGGAAATGCACATACTCTATAGCAAAAACTTAAAAAAAAGAAAATGGAGACAGTTAATCTTCAGGAGTTGTGAAACATCTGTGGCCATCGTAGAGCCTGCAAATTATTTATATATAAATACATACACGTGTGTGTGTATTTTTTTTTAGAGAGAGATTTTTGCTATAGAGCATGTGCACTTGCCAGAGAGACAGAGAGAGAGAAAGTGAGAATTCATCCCCCAGGGGCAATGGCCATGCCACAATCCCTTCTCCTCCATTCTCCTCTCAGGATTTTGGGAACACACTCACACACACCTGGCATGAGTTTTAAGCCACTGGATCTAGGACTTGAGCCACAGACAACTATGTCGGAGTCCAGTGACGTAACCATTATGCCATATACTGGTCCTGATACTGCAAATTTTTAAAAAAATTTTTAGAATTATTATTTTTTATTTAATTTTTATGTATTCATTTACTTATTTTAACTTGACCAGAGAGAGACACAGAAGAGAGAGGAAAAATGAGAAAGCAAGCCACCGGGTTTGGGACTCAAACCATGGTCAACCACATGGGAGTGTTCATTGCCTTAACTACCACACCGTCTACTGCTCCTGAATGTTTATTTATTGGGGCTGGCAAGTGGTGTGGTGATTAAGGCGCTGGACTTCTACATGGTTGACCACAGGTCAAGTCCCAGACCTGGAGGCTTGCTTTCTCACTTTCTCTCTCCCTCCCTCTCCCTCCCCCCTTCAAATGAAAAAAAAAAAAAAAAAGTAATTATTTAAAATAAAAGGTTTATTTTTTTTAATATCTTCCATGAGACAGAGAGAGAAAGAGAGAGAGAGGAGGCATCCCCAACAATGTCTTCACGTTGTGCTCCAGCCCCAACCTCATCCAGCCAGGACCATGGCACACACGCGCCCAGCACGTCCAGAGAGCCCTCAGGCCTCCCACGTGGCCTCAGTATCTTAGAGCACTGTCTTGCTGTTACACGGCTGTGGCTGACCTCCTAACTTGTTTTTTTACCATCTTCTCCTTTCCAAGGACAGACTGGCTGAAATCAGTCTAGATATTTGGAATCCCATTAGATGAGTACTTATTCATCAGATTTTTTCTCGCTTGCACTTTTAGCTCTTACAGAAGGTTTACATAACAAGTGGCAAAAAAAAAAAAAAAAAAGAAAGAAAAGCAACTAAAATATAAGCTATATATTTTTTCTCTTTTATAAACTCAAGCAATACTGAAACATAAAAGATACAAAGTAGAAGTTCTCTGAGATCTGTCTTGCAGGGATAAATATTTTATCATAATTTATTTATTTGTATATTTTTAGGTATTTGCTCTAAGGCACATGCACTCTCCAGAGAGAGACAGAGAGAAGGAAAGTGAAAAATCACCCCCCCCCAGGGGGGATGACCATGCCACAATCCCTTCTCCTTCATTCTCCTGGGATTTGGGGCACATACACACATATGCCCTACATGATTTTCAAGTCTCCAGGTACAGGACTCAGACCAGGTTGGCCATTTGGGAGTCCAGTGCCTTAACCACCATGCCACCTGCTGCCCCCTACAATAATTTTTTCTAAAAAGGAAGTATGGGCCAGCTGGTGGTGCAGTAGTTCAGACAACTGGATCCCACATGACTGACTGTGTGGTTCATGTCCTGGGCTTGGTGACTTGAAAAACCCTCCAGGCACCTGTTTGTGCCCAAAATACCAGACAGAAGGAGAAGGAGAAGGGATTGTGGCATGACCATCCCTCATGGGGAATGTTTTCTCCCTCTGGCAAAATTTTTAAAAGAGAGAGAGAGAGAAAGTATCTGCTCCTTCCTGTGCAGGAATGGCATGGCCCTGAAACTAGTGCAATGAGAGGCCAGGCTTCTGCAGCTGAGTCTGTCAACCCCACCATCAGCTTACCGTGTCTTCAAAGCATTGACAGAAACTCTGCTCAGCCTTTCAGCTCTTCTCAAAGTCCCAGCTGAGTAAAATGTTATTTAGGGATGTCAATGCATGGTGATTGCCCTTCACTCTACCAGGCGCTTCATGCTTTATCTTTGGATCAAGTTCAACAGCAGAAACCTGCTCATTTGCACTGTATTTATTTAGGCCACGGTTGGGAGTTATGCAGCGCACATGTGGTTGGTCATCTGCCCTCTGACCATGGCAAACTACTCTAAGCTAGGGTAGCCTCTCTTCTGCCTTAACCTAGGGATAGATGTGGCTCTGGGAAACCCACCAGCAGGCAACTATAGTGGGCTCTATACCCGTTTGCCTCTTTATTCCAGCTTAGGAAATGTTGCAGCTGTTATTTGCCCTCAATGTTGACGTTGAACTTCTGTTCTCATTGCTCTGAGTGTAAAATTTATTGGAAAATGAAACATCCAGAAAACTGTTCTCCCCACTGAAGTACTGCATCTCAAGTGAAGTGGGGTTTTGTCATTAGTCATCGTCCTCCTTTCACTCTTGCTGCCAGGAGGCTCTGACTCAAGACTTCAAAGCTCAATGGTAGCAAATAAAATGTGCCTTATGACTGTTTGTACTCTCCTATTTTCTTGTCTAGAATTTTTGTTTCTATCATTTGTTTGGGGTTGTGACCTGCCTTATATCAAAGAGGTGAAAGTATAAATAAATAAATGAAGAAATTTTAAAAATCATGCATCCCATCTGCTGTCTTATCAGTGCAGACCTCAGTCTGGGAGCTCTTTTTGTTTTCCTTCATGCTTAAAAACATATCCATGACTTTGTACACTCTCTCAGAGGGAAGATAAGCTGCCAGAACAATGTAATTGGAGCTGGAGAGGGGAAATTAAACTAGGTTGATGGCCTGGATAGGTGAGGTCTTTATTTTCAGCCCTTGGAGAATGTTGTGGCCCCATTTTACAGATAAGCAAGGGCAATCTCCACTTCCTGGGGCCACCAGAGCGTGTCTGAGTGACGCATCATTCCCAGTCCTGCCTCCAGTCCACTTTGGCTTATAACCTTATGCAATCTTTTCCATTTGGAAATTCCTTCTGCACTCTCAGGCTGTTTCAAACGTCACTGGTGAGCACACTTCATTTCCACTTTGTTTAGCAATCCACATGGCTAGGACTTAAGAAAAAAAGAAAAAGAAAAACATGAAATCTCTAAATGAAGCCCCCCCCCACCAAGGTACTTGGCTTCCAACCCCCTCCCCCCAATCCGGAGAAACAATCTGAATACACAAAATTAGAAAAACATACACAGAATGGTTGTTTAAAATTCACAGCTGTCAACATCAAGTATTTTGTGTGAGAGAAAGAATGTAAGAAACAGCGGGTTAACAAAATAGCTGCAGATGGATCGGTTCGCGCGGAGGACTAGGCTGGCATTGTCTGTGCTCCATTTTGCCGAGGCTCATTTGCATTCCAGGACAAAGGTTTGCTGTTGGAGACCCTTTCTCTCCATCCTCCTCCTCGGAAAGGCCACTCCCTCCTCCCCTCTGAAACCTACAGGAACGAACACAAATCTGTTATTTTAACACAACGTGGGCACAATTCGGTGTTTTCACTCCGAATAAAGCTGGGGGAAGCCGAAGAATAGGGCCTTTTATTTGCAAGAGATACTCAAAGGAAGCAGGATTGAACCGTAGGCCAGCGTCTATGAATAAAGTTGTTAGAGAATTTGCAGCCTGTGTCCTGGGAGCCCCACTGTAAGTTTCACAACTGTCAGCTCGGAGCGCTTCGCATCAGAGTGCGTAATTGCATCTGTTAATTACATTTTTGCCTCATCCTCCGACGTAGGATAAATTTATTCCCCCCCACACACTTTTCATACTGCCTAGGAGAGAAGACTCCCCCCCCCCCAATTTAATAAACGTGATTGACAACAGAAAATGTAGATTTACTTTCTTTCTATTATGACTGTATATTTGAGTCCAGAATGCACACACGTATTTTGCAGACAACTTTGCAGCAGCCCATTAGCAACTGCACGCATTCCATAAATTGTAAGGGCCCTATTTCATGACTCTTGTAAGAAGTAGCTTGAAAGTGGCATGAAAAATGTTTAAAAATACACAGAGACTAAGGACATGTTAAGCAAGGTATCCAAAGTGAAATGCCAGGATAGAAAGGGCATTTCAACAGGAAAAGCAGCCTCTGAGACCAATACCCGAACGCTGGGTTTCTAGTCCTTGGGCCACATGAAGAGGTTTGAGCTGAAAGTGCTTGGCCCTCTTACCAATGTCTTTGAAGTAGGAAACCTATGAGTTTCGAATCTGGAATTGCTCCATGGAGCAGTGGTTTCACTTTTTTGCCCAAGGTCACCCAGACTTAGTGAGACAACTGGAAGAGCACCCTGTCCGACCTGGAGAGGAAGTGAGGATGATGAGAGGGAACGCTTCCCTTTCACTCTCTTTTCCTGAGACCCCAGAAAAAGGGCCTTTCTCATATGATAGAGGGCAAAGCACAGGAGAGACAACTTCTAAGGCTGAGCAATCCAGAGGTCTATGTGATTTCTGAGGCCATGGTTTGAGGCGCCATGAGTCTGGGGGCGGTGACTGTCCACTCACACTCTGGACAGTGGCCCTGTGATGTCACCGAGGGCCTTGACACCAACTCTTTAAATCAGGAGCTCCCTGCTGCCCTGGTTTCTAATGGCCTAATCCCAGGCCTGAGGGACACGTTAAATACTTTTCTTTTTTAACCACCAAAGAAACCTTCATGTTTGAGCAGAACCTAGGAGGAAAAAAGCAAATCTTCCAGGGTGTACATAACCCCCTCTTGATCTGGTCTCCCAAGCCTCCAGCTGGTGTCGCTAAGCCTGCAGGACGGTTTGGAGGAGGTGAGTGTGAGAATCTGCCTCCTTTCGTCTGGGAGAACTTGCTAAGGCGGGGAGTCCCTGTGCATCTTCAGAGGTCTAAGCCCGCACTCGCTTCTAACAGCTGTTAGAGACACAGACCAGCCTTGATGTCATATGGTCATATATCTTTGTCCACATGAGAGGTCAGATGAGATCACTGGGGTGAAAGAGCTTGGTAAACTATAAAGCCCCAGACAAGTGTCTGTTTTCATTATTAACCAGTAGCACAGTCCCTCCCCTGCAAAGGAGCCTATTACAACATTTTTGGAGCATCTGAGGTTGTTTTCTTTCTTTTCTTTTTTTTTTTTTAATTGTTTGCACAAATATTTACTGAGTGCCTACCACTAGCCAGGGCATTTTAAAAACATAAATCAAACCATGTCACTCTCCTGTGTGAACACTCCAGTGCTCCCAAACACACCTAGAATAACATTCAATGTCTTTACTATGGCCTGCAAGGTTGCGTAGGATGGGTCCCTGTAGCCTCTCCCTTCTCTTTTCCCTCGATGCACCCCCTTTTCCATCTGGGCAGGACATGGCACTGCCCTTACTGCGCCTCTGGAATGTTCTCCTTCCACACTGGATACTTGTCATCTTCTTTGCCTGTGTAGAAGAGAAAAAGAAGCATCTTTGTAGCTGAGACACCATAACAAGACGTAATAAGAGAAAAGCACATGCACGTATTTAATGTAAGTTTTAAATATACAGGAGCCTTCAGAAATAAAGACTCCAAAGAAGCAGGGAAGCCTATGTGTTTTCTAAGCTAAGTTTGGTGAAGAAGTGGATAGTTGTGGGCAAATACATATAGAGGACAAAGGAATGGAGCCAGTGGGAATAAACTGAGGGGAATTTAGCAACACCCGCTTGTACACACTCTTCTCTGTAGCCCTGGGTCTTCAGATAGAAGGTCATTTATTTTCTCCACTTCCAGGGAGGGTGCCTTCAGAATGACCTACTTTAGAAAAAGAACAGTGGGACCGGCAGGTGGCATGGTGGTTAAGGACGCTGGGCTCCCCCATGGCCAACCATGATTTGAGGCCTGGACCTGGCGACTGGCTTTCTCACTTTCTCTCTCTCTCTCTCTCGCTCTCGCTCTCACTCTCACTCTTTCTCACTCTGTCCCTCTCCAGTCAAATTAAAAATGAATAAATAAATAAATAAAGTTAAATAAAATAATTCTTTTTAAAAAGGAGAACAGTAAGGCCTGCTTCAGAGGGGAAGGTTAGTGAGAACTTCTGCTTCTGCTGTTTGGTCAAACTCCAAGGTGCCATATTTTAAGGTAGCATGTCTTGATTCCCATGGCTTACTTTAAGGTTCTTCATAGCCCCCATCATAATTCGAAATGATTGAAGACATTTGTGTGTGTGTTTATTGGTATTCCCTCTATTAAAATATACACACCCTATAACACAGACTTTCCCCTCGGCTGTATTCCCAGCTCCTAGAATAGTACAGGGTGCTTAGTAGGTATTCAGTGAACATGTATAGGGGAAAAGCACCGGGAATGTGAAGATGAGAAAAAGTCAAGGAGCGTACAGTCCTGTTCTTTATCTGATGGGACTTGGTTCAGAAGGAAAGCGAGAATACCTAGTAACGCAATGTTTACTTTGTGACTTAGTGCGAAAGACTCAAACACCCAGGTTATTTCTTTATTATAAGGCCTGCCTAAGTGGAGCATCTGGTTTCTAAGGTTCTTGTTTGAGCCAAGAGTCTTGGCATGACACATATGAAGTCCAGGGTCCATAGAACCAGGTCAGAAACTTCTGGAGATATATACCAGGAGAGCCGCCCAGGTCCCAGTGAATCGCTGCATGGCTAGATTGGCATCACCCAGCCTTTCTTCCACTTCCTTGAATGAGGATCAAATGAGAGCCCTATGGTTCCTGCTCTCTGCCTCATTGACTGACAGAGAGTGATTGTCACGTCACCCAAGCTGAGCCAATTACACTCTCTAAACCCTCATCCCTGAGTGGCCAGCAGCCTTCAGCCAGGTCAGTCAGGGTCCTTGGCTGGCTATTTTCCGACTGGAACTAGAGAGAAGAAAGTGTTTTCTTTCCAGCCCCAAATCTGTGAGGGTGTGAGGTCAGCAAGAGCCAAGAGCAGAGGTTCTAACTTCAGGGCAACAGCCACAGGGGAAGCCATGAAGAGACAATTGTGATGGAGCTACAGAGAGAGAGTGTGTGTGTCCAGTTGGTGGTGGAGACAGATAAAGAGAATGTCTAGGCTCTGGTTCTACCTCCATCCCTTCCTTTCCCTACTGTCATGAGCTGCTAAATCCCCCCTTTGGCCAGAGCTAGCTCAAGTGGGAGTTTTTTTACATCAACCAAAAGTGACCTGATAAATAAAATTTTTATTTCAACTAGTTGATTATTACAAAGTAAATACATAAATTCAGTTTAAAATTTCAAGCACTCCAGGAGATTATAAAATGGAAACTGGTCTTCCTCTTTGCTCCTAGCTTTCCCCTCCGCCTCACCCCCGCCCCCAGTTTCATTCCCTGGAGGTAACCCGCAACCACTTGTTAAATCTATTATCCTTCTAACTGTCATTTGACCAACTTCTGGCAAGCATTTTGAAAAGCAGCAGAAAATCCTTTGTAATTTTGATTTATCTGATTGTAATATATATTACTCTTGTAGATTTTCAAACAATGGGTTATTCAGCCATTTATTTCAGTCAGCTTTGTCTGCATTAGTAAATGTTTTGACATAAGCCATTTATTTCAGAGATGAATGATTCATTTGGGTATTTCTCAACAACATAAAATAATACTCTGGGTGAGGGCATTGCTGACTTTTTGGCAGGGACTGAGTTATTCATTTTCACATTCTTCATACGGCTCGGCATGCTTTGCTCTGGGTAGGCACACAGTGCGGATTGGAAGAGATGAAGAATTTGGTGAAAAGAAGCCTGGGACAGAAGGGAAAGAAAGAACCTTTATTGAGCCCTTTCACAAGACCGTGGACTTGGCATGCTTTATCTTTGCTGTAGCTCTGAGCGGCTCTAGCTCTTGTCACTTTTCCAGCTGGTTCTTCAACTTTTCATTTCACAGTGTGGCTACTCCATGTCTCTCCAATGAATTCATTTTGCTTGGGTTAGCCACGTTGATTTCTATTGCTTGCAATGCAAGAACTCTGACTGACAGACAAATAGGCACATCAACAGAGGGTGAGTGGGGGCTGGACTGTGACCCAGCAGTAATGGAACACTCAGTGAGGCTGACCCACCTGGGAAGGTTCTGGGCTTCTGTCTGGAGACCTCCCTGAACCCTGGGACTAGCTAAGGCTGGGAGCAGATCATGGCATGGGAATCCTGCTGGGGACAACTGTCTCTATCTCTGTCTCTCTCTCTCTCTCTGATGAAAGAATAAAATTAAACTTTCAAAAAGCAGGGTAAGGGAATAGCAGGTAGCATAGTGATTAAGGTGCTGAATCCCCATGTGGTCAATCACGATTCAAATCCTAGACCTGGTGGCTTGCAAATCTCACTATACCTGTGTGTGCAGGCTCCCAAATCTCAGGAGGAGAGTGAAGGAGAAAGGATTGTGGCATGGCCATCACCCGTGGGGAGTGATTTCTCACTTCCCCTCTCACTGTCTCTCTCTGTTTCTTTCTGGCAAAACCATGCACCTTATGGCAAAATCCTTTAAAAAAATAATAAGGTAAATGGATTAGGCAGGGAAAAAAATAGATATAACCCCTCTTACAAATAAGGAAAATGAAGGTACAGATCCTTTAAGTACATTGCTTCAGGCCACATGGCTAGGGAGTGGCCAAACAGGAATTAACTCAGTTCTATTAAAGTAGAAAAGTTTGGCCCTTTCCACCCCTCTGCAGCCAGGTGCCAAGACTTTGGCACAGGAACAAATTATTTCTAGAGGCCAAAGAAAGCATGACTGAACCTGCGTGCTCTTCACCAAGAAACCAGACAACGTGTATTTCATAGAAGATGGCCGCTTCTGGAAATTTAAAGAGTAGGTCTTACCCCTGGAGAGATTTCTAGATCCTTGCTCATGCAATGGTATGTCTTTTTTTTTCCTTTTAATATTTATTTATCTTTATTATTATTATTATTATTTTAATTTGCTATCGGACACATGCGCTTACCAGAGAGAGACAGAGAAAGTGAGAAAGCAAGCTACCAGGTCCAAGACCTGAACTATGATTGACCATGTGGGAATCGAGGGCCTTAACCATCACGCCACCTGCTAGCCCCTCAATGGCATGTCTAATTCACTTAGAAAAAATATATTTAAGGAAACAAATCATGAAAGAGAAGCTCAAGCACTATTTTCTTATTTTTTGTCATTATCTCTAAATGATTCATATGTATTTTATTCCTTTTCTATTACTCTCACTATATAGGGAAATAAAAGGGGAGAGGGGAGACTGACCATTCATGGTAAATATCAATCATTTGTTTATTTTGGTACAGTTCTTTATTTTATACAATATTATGTAGTGGTCAAAAGCAAGGCCTATAGAGCTAGATTTCCTATTTTTTTTTTTTGTTTGTTTGTTTGTTTTTTAAGATTTTTTTCTATACAGTGTGTGTGCTCACCAAAAAGACAGAGAGAGACAGAGAGAATAAAAAATAAGAAGTCACCCCCCAGGGGGGATGGCCTTGCTGCAATCTCTTCTGTTCCATTCTCCTTTCGGGATCTTGGGCATATACGCACACATGCCCAGTGTGAGTTTTAAGCCTCTGGGTCCAGGACTCAAACCGCAGTCTACTACTTGAGAGTCCAGCGACGTAACCATTATGTCATCTGCTGGTCTGATTTCTTAGATTTTGATCCCAGATCTGCTGTGCAATGCTGAATATGGTTTACCATTTCTGTCTTTGCTTTCTCATCTGTAAAATGAGCCTAATAAAATCTGCTTCCAGAAAGCATTGTAAGGATTAAAAAATTAACATAATTAGACAATTAGAATAGGGCTTATAATATAATAGGTGCTATATGTTTTTGCTATTAAAATATTTCTTCATTTATTAATTACTTTGAGTGTTTATTTTCTTTATGATAGAGAGTGCGTGCACACACAGTGAGAGAGAGAAAGAGAGAAGAGGAAGAGAGAAGACCATTGACAGGGTCTTATCACATAATGACCCCCTTTCCACAACCCTCCATCTTGTCAGGATCCTGGGAACCCACACACGTGGATTGCCAGAGAAACAGAGAGTGGGAGAAAGAGAAAGAATCTGTCGATGGGGAGTGATCACATTACAATTTCTTCTACTCCATTTCTCCATCCTGTGGGGGTTTGGGGCAAACATACATATTCCCCATGTGTTTTTCAAGCTGCAGGAGCCATGCGGTCAGTCATGTGGAATTTGGCTCACTTAACCACTAGGCTACAAAGCCTGCCCATCCAGCATATTTTCAAGTCAACCCTGGGAATCAAACATGTGATTAGCCTTATGGCTTCCAGCACTGCATTTTAATTTGCTACCAACTGCACCACCAGGATGGGCTAATTTTTATTTTTTAAGTACTCATTAGAAAGGCCATCCAAGATGGCATGGTGGTTGACACAACTCAGTTCCATATGGCTGTCTCTGTATCTATGTTTTGGACCTGGCAGCTTAAAAAACACTCTGGGTGCATGTATGTGTATCTCCAGAATCCCGAGAGGAGAATGGAAGAGAGAGGATGTGATATGGTCATTCCCCTTGGGGGTGATTTCTCACTTTCCCTCTCTCTGTCTCTCTCTCCTATGAATTCATGGATCCTATAGTAAATTAAAAAAAAAAAAATACTCATTGGGAACCTGAGCCAGTGAAGTGAGTTTTTAATTCTGCAAGTACATATGTGTGAATTTTGCAGTTCAGAACCGAGGCTCAGAGTCTGTGATTAAGGCAAAGGTCTTGAGGTAACAAATGACTGGTAGTGATAGGAGTATAAATAGAATCCTACTTCATGTATATCCTAATTATTATTCCCTCTTTGACAAGATTCTGTGTTTAGCTGCATGATATTAAGCAATACTTATGCAGTTTGGGAAAGGGCAATTTGGAAAGATCACACCCAATGATCTTAAAGCCGTGATGTACGGGTTCCGTGAAAGTATAAGTAGGTCAAATACCTCTAACATTGAATTAGCAGAAATTATGCAAGCTATTATATTGGATATTACTATTTAAACATTCTGTATAAACTACAGTAATACACACTCCTCTTTATGGGATGAATCAAGACTTAAAACTAATTCTGGCGAATTAAGAATTGTATTTTCCAGGAATTAACTACCACAATTTGACTGTGGCTGTAAAAATTTTATTAGGCAATACATCTGACCTCAAATTGGAAATTTGTGTTGGAACCAGTTTAGGAAATAATTATTGCTGTGTTGTTAATTTTATATTTGCCTAATAAAACACAGCAGGAACAACAGGATTGGGTGAATGGGACAAAAGAAAGCCCTTGGACATTCTTTAAACTAGTGTTTTCAACCAAGCCAGAGTACCCACTAGGAATGAATAGCTGGTGAAAACTGTTGCTGTTGTCTTTGTGGAATTAATAGTTCTTAGTTATCAGACGGTGAAAGAGAAATACGTTGGGGTGGTGGATTGTTCTCACCAGCAAATGAGAAGTGTCACAGTGTGCATATCTTAAACCATTTACTTTGATAACATTTAACTTCCCTACAAAGTTAGACCCTCATAGGAACATGTACCTCTGTACACATACATGTCAACGCTGACAGGCTGGGGCCTAGTTGCTCGCTCCTGTTTGTCCAGATTGCATTGGGAAGAGTATTAGCAGAGAAAGACCAACTTCTTGAAAGCAACAAGCATGTGTCTTCGTTGTTGTGAGTGGTGGTGCTGTTAAAGGAGGGATCGTTGTTTCCTGCAAGGATATGGATAGATAGTGTGGTTCTTTTCTTTTTTTTCTTTTTCTATACATTCAATCACTGTATATCACCACAGCATGCAAAATGAATTTTCCCAGCATGAATACACTGGATATGAGTCCAGTTTGAAGATATTATCCTACACGTTATCAACAGATAATTTTCCATGTTTGTGTCCCTTCAATGTTCTACTTCCTTCTTTTTCCCCATGATTCCCTTCCTCTCACCCTCTCCCATTTCCCACCCTCCTCCCACAGTCTCTAGTATCCACCATTGTTTTCCATGCTTTTGTATCTTCCAATCTATCCGTTTGTGCCATAGAGTGCAGACATTGTGTTTCTTTGTTCTAGTATTATCTTCTAATCTCTCCTAGCATCATCTGGCATTTTCTAGCATCTTCTCGTTTCATCGCAAAGACGTAATTTCAGACTGTACGCTGAAGCAGTAGATACCTGCTATTGACTGCCGTGGGGAAGTGTTATCCAAAATTTGACACACAAGTCACCTTTTGAATAGGGTATCATAGCATAGATTCACACCATGGGAAAGCTGTTTTCTTTACAATCCTCTCCTGATCCTTCTGGTTGTATCAACCAGGAAATCTTAATTTGGTGGCAGGATGTCTTTAACATGTTTTTCACTCTTGTTTGTCTCCAATTTTACCAAACAGTGGCAGAATTCAGGCTCAGAGCCTCGGAGGGTAATGGTAGCTAGTTTAACTATATTGAATCCTTTGTCCAGCTTCCGTTTTTTTGTTAATGGTTGCACTCAATTTAGGATACGTGAGCATGGGTGTGTCATTTATTAGAGGGGTTGAATGTGTACTTTAAAAATAATTAAATATGAAATAAGCCAATTGATTTGAATTTTTCAAACTGGGTAAATAATATAAGCAGCCCTCAGATAAGATAGAATCAAGATTTTTGTAAGAGGCAGGGTTCTGTCGGGCAGGGATGGCATACGCCAAGTTTTAACTGGAAAGACATGAATGAAATGACTAGTTACAGGAATGTGGGTGAGGTCAGGAGAACCAGCAGGCATAGCAAGCACCCCAGGACTTCCTTCTCAGCAGGAAGCCATTGGCCTCCAAGGGGTGAATAGAGAGGGCAAGGGAGTGTTTCTCCCAGAGCCATGTGAAAGCTGGAACTTTGGAGGCAGGAGACAGCAGCCCTACTAGAGAGAAAGGGTAATAAATGCCAGGTCCTCTCTCTCCTTCTATCTTCCAACATCTGATGGGAGCTTCTATCAGTTCAACCCAACCAGAAGCCGAGGTCAAGGGGGGTGGGGGATTGATGCGGTCCCCAAGATCAGCCTCCTGAAGCACAGAGCCAGACAGAGAAGGACTGAGGCTGCCTCAGGAGTGGGTGGCAAACAGTAAACAGGACAGCTGAGTTTAAGTGACAGAAGTTTAGGAGATTCTGCTGGGGATATTGAGAAGGGAATAATGGAGATTGAGGGAAAGGGAATTGACTCATGAGCATCTACCCTGTGTTTGCTAGGGGTCAACTCTCCTTTTCCTGCTTTATTTCATTATTTATTTTATTAGAGAACAGACCAGATGAAAGGAATTCAGTTCCAAAATTCCTACCTTGCAAGAGTATGAAGCCAAGTGATATGTTATTAGCAAAAAAGGATATTGTTTAAAAAGCCTATTCCGGGCAACCCAGCTCACCTACATGCTCTGTAATGTGGGGCACAGCAGTTTAGGGGCCCAGCCAGCCGCACCTCAAGTTCCAACTTCATCATCACTCGTTGCATGATATTGGGCAAGTCAATAAATCTTTCCGTGCCTTACCACTTATCTAAAAAATGGTAACAGGACAGTTTCCACTTCTTAGGGGTGATGTGAAGATTAGGTGCATTGCCATAGATTAAGATCTTTGAATAATACCTGGCACATAGGAAGAATGTTAAACACATTACTGTAATTCTGTGGGTTTTGTTTTGTTTTGTTTTGTTTTGTGGAAATGATACCCATTCTTTCTTAGGAGCATGAGTATAGTGAGTACTGGGTCGACAAAAAATCACGACATCTTTTTCTATGTTTTTCTATGCAAAAATGCATCATGACTTTTTCAATGACTCAATGCTATGCTTAGGCATAAAAATATTGGCCAGAGAAAGATGATTTCTTCTCAATTTTTCCTAAGTGCTGTAAAATTTGAATAGACCAGCAGGCGTGGAAGTTGGTCATTAAAGTTTCAGTTCCCAAATCCCCAAAGAGTCTAAGATTCCAACTGAAGTGAACTCTGTGGAGAAATTCAAGGGAGGAGCTGGCTGGAAGTCTGAATGAGGAACCAGCTCCTGGAGCTGAAGACACAGTGGCCTTGAAAAGCCACCCGCCCCCAAGCCCCAATACACAAACACCAGCCACTGCAAGTGTAATAACCTGAGAGTCACTCGCTTGATGGACATTCTTGGCAAGAACCACTCATTCCCAACCTATGCTTTTAATTTCATTTGGAACAGCAAAGAAATAAATAATTTGATTACGCATTTTTTCTGTTATACCTATGGAGAGCACTAAGTGATAGAAATCTCCCCACCAAGTTGTCAGTATTATCGTAAGAGCTCAGGGACATAAACATGGTGCTAAATAACAATTTGGGACTGAATGAACATGTACCGTGCTCTGGTAAGAATGTTAATTCTGAGAATTTTGTGTTTATCTTGATGGTTATAGGTTCTTCCTCTTACGAAGAGTTCAAGACTTACTCAGATCAAAAATACAGTCATACATTAAGAAAAAAAAAAAAGTCTTCCCCCCAAATAACAGTATTTGAAAATTTATTTCCCAGGAGAGAAAATAAATTTCCATGGAATGAAAGAACTAATAGACACGCATTTTCTGAAGAACAATGATTTTTTTTCCTTGCAAAGAATGTGCTTTCAGGCAAATACATGTGTGTGCCTCTTGAGGTATATGGTGTCTGCTGCTGTAAGACAATAGTAATTAAAAAATTAAACCATTAAAAAAAAAGGAAAAGTTTGTCATCAATTTTAATTTTATGTTCTGTGAATTAATATTTCTTTTATAATGCAATATTCTGCAATTTATCATGCAGGCACATCCCCGGCTTCCGCATTGTAGATAATTAGTTTACATTACTCTACAGAAATGAATTGTCTCCAGTGATCTCAAGCGCCTGCTAACAAATCACTTCTGTTGGGAATTCATTGAGAGTCTACTCAGGGCGTAGCTATAGCGATATATGACATTGTCCTTAGATGCTAAATAGCAAGCTAAATTAAAAAAAAAAAAAAAAAAAGATTCGTAGTCCAAGAAGACTAGAAACCTGTATTTGGGACAGATAATACTCTATTTTTTTCTCTTTATAAAAAGGACTCATTTCTTTTTTTTTTTTTTTTTTAAGTTGATTATTAATTTATGTATTTATTTGTTGTGATTTTTGGGCCACTGGGTCTGGGACTTGAACCCCAGTCAGCCATGTGGGAGTCCAGCACCTCAACCACACCACCTCAACTACCTTGCTACCTGCTGGCACCGGAATTCATATTCTTAAGTTTAAGTTTCTTTCCTAATTTTTCTCGCCCCTCCCATTCTCCCATTCTTCTTTTCTTACTCACCCAACCGAGTCACTAAACAAACCAGGAATGACAGTGAAGAGGAGCTTGGGACTGCTCCAGACTGTTAATGATACAGAATTACTCATGAATCTTTGCATACCTTCTCCTCTGAAACCTGACCTCACCATGAAAATACTCATGGGGAAAAAAAATACCTCGAGATCTAATTCAGAATCCATTGTTTGTCATTATGAATGTGAAGAGAGCCATATTGTGGATCAAGTTCCACATGGAGAAAAATTGGGTGTGTGGTCATATCTTGTGAGGTCAATGTTCCAGAGCTGATCAGTCTCGTGGCAGTCTGAGGAAATGGAAATAATGCAGCCTGAATGTATCGGGAACTAAACAGAAACTATGATGTTACTCCAGGAGAATCTTTTCTGAGATTTTTAGAAAGAACACAATAATTTCTGAGAATCTGGTTTACTGTCAAACAGATATTCTTAAGAATGTGGTGATATTCCAGAAAACTACCAGTACAGCTTGCCAAGCGATCCAAACCTAAGATGCAGCTAGACTGACCAAGGCAACGAACATTTTACTGGGTGGCTTATTCTACACTCTATAGTTGTTGGATCTTGGATAGAACTTTGAGAGGACTTCAAAAAGTCCATGGAAATAGAATTAAAGTACAAGTTCATTTTGGTGCTAAGCAATTTATGCTCAGGTTTTCATAATAAACTTTTCCATGAACTTTTTGAAGCCCCCCCCTTCCCCTCCATATTAAGAAGTACAAGTCTGGTTTCTGAAGTTGAGGAAATTACACTTGGAAGAAAAAGAAAAAAGATGAGCATAGGACAGAAGCAAACGAAATAAAAGGGAGTGACTATTGATTATTGAATAGTTTAGCTCTTTCCAAAGTTGTGGTAGAATGCAAGTGATTTTAGGTGGTACATGGGAACTACATTATGAGAGGGTTAACACGTTTTGATCCTTCTCAATCTTCTTTATTTACTTGTTATTTTTCACTAGAGGGTGCATTTGCTCATAGGAGAGAGAGAGAAAGTAAGCACCCCTGGGGGGAGGACCACGCACATCCCTCCTCCTCCATTCTCCCCTCGGGATTTTGGGCACACACACGAGTGTGGCATGTTTCTCAAACCACTCAGTAGACCATGTAGGATCTAGCCATCTTTACTCACCATGTCACCAGCTGGCCCTTCAATCATTCCTTCTCAATCATAATGACAAGACAAAGTCTTTACTACTTTGCTAACTCTTGCCAGCTTCTCTTTTAAGAAGAAAAAAGCAGGTTTCAGGTCACAACCTTAGCTAATACTACTAATAACAATATCTGTTCTGTTTTTATTCACATTCTATGTGTGCCAAGTATCATCGATTTTCAATTTATAATCATGATGTAAAGTTTTCTTCTAATGTAAATTGTTTAAGTAAAAATAGTGAATCTATTTAAAGAAACATATCAAATGATCAGTTTTCTAGATAGTAGGTGGTAATTAAAAAAAGAAACAATTGAGTAGCAGGTGACATAGTGGTAGTGATTAAGGCACTGGACTCCCACATGGCTGACTGCAATTTGAGTTCTGGACCCATCGGCTTGAAACACATGCTAGGCACATGTGTGTGCATGCCCAAAATCCTGAGAGGAGAATGGAGGAGAAGAGATGTGGCATGACCATCCCCTGAGGGGTGATTTCTCATTTCTCTATGGAGAGTACATGTGCCCCATAGGAAAAATTTCTATTAATAAATCATTTTAAAAGGTAAAAAATAATCAAAAGTAATGGTGATGTATACATGACAAGTTTGAGAAGCTCAGGATTACCAGAATCAGGCACTGAATCCAGATGGCAGATGGCCAGCAGGGACAGATCAGAGGAATTACATTGAAGGATGGAACAATGGGAGAAAATGCTGAGCAATCCAGCCCAAGAGAGAAAGGAGGAGCCATGAGCATCATAGCACCATTAGTTCTTATAGCAATGAAGGTTGAAATCCTGGGCAGTAAGCCTGAAGACGTGCAAGCATCCTGACTGAACCACTTAGATGCCCTAACTCACACACACACTTAGTCACCTCTCCTATCTCCCTGGCAAAAATAAGACCCACAATGATTACTTCAATCTTTTGGCTAGGGCCCAGAGATGAGAATGCTCCTCTTTTCTGAGCTCTAGCAGAAGACTTGAGAGACATCTACCAAGCAATCACTGTGGCCAGAGGACAGAGTATCCAACGGACTGGCTTGAGGTTCATGCATAACATCACAGTCTGGAATCATTTGGTTTATTTTTATTTTTATTTCCGTTTTACATGTTTGTGAGAAGAACAAGGGGACTTCCGAAAGTTCATAGAAAAATGGGATTAAAATTATCTTGTTGCAAAAAATGTTGAAATCCATGCACAATTTTTGTCAGAAGCATTTTCCATAAACTTTTTGAAGACCCTCCTTCAAACCTCTTAGGAAACCCCAGAAAGATGTGGATATGAGCTCCCTGCAAGAGAGAGGGGGAAGACACTCTCTGCTGAGATGTTCCTTCATTACCTCACCTCCTTCAAGGCTTTGTCCTAATGTTGCCTCCTCAGGAAAGCCTCCCTGACCTCCTTTCTAAACTATGTCCTGTCTCATGTCTCTGGTTTAATTTTTTCCTTAGTACTGATTACCACTGAACATTTCATATACTTAACCTATTCATCTTGTTCTAATGTCTTCTGCCTCATTAGAACATCCACTCCTTGAGAGTGGAGACTTCTGTCTCTTTTGTTCACTTCTGTACCCCTAGCTTCTAGAACAATGGCTGGCTCCTTTTTGGGAATTAACGGCTCTTTGTTACTGAAAGACTTGTGTCCCCATGGTCTGAAGGACCAAAGTTCCAACTGGAAAACATAGGTATTAACTCTAAGATGGGAAGTAGACAGTTCCTCTTCCCCCTTGGTCTTACAAAGACCCTGGATGACTTAGAAATTACAATAATTATTATTAAAAAAAAAAAAAAAGACCAAGGATGATGAGAGATTCAGAACAGGACAAAGGACCATACTTAAGGCTTGATTCTCAGCAGTTCATCACCTCACTGCTCCCTGGAGTCACATCCCTGTGGTCAACCCTTTTATCACAAACTCTGCCTATGGCCTGTTTCCCACCCCTGGCACACAGAAGTGATTGGTTTGAGGCCACAATTCTGGTCTCAGGCTATACATTCTCATCATTTCCTATCATTTAAGAGTGTTTGGGGGATAAATAGGCCTTTGGGGACTAGCTTGGGACACTTCCCATGGCCTCTCAGTGGGAAACGAGGCTGGCTTCCCTCGGCTCCCCCACTGCAGGCCATCTGGGAGGTAGGATGTGGGAGCTGCCAGTCTCCAGGATGCTCCCATTGGAAAGTGTTTCTGCCCTAGTCCAGCTGTTTAAAGGCTAATCTTTTTGTCTCATGTGGGTTAAGAGTGCAAAGTTGAATCCAAAAAGGGCTCAATTCAATCTCATTTCCTCCTCCCTTTGATCTCCTCACTTCCTATTTCACTTCCTCTGACAATTTCCTCCTTCCATTCCCAGAACAAACAACTCTCACTGTGGCACTTGGCCATTTTCAATCATTTTCCCAGACACTAGTTTCTCACTTGGCCACCATTCACCACTGTGGACATTCCAATACATACCAGACCCCTATGAAAAGACAGATTTAAGAACACCTCACTCTGTGGCCTGTGGATCCTCATGCCTGGAAACTTGAGTGTAGTCAGGGATATCAGTCTATGAAGTCCTGGGTCCCCAAAAGGGATGTAACACAATGAGCAAGCATGAAGTGGGGCATTTCGCAGTGAACAATGGCAGATTCCTACCCAGGGATCCCTCAGAGCTACTGACGTCATGCTTTCAGCCATTTGTGTTTTTCTTTCCTTAAATGAGCTCATAGGTGACATCCAAATATCCCATCCTAGATAAAATTAATAAAATAATAAAATAAAATAATCAAGGGGTAAAAAGGTTCTAGAAACTTCTGTGTTTCCATTTTGACATCTAAGTTACAATGTGAAATCATTCCCGAACTAATCATATTAGTAAAACTGGCAAGATTAAAAGAGCCATAAACACATACGCTCAATGTTTCGACATCCATTAAAATGTATACTGCAGCTTTCCAGAATATTTAATAGGCTTATATGATGACTGAATGTGAATTCATTCATCTCAGTCAAGTCGGGTTATTAAGATACACATGCTAAGTGATTTGTCCTGTGTTTACCCTGTGCTGGGAAAATGGTATCTGATTTTGAAAAAAAAAATGCAGAGCTGTTCTTTGTTGGGAGAAATGGGAGTCAGGACCCTACTCCACCCCCCCATCTCCATGCCAGCTTTATCACAAGCAAACTGCTTAGTCCCCACGGGACTCAATTGTCCATTTGAGAAATTAGGGGGGTTGTCCAAATGATATTTAGTGTTTCTTCCAGTCCTGACCTCTTTTTTTTTTTTTTTAAAGGTTTCTGCCATAGGGTATGTGCGTTCACTGAAGACAGACAGAAAGAGACAGTGAGAGAGAAAGTGAGAAATCTACCCCCACACTCTCCCAGGGGAATGACCATGCTGCAATCCCTTCTCCTCCATTCTCCTCCTGGGATTTTGGGCACACACACACATGCGCCCAGCTTGAGTTTCACAATGCCAGATCTGGGGTTCAAACTGCAGTCTACTATGTGGGAGGCATGTGCCTTAACTATGCCAC
Organism: Tupaia tana; assembly: GCA_026018925.1. Lineage (NCBI taxonomy): Eukaryota > Metazoa > Chordata > Mammalia > Scandentia > Tupaiidae > Tupaia > Tupaia tana. The sequence goes on from JAKSZU010000018.1 coordinate 32,107,070, forward strand.
CTTCTGGCCCCAGCTCTGACCTCTTTAAATGTGGTAGATGGGGTAGAGCAGTGGTTGAGAGTGTAGACTCTGGTGTTAGACTACACAGGGCTCAAACCTTGCCTCTACCCCTTGGTGGATGTGTAATGACTGAACCTTAGTTTATCCATCTGTAAAATGGGGGTGATAATAGAAGGCTAATGTGAAGTGATTCATGGTACCTAGTGAGTTCCCAATATATGTTGATTAATTTAGAACTTAATGTGGTATCTGTTGTGCATTTTGTTTCATGGATTTCATTCTTGAATTAAGAATCTCCCACTTTAGATATTTAATCCTCACCACAATCTTGCAAAGGCAGATAGAGCCAACCTGGATTTGTGGATGAGAAAATGAGACACAGAGAATTTAGCTAGCCTTTCCTAAATGACATGGCAGATCAAACTGACTCAATTCTGGGCTCCTCTCTCACCTAAGGTATTTGCCTATCACCTCTGGTTAATTTCCAGCATATTTGGTATCACTCAGGGGTTGTAAGTAAGCTTCAAGTATTCGGTACCTAGCCACTTGCCTTCTCCACTTTGGGAAGAGCTGGACAATTTTCTGGTCATGTTAGTTTTTTCTCTGGAATTTAGGGTTAGACATTTGAAGTCCTGTTCTTAGTACCTGTTCTCTCTCTCCTTCCTAATTCCGTAGACAGCCAAGAACATCTTTCTTCATCATCTCAATCATCCTCACTATTATTATTTTAATTTGCTGAGACCTTGGCTCAGCATCATCACATCTTTATAATTAATGTATACCTCAGCTCAGCTGAGCCAAGTGGAAAAAGCAGTATCATGCCTGTGTTTAATCAAGGTTTTCCAACGAGATCACTACTGAGATTGTGATCCAGACAGTTATTGTGGGGGCCGTACCAAACACCATCACATCCTATTGGAGTGTTAGCAGCATCTCTGGCCTCTACCTGCCAGATGCCATCAACAGTCCCCACTCCCCACTCCCCCAGTCGTGACAAGCAGAAATGTCTCCAGACATTGCCCGACGTCTCCTGGAGAGCAAAATCAGCCTTGGTTAAGAACCACTCAGCGAACTGAAGAATGAAAGACTTGAGGTGAAGTACTCTTTTCATTCTTCATTGCCTTCTTCAACACACAGCTTTTGGAGTTATTTTTGTTCTCATAAGTAATTGTTTTATCTGGCAACAGCCCAGCAGGCAAAGCATTTGCCATCCTGAGATGTTTTTGGTCAGAAGGCAAATTTGCCCAAACAGAAATAAATGGTTTTTGTCCTAGGGGCTGGCATGAACCTTTTTCTTTGGGACAGTGAGGACAGCCATTTTCAAAATGGTTTCCCCAACTTTCAGTGGGGCCAGTGCCCTCTGCTGGAAAGTCTGTCTGTTGCTCAGAGTAGATTGGGTCACGTGGTTTGAAAATGTGGGAAACAGCAGAAACACAAAAGGAGAGTCAATGAAACATTGCAATTCGTAGGAAACCTTTGCAATGTCATCCTTTGTACTTAGTCATTGTTTCCACAAGTTTTCTGATTTCTTAGCAGGGCTTATTATTTTTCTTTTTTGCAGATTAACCAAAACTTTCTTTCCATCCTTCCATCTATAAAGCCCTTCAGTCTTTTGTTGATAATTACAATCACCGTATCAACAAAACCTCACTGAATATTTACTGAACATTTATTATGTACTGTGCCTTATTTTTTGCCTTCTCACTAGCTCTCGGACAGGGGCTATCACCACTGTAATTGACACACAAGGAAAACAAGACTCAAAGAGGCTAAGTGAACCCACCAACCAAGATCACACAGCCCGTAATGGTGGAGAAAGGCTTTGAATCCATATATTGTGCTTCTAACCCAATGCTATTATGCTATATTCATTTATTCCTTTTTTTTTCTTTTTAATTCCATCATGAAGTCTCCTTCTTAAATATGACTCGTTATTGATCTAAGGAAGCAGTGTATGAATGTCTGCTGTCATTTTGAATTTGCTCTCATTTCTTTAAAGCATATTTTTCCCATAATTATCCTTTTTACCCTCTGAGACCCCAGGAAGATTCATCGCTTTTCTCCAAAGGTGGACTCCAATGTTAGATGGGAAATTCTACAAAGGCACCAGATTCTTAAGCAGTCAATGGCTCATGAATCTCTCTTTTAAAAAAATATACACGAATACTATTCATGGGCATCAGAATATATCAGAATATACCCAAGCCATTGTAATTTATGGCCTTTCTTATTACTTTAAAAGCCTAGGATTCTTGTAGAATATGGCTTAGTGGGTCAAATATTCCCTTTCCCCTCATTTATCAGGCTTTTGATCTCGGGTCGGTCCTGGAGGTTGGCACGCCTGGCCCACAACCGTGTACTGTGAGATCACACACACACAAACACACACACACACAGCAGACCCCCTTCCTTTTTTTTTTTTTTTTTTTTTTTTAAGTTGCAGGGATGCGGGTGCGACAACCCCTCCTGGGTAAGCAGAGGAGGTATTGAGTTCCCCTGGTCCTCAGTGCCCCTTTGTCTATTATTATTTTATAGTTTGGTTCTGCATTCCTTCACTCAACTTCCAGTCCATAGAAGCCTGTTTCTTTATTAGTTGCATGTGTCTGCACCCTTTTACCTCAGCAGGGAAAGACAAAATATTCTGGAGGGCTCGAGGCCTGGGATGGACAGCTAATCCATCCCCAGCTTGAACTAATCGTCGGGCCGTTGTGCTATTGTACCGGGCTCTGTTCTGTGCAGCTGAGCGGTGGGGTTTCAATTTGTAGAAGCATAAACAGATACTAAAGTTGGAAGAACGGCTCGGTCATTTGTTAGCAGAGTTCAGATCAAATTATCACAGCCGTCCCCTGCTGACAGCCTGAACAATTACCTCCTTTTTTCTTGATCTTTAAATGTTTTCTGTTTCACTTAAGCCTCAGTAAATAGTTTACTTCTCATGGGCTCCATTTATTGACACAGAGAGGCTTGATTTATTTCATTTTGTTTCTCTGCCGCCTTCCCAGAAAGGAGTCGTAATGTTTTGTTGAAATCTCCCCCCTCAATGATAAGTTTATCACGGTAGGCTGAGGAAGCGGTTTAATGGCGTGACTATAAGTTACCTGGCTTTTTAATGAGCAGTTTAGATGCCCACATTCTAAAGCTGATTTTGAAAGCTTTAAACCAGAGCTCAGCCTCTATGGCTAGAAAGCATTGGAATCCAGAGGCAGAGACTAGTATAAAGAGAGATTGCTAAGATGGAGGGATCTGAATCCATAATTGGGTTACTCAAAACGCAAGAATTTGATCATTCTTTTAAGGAAAATGGCGTATGTTGTGTTCGTTACATTTGTCCTACCGGGGTAAACCCATTGATGTTCTGTGAGAGTTCACTGGAATTAACTCCAACATTTGTTTTCACTCTTTCCCCCCTTCCCCCAGTTTCAACCCTTGACTTTCACTCTTCCATAGTTACATTTGTCTGCTTCTTACAGTCCTACTGGGACGGATTTATCATCATTTGCTAACATATCTGTCTCAAAATCTCAGCTTTGATCAGCTTGTATTTTATAACTTACATCTGTTCTACATTTAACCTTTTGTAATGCTGTTTTTCAAAAATATTACCTGATCTAACAAAAGAATTGTACCAGAGCAAGAGCTCCAGAGTGTAGATTTGGGAAAAAAAAAAAAAAAGAAGAAGAAGAAGAAAGAAACCCACCAAACATACCTGCCTACTTGACCATATTTTTATTACTCTTCCAGAGTGGCCCTTTCATTAAATATATAAATCCATCATTCTCCCACTTCATGATGGGATCTCTGCTGATCAGAGGGCGTCGTGTTGCCGGCTGCTCTTGTCCCGCCATCTTGGCCCTTCTTTGGCCTGGAATTCGTCCCAGAATAGGAGGCCGAGTATAGGGGGCTTCTTCGGAGGCACGGCCAGAACTGGAGCAGTTCTGCTGGACTCGTGTGAGGGAGGGGTTCTAGGTTTGTGTCTTGGGACCTCCCCAAACACACCTTTGTGTGCCTGTGGTCTGGGCAAGCTGAAGGTTGGGGTGGATTGGGGCATCAAGACCCTGTTGGGATACTTTCTATCTCTGTCTCTCTTTCTCTCTGTCTCGCTCATGGAAAAGATAAAGTTTTTTTTTTAATTGTGTAATAAGCATCTATGTACCTACCACCCAGCTCTCAGAAATAAAATATTGGGGCCAGCAGATGGCATAGTGCTTGTGGTGCTAGATTCCCACACAGCTGACCACAGTTCAAGTCCCAGACCTGGCAGCTTGCTTTCTCACTTTCCCTCTCTCTCTGTTTCTCTCTAGTGAGCATGTGTGTCCTATAGCAAAATAAAAATAAAAAGAAATAAATAATTCTTAAAAGAAAAAGAAAGATGGGATAAGCAGGTGGCATAATGGTTAAGTGACTGGACTCCCACACAGTTGACCATGGTTCAAGTCCCAGACCCAGCAGCTTAAAACTCATGCCGGATGTGTGCCCAAAATCCCAAGAGGAGAATGGAGGAGACGGGATTGAGGTGTGGCTATTCCCCCAGGGGATGATTTCTTGGTTTCTGTCTCTGTGTCTTTCTGTCTTTCTGAAGAGCACACGTGCCCCATAACAAAAAAACTCTCTTAAATTTCCAAAAAAAAAATCAAGAAAGAAAATACTGCAAATGTAGTAGGAGGCTGTCTTCATGTGTGTCTTGCTCCTTGCCCGTTCCCCCTTGTTCAGATAAAGGCTATCTTGAATTAAGATTGCTCATTCCCAGGTATCTCTCTATACTTTACTATTTATGTACAATTCCCTACACAGCATTTATTTTCCTCTTCTGCCACTTGCTTTCTTTATCCATGTGGCTCTATGTAGTACTAAGTTCTCATTCTCATTGCCATAGAATATTCTATTTTATGATGAACATTTACATTATTTTCAACATTCTTGCTATCGTAAGCAATGCTTTGCACAAATTCTTGTACGTGTCTCCTGGGGCACATGCATGAGAGGTTTACAAGGGTGCATGACTGACGGGGAATGGCTGATTCACAGGGTATACACGTCTCTCTTTTGCTAGATATTGCCTAATGCCTTCCTAGAAATGGCTGTATGTTTTATATTCTTGCCAAGGCTTCGTATAATTATTGCCAGCTGATGGATATGTGATGGTATCCCATAGCAGTTGGAACCTTCATTTGCTTATTATCAAAGTTGAAATGAGTGATACAAAGTAATATTGCTTATCCCAGGGCCTGGCACAGAGTAGGTATTCCATTAATGTTTGTTAGGATAGTTTCACACCCACAATCCTGTGAGGTAGTTAAAACTATGTTTACCAGGACCAGCAGGTGGTGTGGTGGTTAAGGCGCTGAACACTCCCACATGGCTGACCAGAGTTCAAGTCCGGGACCCGGTGGGTTGCTTTCTCAATTCCCCTCTCTCTCCCTCTGGTCAAATTAAAAATAAAATGAATAAATAGATGAAATTAAATAAATAATTCTTTAAGAAAAAAAGCATTTACCCCCATTGTATCAATTAGGGACTTTAATTTGGAAACATAGTAGTGGAACTGCTAGGTGGGAAAAAAAATCCAGTGGAGGTGGCAGGGGAGAGCAGCAGCCTGTGATTCCTTACTGACTTGCTGCGGTCACCTCCACATGGAAAGAACATGGCAACTAGGTGGAGGCTGCCATCTTGAAAAAGGCTTCCCAATTTTCCCTATTGGTTTTTATACCCACTCTGTATCTAGATCCAACAAAGAATGTGAAAGTCAAAGACTGGGCTCTCCTTTTGAGCACATGGCCTGACAAAAGGAGAGTTGGCCGTTGGGTGCCTTGATCTGGGTTCATTCCTGCAGTGGAGGAAGTAGCACCCAGGCAGATGGCTCCACGGAAACAGCTGTAGACAGACCTCAGAGATTTCCCTTCCCCACCCCGAGCCTTCCTCCTAAGAGCACACCTGAAGCCCAGGGACTTCTTTACTAGCCCAGAAAGGTGAGCATTGGGTCTTTCATTGATGGGGAAGCTTAACTATGCTGATAAGGAGAAATAAGGCTAATATACATTTTCTCCTTTTTTATTTAGAGAGAGATGTTTGCTATAGGGTACATGCACTCACTGAGACACAGAGAAACAAAAAGCAGGAAATCACCCAGGGGAGGATGGCCACACCACAGTCCCATCTCCTCCATTCTCCTCTCAGGATTTTGGGCATGCATGCACACACACCTGGCATGAGGTTTAGGCTGCTGGGTTTGGGACTTGAACTGCTATTGACAACATGAGAGTCCAGTAATGGAACCATTATGCCATCTGCTAGTCCTACATTTTCTCCTTTTAAAAAGTGTATTCATTGGGCCAGCAGGTAGTATAGTGGTTAAGGTACTGGACTCCCACATGGCTGATCACAGTTCAAGTCCCAGACCCAGTGGCTTGAACTGCATGCCGAGTGCGTGTGCGCACTTGCCCAAAGTCCTGAGAGGAGAACAGAGGAGAAAGCATTATGAAGTGAGTGGCCATTCCCTCTGGGGAGTGATTTCTTGCTTTCTGTTTCTCTGTCTCTCTGGCAAGAGCTGGTGCCCTGTAGCAAAAATCTCTCTCTCAACAAAAAGTTGAGCAAAGACAGAAAGACAGGGACAGACTCCCCAAAGGGTCTTGATATGAAGACCTACCTCCAGCCTCGGCCAGCTCTGGATCATGAGAAAACACATGGCAGTGTACTTAAGGACATCTACAGATGAACCAGGACCCTCCCACGTGGAATTGCCTTGCAGAGCATCAAACTTTACCACTGTGCCACCATGCGGCCCCACTTTGCTCCTTCTATGTGCTAAGCACAAGGTGTATATCTTATATGAAGCTACTTCAAAAAGTATGTAGAAAAACGAAATCAAGGGATGAGTTTATTTTGATGCAAAAAAATGAAATTCATATATAGTTTTTCTTTCAATAATACACATTTTCCATGAACTTTCTTAAAAGAATTATTTTATTAACCTTATTTTATTCATTTATTTATTTTAATTTGACCAGAGAGGGACAGAGTGAGCAAGCCACCAGGTCTGGGACTCAAACTGCAGTCAGTCATGTGGGAGTCCAGAGCCCTTAACCACTGCACCACCTGCTGGTCCCTGAAATTTTTTTTAGAGAGAGATTTTTGCTATAGAGCATGTGTCCTCTCTGGAGAGACAGAGAGAGACAGAAAGCGAGAAATCACCCCCCCCCCCAAAGGGGTTGCTCATGCTGCAATTCCTTCTCTTCCATTCTTCTCTTGGGATGCTGGGTATGCACACACATGTGATTGATGTGAGTTTTAAGACACCAGATCTAGGATTCGAACTGTGGTCGTCTACATGGGAGTCCAGCAACCTAACCATTACACCATCTGCCAGTCTCCCATGAACTTTTTGAATAGCCCTCATATACATGCTCCATGATATTTCGAGCTCATGATAATTCTGTTGGGGAGACAGAGTTATCTGCAAGCTTACATGGAGATTGTACAAAGCATATATACATAGGCTCAGGGAACACCTGGTTTAGGGGTTGTGGAAATTAAGATATTCTGTTTTTACTTGCATATTTCTGTGCCCAAATTATCCTTCTTCTTTAAATTACTAAGTGAATATCTTAAGCAGAGTCAACCATGGAATCTATGAATTAGTTGTATTTGGAATCCAACACCCAGGGGCCCTGGACACATAAACTTGAAGCTTGTGGGCCAGCTGGCAGGATGGCTGTTAAGGTGACTGAATCCTACATGATTGACTACATGGTTTGAGTCCCAGACCCAGCAACTTGAAAAGCATGCTGGGCATGTGTGTGTGCACTGCCCAACATTTCCAAAGGAAAAATGGAGAAGAAGGGATCGTGCCATGACCATCCCTGATGGTGGGTGTTTTCTCATCTTCCCTCTCTCAATCTCTGTCTCTCTCTGGTGAGCATATGCTCCTTCTGGCAAAAATTAAAAAAAAAAAAAAAAAAGAACAACAACTCTTGAAGAGCATGTCTGGACTCCCAATATCCTTTAAAGAGGTCCTCGGGGACAGCAGTGGCCGCAGAACGGGCACCTGAAGAATCAGGTGATATCTTCAGCTCTACAGTCAGTGCTCTGGATGGAGAAAAGAGACTGAAGCTACACTGCTTCCACTTTGAGGTTGAGGTGAAACCATACCGTTTTTTTTCTCTTTTGATTTCCAGCACGCCGGGAACATCTAAAGTTACCAAACATACCCCTCTTGATGGGGCAGAAATCTCTTTTGGGGGGATTGGTTTTGTTATGCCAAATTCTACCCTTTGAAAAATGCAGAAGCCCATTAAAGATTAAGACTACAAACAAGCTTAAAACACATCTTAACAGCGTTGACAAAGGTCGCAGGTGTGGGCAGGTCAAAGTGATATCTTGTTCTCCTCAATATTTCAACAGATAAACAAACTTTTGATTGCGCTATCTGTTCAAAAAATGACTTTGAACTTTCCGCCAGCACTGCCCACTTAGGCTTTTCTCAAACCCGCAGAGGGCCAGGCCGCAGATAAGGGGCCTGAGTGGTCCTGGACGGCTGCGGCCTTTCATCTCACCTGGGCTGTGTACACCAACCGTTTGCTTAGCTCGGCTCTGCTATCCTGAGGACCTTTTAAAAATCCTCCCGTTTGTTAGGATCTAACACCCAATCTGTAACTAAGCCAGGAAAAAAAAATTGTAGATTTTGGAGCGAGGCTCCTTTGCAAGCAAGCTGGTTCCTCCCTCTCGCTCATTATTTCTCTCTGCTTCTCCTCTGCCTGCCTCTCCCCTCCCTTCATTTCTTCTCCCCCTCCCAACCTTCCCTTCTCTGCCTCATTTGCTTTCTTCAGCTACTTACGGATAATAAAAATAAAATACGCTGGCTTATTTTGAATGGAAACGTCTTATGTTTATGTCTCATGAAAGAGGAAAGCACAGTGGTGAGGAACAGACTCAGAGCCGGATGCAGAGTCTGCTGCCTCAGTCACAGCATGTCCCTGGTGAGAGAGCCCCGGAACCCACCTAACTACTCCTGCACTACTGAGGTGGGAAGGGTCGGCAGGAAATAGGTACCTGAGGTCCTCCTCCCGCTGCTCTGAACCCACCAGCAGGCCCAGCATGGTTCCGATGGACACTCTTCTTTTCCAGCGTGGTGGCTTCAAGGCCTCTGCTACTCCTCTCCAATCCATCACGTTATTTGAAGGCACTGAGCCCATTGCTCAGCAGAGGTGGCTGTCCCAGGGTGCCCAGCATAGAACAGAGAGCATCTCCTCCAGACCCTGTGGAGTTGTTCTGCGTGGACAAGCAGCTCTGGAACAGAAGTCGAACCTGAACCAGAACCAGAGCATGTCTGTGGTTTGTGCATAATCTGTGCACACACACACATTTTAAACATAATGTTTATCCCTAAGTGCTCCTGAAAGCTGGTTTGTTTTTGTTTTTGTTTTGTTTTTAGAAAGAGGTTTGCCAGAGAGAGAGACAGAAAGGGAGAAATCGCCCCTAGGAGGATAGCCACTCTGCAATCTCTTCTCCTCCATTCTCCTCTCAGAGTCTCGGGCACGCATGCACACACCTCTCCAGGTTCAGGACGCAAACTGTGGTCAGCCATGTGGGAGTCCAGCAATGTAACCATTATGCCATCTGCTAGTTCCTTAAAGGACCAAGTAAGATGATCATTCTTTGGGGATATCATTCACCAACTCTATCAGAATCAAGAGGACTTTTTTCCTTAAGAGAAATTTTTGCTATAGGGCATGTGTGCTCACTGGAGAGACAGAGAAACAGAAAACAAGAAATCACCTCCCAGGAGGATGGCCATGCCATGATCCCTTCTCCTCCATTCTCCCCTTGGGATTTTGGGTATGCACGCACACACATCCGGTGTCCAGGACTCCAACCACATGGAAGTCCAGCACCTTAACCACTATGCCACCTGCTGGCCCAAGAAGACTTCTTCAATGAGACGCACATTACCATAATACACCTACCTGCAATATCCAGATGGGCTTTACTGAGCCCCACATGGAACTCAGGCTCAGAGGGGCTGACTGAGAGCAAACATCATTGAGAAAGGAGAACCTAGGAGAACCCTGTCAGCCCAGGCTCCCTTGCTTTGCTTAAGGCTCATAGTAGAGACCATAATCTGCCCACACAAAAGCCGTTCTTTCATTTCCAAGCTACACTGTCTTACCTGGCTGCCCTTGCAGTTGGACATGTCCATGTGACTATGTTTTGCCAATAAAATGAAACCTAGGCTATGTATGCTGCCTCTAGTTCTGGGCTTTAAGACAATGGGTATCCCTACTCCATGCTCTCTTGCTCCTTCCTGGAATCTGGAAATACCAGAGACCCAGCAGACAATGCCAATGTCCTAGGACAGGGCCAGGAAACTGCTAGCCCAAATCCAGCCCACAGTGGCCTAAATCCAGCCAGACAGGGCCAGTCCATGCTGGGCTGATTAAGATGGCTCGATCCCACATGCCCAACTGTGTGGTTCCAGTCTCTGAACCAGCAGTTTGAAAAACATGTTGGACATGTGTGTGTGCATACCCAAAGTCCTAACTAAGAAGAGAATGGAAGAGAAAGGATTGCAGCATGCCCATCTCCCCCGAGGGAAGGGGGCACTTTCTCAATTTCCCTCTCTCTTTCTCTTTCTCTCTCTCGTTCCATCTCTCTCTGGCAAAGGCACACACCATCTAGCCAATTTTCAAAAGAAAAAGCAGAAGAAAAGACACGCATTCCTTTAAGTACCACAACAGCAGTTGAGTAGCCGTAACAGAAGCGAGACCACGTGATTGGCAAAGCTAAAAATACTTGTTAACTGACCTTCATAGGAAAGGTTGGCTGATCTCTACCCTAGAAGACAGAAAAGCAGCTCGAAAGGAACCTAGATCTCTGAGTGAGCACATGGAAAAGAACTGAACTGCGCACATCAGGTTTATTACAAGACCATAGAGTCTACATATATTTTGTCATTCTCTTGGCCTTTGCATGATCCGCTCTCTGTTACAGCAGCGACTCCAATACGATTCCAGGAATCTCCAGGAATTGTCTCAGGTGGAACTCTAAATTTTGTCCACCATCTTCTCTTCTCTCAGGCTCCTTAGTGCATTTGTTACAGTTGTTGGAAACTATATTGAGACACCTAAGGAGGGGCCTGGCAAATCATAGGTGCTCTATAACTATTTAGGGAATGAATAAATATGGAGCAGAAGAGTCAAAGAAATAAGTGAAGATAGAGGAAAAAGGGAAACCAGGGTGCTCTTTACAAAGCAGAATAACCAGACAGAGCCTGAGTCTTGAATGCACAGTAACCAAGTCCCGGTACTAGTCCTGGTACTAGCCGTGCGGCCTTTGGCAAGTTACTTGTCTTCTCCAGGCTTTAGCTTCATTTGCGAAGGGGAATGAAAATACCTACCCATGCAGTGTTGCTATCAGGATCAGAGAACAAAAGTAGAAGACATGCGGGACCAGCAGTTAGCATAATGGCTATGTCGCTGGTCTCCCATGTAGTCAACCACGGTTCAAGTCCTGGACCCAGTGGCTTAAAACTCACGCCGGGCACATGTGTGTGCGTGCCCAAGATCCCAAGAGGAGAATGGAGGAAAAGAGATTGCGCCATAGCCATACCCCTGAGGGATGATTTCTCACTTTCTGTCTCGCTGTCTCTCTCTGTCTGTCTGGCGAGCGCATGTGCCCTATAGCAAAAACCTCTTCCAAAAAAAAAAAAAAAAAAAGAAGAAGACATGATATCTTAGGTCGTCGGTAAAGTCCTGACTTCTTTTTTGTGTTTTTCTACACGAAAGTGCATCATGACTTTCTAGATGACCCAACAGAAGATATGATTGTGGTTGATGCTGATGGGTTTTTTTCCTCTGCCATTTGACACAAAGGAAATGAAAGAAGCAGGTATCCCCTGAGACCTTTTGCATGCAAATCCCACTGAGAAAATACCACTTAGAAGGATTATCTCCCTCTGAATCTCCAGATTGCCCCCCTAACTTAATTTGTCCCCATAGCCCTCAAATGACAAGCAGGGTAACGTCGGTAATAGGGCAGCCATATTAACTTTGGGATGACAATTACATTTCCTACATAAGAATGTTCTTGCTTTGAGCAGCAAAATGTAGGAAATTCTGTGATTCTTCTGCTTGATGGATTCCTACTTTTCGTCTCTAAGAAAGTTGCTAGGTGTGTCAATAGTGAGTTTCCAGGACCAGCAGATGGCATAATGGTTACATTGCTGGACTCCCACAAGGTCGACCATGGTTCGATTCCCAGACTCAGTGGCTTAAAATTCATGTGTGTGTGTGTGTGTGTGCCCAAAATCCCAAGAGGAAATGGAGGAGAAGGGAGTACAGTGTGACCATCTCCCTGGAGGTGATTTCTCGCTTTCTGTCTCTCTCTCTCTCTGCCTGTCCACCAAACACACACACCCTATAGCAAAAATTTCTCTAAGAATAAAAAATAGTGAGTTTAAGGACCAGCAGTTAGCATAATGGCTATGTCGCTGAACTCTCATGTAGCCAAACATGGTTTGAGTTCCGGCTTAAACTCATGCTGGGTGCATGTGCATTCATGCCCAAGATACCTAGAGGAGAATGGAGGAGAAGAGATTGCAGCGTGACCATCCCCCCTGGTGGGTGATTTCTCACTTTCTGTCTCTCTGTCTCTCTCTGTCTTTCTGGCTAGTGCACACGCCCTATAGCAAAAAAAAAAAAAAAAAAAAACTCTCAAAAAAAAGAAAAATAGTGAGTTTCCAGTGAGCAGATGAAGAGAGGTCTGCGTACATGGCCGGGAGGGAGGGCATCAAGGGGAGGTCTGGCAAGACGTGCCCCGAGAGTGGTACGGCGTGGCGATCCCATTCACAGCTGCCTTTTGTTAAACAGCTCCTGTGTGCTGGGCTCTGTGTGGTATAGTGCCTTTTAGACCTGCTCATGGTAGGGAGTAATGGTCATCCACCATCCACAGATGAGGAGACTCAGCCCAAAAGGAATTAAGTCACTTGACTTGGAGCACATGACCTATAGTAGGGGGGCCAGGATTCGAACACTGGTCTACATGACCCAAAGACTATCTGAGATACAGAGTCTGTGAGAGCCTGCGCACATACGCGTGTGTGCGTGTGTGTGTGTGTGTGTATTTTCAATCCTGTCAGTTGCCTACATGTAAGAGTTAGGAGATTTTTATATTAAATACTAGACTTGGACTTATCATGACAAATCAGAGGACCTGGCAACACAGTGTGTGAATGGCCCCTCAGAATGACTGCCAGGAGCCCAGCAGAAGGCCCCCTTTGGGAAGGACAAGCAAACGCCAATTGGCCACAGGCCCCGCCATCCTTACTGTCCATTCTCTGCCAGCTTCACTCACTCTCTTTCCTACCGTGTCTCCACAGATGTTTGAGTTCAAGATCCCTGCCCTAGCCTCTATGAGACTCCCACCTTCGCGGGTACCCGGAGAAGCGCTAGAAATGCTAACTTGCCCTATGGAGCAGGGTGAGACCAGAACTGGTGGCAGTAGTGGGTGAAGGTGGGGCAATACTGGACTATGGAGTGACATGGGCGTTCCAACAGGCAGACGACTTTCCTGAAGGGGGCGCCATCTTCCCCTGCCGCTTCTGCCCTTCCCAGAGTTGAAGCATCCCTGACAGCAGCTTGTTATTCTACTTCCCTCTGCCAAAAGCCCTCAGCGACTCCTGTTGAACCCACTTTATTTATTTCGCTTGATCTCCAAAGAGTGCAGACTCATTACAGACATTGGTAAGTGCTTCCTCTCGCCAGCTCTATGGGGAGAACAGCCAACTTGATCAATAGAATTAACTTTATTTTTTTCTATATATCTAAGACTCAGTGGTGGGGGGGGGGTGGAAGGGAGAAGAAAAAGAGTTGGGGGGAGCCTTAAAACAATGTAGTTATGATTTTCCTTTGCCTTGAGGAATAAATGATGTTGCTTCAATTTTGGCTTGAGTTAAACTTGATGCAAACATCGCTGTTAAATGGGCCAGGCAGCCAAGAAAGCCAACAGTTGGCCACGTTTGTGCTAACTCTAGTCTTTTTGTTTTTGCCAGAGGAAAAAAAAAATTCTAATTTCTATCAGTCTAAATTGAGTTGGGGAGCATTATCAGCTGGAAGGACCCTTCTGATTTGACAGGCCCTACTGTATGATGATTAATTACTTCTCAGCTTCATTGGACTTTTCTAATTTCCTTTTGCCACTGGCTGGAGGCACCGCGCGATAAGTACTGCTCTTATTATTTCGTGCGAAGGAAAATGTCTATTACGCTCTGTCGTACAAGCGAGCAGAATGAAAAGACAGCTGATCAGGAAACTTGCAAGCTCCTCTATCTTTATTTGGTCTCCCCTGGCCTCCCTTCCTCGCTTGTTCTAAGACAGAGGTGGCCACACACGGTTTCCTGTCAAAATAAGAAGATAAAATCATAATCTCTATCAGAGTACTTGACATTTTGAAATTTGTATAATGATTTCATGGGATTTAATCCTCCTGCTTGCCACAAATCCTCCTCCACATGCAAATGCAACTAAAATATTATACAGAAAAACGCAAGGCCGTTCTTCTTCGTCAGCCCATTTATTTGGTTATAAATTAAACTTGGGGGATTGCCTTATTATGTATAATACTGAAATGAGAACAACTATTATTATTGTTGTTGTTGTTATTAAATAACTATAATTGAATTTGGAAGAGCATTTTTTTTCTGATTGGCTCCAACACCTAAATTACAATGTGAAGGTTTATGTGGCCGAAGGCTGGCTGTCTTCTTAGGCTGATCACAGCCTTCACCGTAATGGACAATTGAGACTCTGCAGAAGCTGTTTGTTTTCCTGGAGAGGAGAGATATGAAAACGTACGAAGGATCCCACTTCGGCAGCCCTTTCTGCCTGTTAATCCTCGGGCCTGGGCTGATATTGAGTGTTGGTTCAGGTACTCTCGGGATGTGTTTACTGAGGCTTACGCAGGAAAAGCCCCATTGAGCAATCCGGGCCTGTGCTGCTCTGTGCCTCCATGTTTCCGGCTGCTGGTTTTGTAGAGTCTTACTTCAAAGCAGGGGAGGGGGAGAGAAAGACTAGAGGGCTGAGGGCTGAGCTGGAAATCCAAGCCCCGAGTTCCCATCACAGTCCGCCTGGCTTCTGAGTTCTTCAAGTCTACTGTTGCTGCTTTGTTGGTTTATCTTTAAAGGGATGAGTAGCAGGCTGGGAATTACTGAAGGAAAAAAGAACCATTTAACTACTCTTTTTAATAATAATATTAGCTACTAATTAGCAAGCCCCACTGCTAGCCAGGCGCAGAGCTAAGTGCGTTATATACATTAGCCCAGTTATCCCTGCAACTCACCTGCTGCTGGTGCACTATGAACCCATTTTACAGACAAGAACATTGGGGTATCCAAGTTAAATGTCTTGGGGCCAGTAGGTGGCATGGTGGTTAAGGCACTGGACTGTCACATGACTGACTATGGTTCAAGTCCCTGACCTGGCAGTTTGCTTTCTCGCTTTCCCTTTCTTTCTCTCTTTCTCTCTCTCTGGTCAAATTAAAAAAAAAGTAATAATGACAATAAATAAAATAAATATATTTTTTTTAAAGTTAAGGGACCATCAGGTGCAATGGTGGTTAAGGGCAATGGACCGTGGTGCCGACCATGGCCGACCATGGTTCAAGTCCTGGACCTGGAGATTTGCTTTCTCACTTTTCCTCTCTCTCTCTCTCTCTCTCTCTCTCTCTCTGTCCCTCTCTGGTCAAATTTAAAAATAGTGGATAAATAAATAAAGTTAAATAAAAAAAATAATTCTTTCAAATTAAAAAAAAACAGTTAGATGTCTCACCCAGGATCACGCAACTAGTAAATGACAAAGCCAGTGTTTGACTCTGGGACTGTCAAATTCTTCCAACCTCTCTGATCTAACACTTTCTGTTTCCACATCAACATTTGTCTCTTTTTTAAAAGCCCTGATGACAATGCATGTCGTAAAGAATACTGACTGGGTGACCAAGATTTTGTTTTGCTTTCTCATTCATGTACTCTATTCATTATTGTCCTGTTTCTGTCCATGTGCTCCACTCACATTTATTGAGCACCTGCTAGGCACCAGATGCCGTCCTAGGCTCTAGAGATCCCCAGATAAAATCCCTAGGGTCCTTGCTCTTCAGAAGGTCAGGCTAGCATCAACAAATAAATGACCAAAACCTTAACATTCAGAGTAAGAAATCCTCATGTACCAATGCGTAAAAGAGACTACTTTTGCTTAAGGATCTAGGGAAAGTCTACAAGACAGGCTGAAACCAACGTGAGCCCAGAAGGGCATTGCAGGCAGAGAGAACGAAAGACATTCTGAGAAGGACTGAACAACCGAAACAGGCTGGGAAGGTAGGGGTGGCCAGAGCAAGAGGGGTACAGAGCAAGAGTTTGACTCCGGTTTCATCTCCAAAATAGACTGTTGGGGACCTCAGGCAAATCACTTCCTGTTTCTGGGCCTCAAGTTTCCCCATCCATGCAATATAGTCATTAGCCTTGAAGTCATGGCCCCCATGCTGGATCTGGCTGGTAGATGTGTCTCCTTTGGTCTGCGTGGTACTTTCTTAGACAAAGAACTGCCGTGTAAGGGCTGAGGGCTGAGGACCGAGGGCTGAGCTCACATCAAAATCCAGGTTTCTAGCTTCTTTTGAAAAGAAGCTGTGACAGATGGCACCTACATTCCTATCCAACCAGAGGTGGCTGGAGCTGAAGAGCAGACCATGGCTCAGATGGGCTGAGCACGTTTCAGTTCCCCTACAGTCTCCTCTACCCCATGGCCACCACCAAGACCAACCGAGAAGGGTCATTTACCCTCCTGTCTGTATGTCTGACTACTGCTTTTCTCTTAGAATAGAGGAAACAAAATCTTCTGCAGCCCTGATGCTAACAAAGGTGAGAAAGCAAAACCTATCCCAACAGAGGGCAATAAATAAACATTTCAAAAATGGCGCATCTGGGACTGGCAGGTGGTGTGGTGGTTAAGGGCGCTGGACTCCCACATGGCCAACTGCAGTTCGAGTCCCAGACCTGGTGGCTTATTTTCTTACCTTCCCCTCCCCAACCCCATCCCTCTCTGGTCAAATTCAAATAAATAAATTAAATAATTTTTTTAAAAAATGGCTCATCTAAAAATGGCTCCTTGGACAACTGACACACCCACCCCCCAATGCTTATTTCTTCCATGACAGCATAATCTCTCTTCCATGTCAGCAACCCCCATCTTTTGTCTCCAGCCTTATTCCTAGAGAAAAATAGCTCAAAATCCACAGTGTTTTCAGATGTAGGTCTGGGTTTAACTGCCAATTCTCTGCTCTGTGACCTTTCACAATCAACTTCATTTCTTGAAGCCTCAGTTTCCTCATCTGTATAATGGAGATAATAGTAATAATACAAACAGTGCTTTCTTTACAGAGCAGTTGTCATTGGTTAGATGAAAAATAAAAGGGCAAGCAGATCATTTCACAGCATGCCTGCCACATAGTAAATGACTACTCTCAAAGTATGTACCAAGACAATGTTTTTTATGTAGCATGCTTTAAACAAATAAACAAATAAGACAACCTATGGATAAATTAGTTTGATAAATTCAGGCCTAACATACTCTTTTGTTGCACAACTTCTCAGAGACTTTCTATAATAGCATAATGTATACTATTTCTCTCCAGCTCATAAATACAGAATTTTTTTGGAGTAATTTAATGATACAACCTTTATTTAGGGAGCAGTATTTTATGGGGCGAATAGATCACAGAATCTCTTTAGAAATACCATTTGGGCCTTCTTTTTGAAACTACCATCTTCCAGTAATTCACCAAGATGATGAGCACAAAGGGAAAGAGGAGAGTCACCCAAGTGTGTTCTCTAGGCCTTTTAGAAAACACGGAGTGCGTCCTTTGGCAACATACATGCAAATCTACAAGAAAGGTGATATCGTAGACATCAAGGGAATGGGTGCTGTTCAAAAAGGAATGCCCCACAAATGTTACCATGGCAAAACTGGAAGAGTCTACAGTGTTACCCAGCATGTTGTTGGCATTGTTGTAAACAAACAAGTTAAGGGCAAGCTTCTTGCCAAGAGAATTAATGTGCATATTGAGCATACTAAACATTCTAAGAGCAGAGATAGCTTCCTAAAATGTGTGAAGAAAATGACCAGAAAAAGAAGGAACACAAAGAGAAAGGTACTGGGTTCAACTAAAGCGCCAGCCTGCTCCACCCAGAGAAGCACATTTTGTGAGAACCAATGGAAAGGAGCCTAAGCTTCTGGAACCTAGTATCTATGAATTCATGGCAGGATGGGTGTTAAACTAAACTATGGTCTTAATAAAAAAAAAGAAGAAAGAAATACTATTCAAACATCAAGTTGAGAGTAAGACTGAAATTGCAGATGAAATAGTCACACAATGAGGACCTTCTCTGCCTCGTGGAGAGAGACATGGGTGGAATCATTGCTCTCTATGGTCCTTGGATCTTTTGTTTAGGTCTGTCCCTTCTCCCCTCTTGGACTCATCACTAGTAAGCGCCAAAAGTCTGACTTGCCTTGGTTACCACTTCTTTTTTTTAAAAAAAGAGTTATTTTATTTTTAAAAAGAATTATTTTATTTATCATAATTATTTTTAAAAAGTTGACCAGAGAGAAACAGAGAGAGAAAGAAAGTGAGAAAGCAAGCCGCCAGGTCCAGAATTTGAACCACTACTGGCCATGCAGAGGCCCAGCTCCTTATCCACCTGCCAACCCCCAGGTTATCACTTCTTCCCTATTCTGAAAGTGCCTTTTGCAGTCATATGGGGCCAGTTCGCGATTCCTTCCTTGCAGTGTGAATGCACAAGAAAACAGAAGTACCTTCTTTGTGCCAGAATAAAGCAGGGATGCTAGAGACATTGTTACCTCTTCATCATCATCCCGATCAGCTGAGGTTTAAATGGAATTCTGTCAGGGCCACCGACAAGACTTTTTTTTTTTTTTTAAGGAAAAAAAAAAAAAGAAAGAAACAGGCACAGAAGATACCATTACATTTCATCTCAGGATGATTGTTCTCTGAGCAAAGTGTGTTATTTTCCTGTGGGTAATCCCTTACCAGACTGTGGATTTTTCTTGTTCGACAACAGCCACTACAACCCAAAAGCAACCAACTGTGTTATTGACAATGTTTTAATTACAATTCAGAAAAGATACAAGACAGCAAAGATGAGGAAATTCTCTGGCTGTCGTGGCATTTGTATGTTTAAGAAAATTCAGTAGGGATGGTTCTAGTAAGAAACGTACATTTTCTGCTCACGCTAAAAATTCTAGTAGCATGCAGGGGGTTGTTTTAAATGAAATAATAACATTCATAGAAAGAACTATCCTTGGCAGCAGGATAAATGAAATTAGAAGCTCTTAGAATGGTGGGCTTGCAACAATGTTAGTGTGAAATATAATCATTGAATTGCTTTGTTCTTTTTTCCAATAAAAGGTGGAAGCTCTTGAGTGTCGTTATTAGGCGAGCTAAGCTGGGCTTCGGTACAGCATACGTTTGTGTGTCTCAACCAGAAGAAGCTTTTGAAGTCCCACGATTCCTTCTGCTTGCTAATTCTTCCATTTGTTTGATTTTTGGTACAAAGAAAATGAAAGAATATGATGAGATTATGGCATTTTAAGTCAATATTTATTAAAAAATCAATCTAGATGAAAATCTGCCCATCCCTCTAATTAGATGAGGCAACTTGAGGTTGATTTTTAATTGCAAAAGTAATTACACGGAGCAGATAGCCAGTGACATTTGATTATGTAGGTGATTGATTAAAAAGCCGAGCTCACCGAGCAGATTGTCAGCCAGGGAATCCAGACAAAAGAGCAAATTAAAAAAGTTGTCCTGTTAGTAATCACCAAATTCAAGGATGAAATTACAGAGCCAAACACCTCCATTGCCCTCCCATTCTCATCACTCACTCCACACGCATTCACTCCAACGCCTGATAAAGAAATGGATTAGTGTGAAATTAATTGAAGGGGGGAAAAAAAAAAAACGGGAACTGAATTCATGGCTGAGAATGGGGCTTTTAATAAGTTGAAACAAATTTCTCCAGTTTTATAATACAACTTTTTTTTTTTTTCTTTTTGGCAAGAGTGATGTTTTCATAAAGGATCTTTTCAGAATGTTTGATGATATTAATTTATCTATTAAGAGAGAGGGGAAGAAAATAATCTCACTTTCTAGCAGAATAGGATATTAAGATGTCTCCCTTGTTATTCATTTCATTATAACATGAAAGCCTGGGGAACAGGCTGTACATTTGGCAAGAGAATCCTTGGATTTGTAAACAGCCCTGGCTGACATATTGGGAAAAATAATGAAGGGGTTTCCCGGTCATTCAGAGGAACTCCAGTGGGGTCCACTCAGGGATATTGTGGATAAAGGGGGAAGGGTGTGTATTGGAGTGGTCTCCAAGAAGACATTAGGCCTGGCTCACAGCAACAATTTCAGGTCCCCGGAAGTCCCAGAAAAGCAGAAGGGAAACTGAGGCAGGGCCACCCAGTACAGCTCTGGCAGGATTGAGAATTCGGTGCCACCTTCCCATGACTGCTCCTGAGTGTCAGCAAGGTGTAATGAATAGTCAGGACAGAGTCCAGGCAGAGCGACAGGAGGCTGTGTTCCTTATCACCCTCCAGGACAACCGACTTCAGCTGCTTCTGAGTTCAGAGCTGGTGTGCTGCAGGGAGACACATATTTCAGTACACAGATGCTTGGATTCCCTGTCTCTGATACTAATAGTTCATGCAAGCCTTTCCTTGTATTCGGTATTTCACTTTTTAAAAAGTCTATGTATTCCTCCAACACATACTACTGGTAAGACAATTTGAGATTTTGATTAAGAGTTTCGACTCTTAGAAAATAATTCTGCATGAGGCCGGCAGGTGCCATGGTGGTTACGGTGCTGAACTCCCCCATGGCCAACCAAGGTTCAAGTCCCGAACCTAGATGCTTACTTTCTCACTTTCCCTCTCTCTCTCTGGTCAAATTTAATAATAATAATAATAATAATAATAATAATAAAAATAATAACAGTGATGAATAAAATTAAATAAAATAATTTTAAAAGAAAGGCAAATGCCACTTAAAAACAAAGAAAAAGAAAATGATTTTACATTATCCTATGCAACCAGAGTTACACATAAACTCTGACCCAGCAATTCTGCTGTACACACATCTCAGTAAGCTATGTGCAATGTACACAAGAAGACATATGCAAGAATGCTCATCACAGCATGGTTCTTAAAACTGCCCCAAACTTGAGGCTGGTAGGTGGCATGGTGAGGGTGCTGGACTCCCACATGGCCAACCATGGTTCAAGTCCCAGACCTGGTGGCTTACTTTCTCACTTTCTCTCTGTATATATTTCTCACCCTGTCCTTCTCTGGTCAAATTAAAATATATAAATAAATTGGGATCAGCAGATGGTGTAATGGCTATGTCACTGGATTCCCATGTATTAGACCGTGGTTCAAGTGTCAGACCTGGGGGCTTAAACTCACGCCGAGCACGTGTGCGTGCATGCCCTAGATCCCGAGAGCAGAATGGAGGAGAAGGGATTGCGGCATGGCCATCCCCCTGAGGGGTGATTTCTCACTTTCTGTCTCTCTGTATTTCAACCCACTGGTCCCAATAAAAACAATTCTTAAGAAAAAATATAATAAATTGCCCCAAACTGGAAACAAACCAACTGTATATCCCCTGAAAAATGGAGAAGTTGCAATATATGACTCAATACCAAACTATTCATGCAGTGGTCATATCATAAGCACAGCCTCAAGCCAAAGCAGCAAGACAGAAAAGAATATCATTTAATGACTTGGTTTATTTAAAGTTCCAAATCAAAGAAAGCAAAATTATATTGCTTAAGGATCTATAAGTGGTAGGAGAGAGGTTTATGTCCAAAGAGAAAGTGCAGTGGGCTTCAGGGGTGCATGCAATGTTCTATTTTTTCATCCAACTGTGTATCTGTTTTCTATTTCTTTCTGAAGGAAGATTGTCTTTCACATACACATGAGCACTGGTGCCAGACTGCCTGGTTTAAATAGCTGGACCAGGTTTTTTTGACCTGGACCAAGTTCAATGCCTCTCTTTGCCTCCATTTCTTTCTTTATAAACTAGCTTCATAATAGCATCTTCTTCATGAGATCATTGAGAAAATTATGTGAGTCTATACACACACCAAAAAAATAGCTTTAAATTGAGTCTGGAACATGGTAAGCGTTCATAAAATGTTAGCCATCATCCTCCTCATCACTATTATAAAAAAATTACAAATGTTTTGCTAAACCTTAGGTCAAAAGAAATGAATACGGCCAGCTGGTAGCATAGCGGTTAAGGAAGCTAGACCCCACATGGCCAATGGTCAACTACACAATTTGAGTCCCAGACCCAGTGACTTGAAAAACACACCAGGGATATGCACGTGCATGCCCAGAATCCTGAGGAGGGAGAAATGGAGGAGAAGGGATTGTAGCATGGCCAATCCCCCTTGGGAGAGGTGCTTTTTCACTTTCTCTTTCTCTCTCTGTCTCTTTCTGGTGAGCACATGTACCCTATAGCAAATATTTAAAAATAAATAAATAAAGCACAGTTCTTGCCTTACACACACACACATACACATTTACGAATAGACATGTATAAATTAGAAAAATTATCCACAGGATCAGGCTGACTCTATGACACTGTAGAAATGTGCTGCTCAAGAAAAGCCACATCCCTCATGGTGACCACAGTTCAAATCCTCAACCCTACATCAGCCTGAAACATGTCAGGCATGTGTGCAAGTGTCTAAGATCCAAAGGGCTAAATAACTATAGGAGGACATTGCGGCATGACCAGGCCCTGTGGAAGGTGCTCATCTCTCTCTCTCATTCTCACATGTACACACACTCTATCATGAGTAAAAATATAAATAAAATATGGGGCGGCAGGTGGTGTGGTGGTTAAGGGCGTTGAACTCCCACATGGCTGACTACAGTTCAAGTCCTGGACCTGGCAGATTGCTTTCTTACTTTCTTCCTCTCTTTCTTCTCTCTCTCTCTCTCTCTCTCTCTCTCTCTCTCTCTCTCTCTCTCTCTCTCCCCTTCTCTGGTCAAATTAAAATAAAGAATACATAAAGTTAAATAAAGTAATTCTTTAAATAAATTAATTATAAATAGAATACATCCCCAGGATGCACAATAAGTGCATGCCAGTGGTGAGGGTAGGGAAGCAGACTGCAGGGTTACAGATGTGGTACTTCAACGGAACTGGCATTGTTTCACTTCTTTTATTAAAAAGAAAAGACTATTTCAAATTTGTTATGTTTTAGCTCTTTTGCTTAAAAAACAACTTGGGGACAGCAGGTGGCATGGAGATTAAGGCACTGGATTCCAACATAGTTGTCTAATATTCAAGTCCTAGATCTGGCGACTTGCTTTCTCACATTCCCTTCTCTCCCTTTCTCTCTCTGGTGAGCACATGTGCTTTATAGAAAATTTAAAAATAATAATAATAAATAGGGGGCAATCAAGTGGCATGGGATTAGGGCTCTGGACTCCCTCATGGCTGACTGTGGTTTGAGTCCCAGACCTGGCGGCTTGCTTTCTCACTTTCTTTCTTTCTGTCTCCCTCTGGTCAAATTTAAAAAAAAAATAATAATAATAATTAATTATTTTAAAAGACAAATAATAAATAAATAAATAAATAAATCTTTAGCAAAGAAGAATAATTAATTAAATAAATAATTCTTTTGAAAAAACTTATAGTACATAATACTGCAACATGTTAACAAACATAAATTCTAGTGTGTGGGAACATAGCTCTTTGTTATCTTCGTGTGATTTTCTTTTAAGAACGTTCTGTAAATAAAACAGAAAATACTGCATATGAAAAGCCCTCTAATAAGAACGCATGCAGAGTTTTGTAGAAGCCAAAGGAGGAAGACTCTGGTTTGCCAGAGACGAGCATGGAGGTTTCCAGAGGAGGTGACATTTGAGTGGAAGGGTACCAGTTCAGCAGATAGACAAAGAGGATGAGGCACTCAAGTGGAGAAGAATATAGCACTATGAGTAGACTGGAGACACTTGGTGTTCCTGGAAGTTCCACTCCGGGCTTTGGTTTCTCCATCTGTAAAAGAAGTCATTTTTTTCATCTCTCTCTTAGCAGGCTCCAGAAAATATGGCGACTCGGTAGACCAAAAGCAGTGACAGTCCCAGACTTTTTTTTTTTTTTTTTTTTTTTTTTTTTTTTGTCCCAGACTTTTGACACAGCCTTTCCTCTTCGAAGTCCAACTCTTGTTGCTTATTAGTTGTGAGCCTGGGTGAGACAGACTCCCTCTCCTTCTCTTGCCTTATCTGTAAATAGAATGATAACAGTATTTTGGTATTTGCCTATAGAAATTTTGTGAGAATTCAATACATTAATCTACTTAAAATATGTAGGTAGGAGGGCTGGAGGGTGGTGTGGTAGTTGGGGATGATGGACTCCCACATGGCTGGTCACCGTTAAAGTCCTGGACCTGGTGGCTTGCTTTCTCACTTTCTCTCTCTCTCCCTCTCTGGTCAAATTAAAACAAATAAATAAAGTTAAACAAAATAATTCTTTAAAAATAAATACGTAGGTAAGGGCTGGCAGGTGGTGTGATAGTTAAGGCACTGGACTCCCACATGACTAACTGTGGTTCGAGTCCTGGACCTGGCAGCTTGCTTTCTCACTTTCCCTTTTTCTCTCTCTCTGTCTCTCTAGGGTCAAATTAAAAATAATAACAGTAAACATGAATCAAATAAAATAAATAATTTGTTAAAGAAAATCAAATACATAGGTTAGTCCCTGGCAGATATTAAGAGCTCAAAATATTATTATTGTAGGTAGATTTGTTTGTTTTCAGGTTGTCTGTAACAACCATTCAGCGCTCTTTCCAGAAGTCACGGCTGTTTAGTCTCCTCCAACAACACCACAGGATTCTGAGTTCCGTTGTGATTGCTGACAGAATCCTCACAGCCTGTCTTTTAGCTCACTCAGGTCATCAGATGGATGTGCTTCTACATTTGCCAGGTAGTCCCTCTCCATAGCTGCTCCCTCCCTCCTTAATAGCTTTTTTTTTTTTTCCTGGGATTTCATTAATTCTTCCTCATCTACATTTTCCCTTCTTATCTTTACTGTCAGCCGAATTCTCCACGGGCCACAAGCAAAGCTCCCCCAAATCCATGCTCATTAAATTGCCCTCTCGAGGTGCAGTCGGTGAGACTACAAGAAGGATATATACAATTGTTGCCTTTCCTTTTAAGCAGAGCTTTGAACAGGGCTGCTTCTCTCTCTGTCAGACACTGCCAGGTAAGCCTTCCCTGGCAGGTGCTCCCTGTCCTTAGGTAGAGGGAGTGATTGGAGAGGCTGGAGGTTGACGTAATTGGAGGGCGGAGCTGAGTGGGCAAGAGGAGGAGTGTCTTTTCCAAACTCACACTTGGTAGTTAGATGTTGGAGAGGTGAGAAGGAGCTCAGCTTGGGGTTTACGCTTAGACTGTCAGAACTGGAAGGAAACATAGCAAGACCTGGTCCAGACCTCTCATGGCACAGATGAGAAAACCGAGACCCAGAGAGAGGAAAGCTAAGGATACAGCCAAGCCGATTTCCAACCTGTTATCTCTGCCACATTGATGAGCTAACCCTCCTCCTGCATCTCTAGGCATGATAAATAGATGTCAAAAATGTCCCCTGGGGATGGCAGGTGATGTGCTAGTTAAGGCACTGGACTCCTACACAGCCGACAAGGGTTCGGGTCCCAAGTCTGGTGGCTTACTTTCTCACTCTTCCTCTATGTCTATCTGTCTGTCTCTGTTCAAATGGAAGAATAATAATAAATAAAATAAAATAAATACTTTGTTAAATGTTCCAAATTTTTTCCACCTTCCTGTAAACACATTGTTTGCCATGTGGTTGCAGTTCCTTATGTCAAGAGGTAGAGTCTCTTTTCTCTCCCAAATCGGTGTTCATTTGCTCTGGCTGACATGACAAAGTACAACAGCTTGGGTGCCTTAAACAATTGATCTTTATTTTCTTACAGTTCTAGGGGATGAAAGCCCAAGATCAAGATGTTAGCAGGATGGGTTTTATGTTTGTTTGTTTTTAAAGTTTCTTTATTTTTTTCATGACAACATGTCCATGTGCATGAGAGAGAGAAAAAAAGAGGGAAATACCCTCAACAAAGTCTCATCGTGCCACGTCTCCTTTTCTCTGCACTCCAGCTTTTCAGGATCTTGGGCACCAACACACACGCCATTGTATTTTCAGACCAATCTGGGGATCCAAACTCATAGCTAGCCATATGGTTTCCAGCACTGCAATCTAGTTTGTTACTGACTAAGCCACCAGGTTGGACCAGGTGGGGTTCTTTGCTGGCCTCTATCCTTGGGTGGTAGAAGGCTGTCTTCTCCCTGTGTCTTCCCATGGTCAGTCCTCTGTATCTAATTTCCTAATCTGTGTCTTAATCTCCTCTTCTTATAAGGATAGTAGTCATAGTGGATTAGAGCCCACCAGTATGACTTAGTTTTATCTTAATCACTTCTTTAAAGACTATCTCTAAAAACAGTAAAATTCTGAGGGGTTAGAACTAAATTTATGACTTGCTGTGGCCAGTAGACTATGGCGGAAGTGATGGTTCAAGCTCCAAGCCTAGGCCCCATGAAACTTCACGTGCTACTGTTTTCAGAACCCTGCCAATGCCACGACCAGTGAACAAGCCTAAGCTATCTTGCTGCCCACATGACATGGAAAGAAGGGCTTTTTAGACGGTCTGATAAACAGCCAACTCTGAAAGATGAGTGAACATAGCCAAGGTCTGCAAACTCAATCTGCAGGTGACCTGCCAACTAACCATGGCCACTGGAGTGAGCCCAACCTAGCTAAGAAGACTCACCCATCCAACAAGCGTATCTATGAGCTAAATAAATATTTCTCACGTTTAAGCCATTGAGTTTTATATGTGTTTCTTATGTGGCATGTGATGGTCGATAACAGATACTTTAGCCCAAATCGATGTGTACCTGCTCTACATCAATCCCCCTTCCTGTTAGGAATAACCTTCTGTCATTAAGCAGTTTACCTCTGGTCAGCTACTATTCTGTCTCTCTGTCTCTCTCTGTCTGTCTGGCAAGTGCATGTACCCTATAGCAAAAACCTCTCAAAAAAAAAAAAGTATGTGAATTTTATAGACATGGGACCATGTGTAACTATGTATGAATATATGTACATGTATGTATTATACATAGAACCATTGTGGGTATATATGTATGTATGTATAATATCATATATAGAACTATGTGTGGATATATGTGTACATATGTACAATAGTGTATATAGACCTGTGTATGGATATGTAAGCACATCTAGGTATATGTACTGCACATAGAACTATGAATGGATATGTAAGTACATGTATGCAAATGTATTGTACATAGAACTATGTGTAGATATGTACACATACGTAATGTGTATATGTATTATACATAGAATTATGTATATATCTATAAGTATTATGCCTGTGCACATATTTCCCTTTTTTTGTAAGGTAACAGTTCTTTAACTCCTAAGCAAGGATTTACCATGCTGCTGCCCTGAGCCCAGCAAGTGCCAGAAATAAGAAGGGGATGGGGACCAGCAGGTGGCGTCGTGGTTAAGGGCACTGGACTCCCACATAGTCTACCACAGTTTGAGTCCTGGGCCTGGTGGCTTGCTTTCTCACTTTATGTCTCTCTTTCTCTCTCTGGTAAAATTAAAATAGATAAATAAATAAAGTTAAATAAAATAATTCTTTGGGAAAAAAAAAAAGAAGGTGGGATGTTGTGGTTGACCACGGTTCAAGTCCTAAACCTTAACCACCATGCCACCTACTGGCCCCAAGTAGTTACTTATTTTAAAATTCATATTGATAGGAGTTGTAGTGATAGTCCTTTTTTCATTTCTGATATTGATAATCCATGTTATCTTTGTCTTTGTCTTTCTTGGTATAGCTTTAGTATTTTTTTCAGTCTTGTCCAAATCAGCTTTTTGTTTTGTTTATTTTCTCTACCATTTTTCTGTTTCCTATTTCATTGACTTCTATTTTCATTATTTGTTTTGTCTGTTTTTATTTTATCTTGCTGTTCTTTAGTTTCTTTTCTTTTTTTCTTTTTTTTTTTTTTGGAGAGGTTTTTTTGTTATAGGGCATGTGCGTTCACCAGAAAGACAGAGAGAGACAGAGAGACAGAAAACAAGAAATCACCCCCCAGGGGGGATGGCCATGCTGTAATCCCTTCTCCAATCTCCTCTCGGGATCTTGAGCATGCACGCACACGCTCCCAGTGTGAGTTTAAGCCACCAGTTCCAGGACTCGCACTGTGGTCAACTACATGGGAGTCCAGTGACGTAGCCATTACACCAACTGCTGGTCCCTAGTTTCTTAAAGTAGAAATTTAGATTCTTAATTTGAGAAACTTCTTCTTTTCTAATATAAGCAGTTAATGCTATATGTTTCTCCAAAACACTGCTTTATCTGCATCCTTCAAATTTTTACATAGTACATTTTCGTGTTCAATTAAAAATGTTTTCTAATTTCTCTTGAGATGTCTTCTTTGATCCATAGGTTACTTACAACTTTATTGTTTAACTTCTAAGTATTTATATGTTTTCCTTTCTTTCTGTTATTAAATTCTAATGTATTCCATCTCAGTAAGAGAACATATCTTATTTTAATTATTTTATATTTGTTAAGATTTATTTTGTGAACAATGGTATGGTTTATCTTAATAAATATTCCTTGTGCACTTAGAAAGAATATGTGTTTTGCTCTCATTGGGCAGTGCGATCTATAAATGTAGACCTATTGGTTGATAGTGTTCTTTAGTTTGTCTATATTCTTCATGTTTTTCTGCCTACTATCTATTACTGAAAGAGTAGCATTAAAATTTGGAGCTGTAACTGGGGATTTGTCTTTTCCCCTTTTTCCTTCTAATAGTTTTTGCTTCATGTATTTTGAAACTCTGTCACTTGGTGCATAAACACTTAGGACCATTATTTCTACTTGGCAAATTGACCCTTTTATCATTACGTAATGTCTTTTTCTTTTACCTCAAAGAATTTTCAAATTTCTGAAGCGTCCTTTGCTAATATTAACATAGCTTCTTCAGCTTTTCTTTGATTCATATCTGCATAACAGATCCTTTTCTCCTTTTTACTTTTTTTAAAAAATATTTTATTTAACTCTACTTATTTATTTATTTATTTTTAATTTGGCCAGAGAGGAACAGAGTGAGACAAAAAGAGAGAGAAAGTGAGAAAGCAAACTGCCAAGTCCAGGACTCTAACCGCAGTTGATCATGTGGGAGTCCAGCACCCTTAACCACTATGCCACCTGCCGGCCCCTACTTTTTTCTTTTTTAAACCTCTATATATGCCAGAATTTTTGCAATACATTGTTATAGTCATTCATCTTTTTAACTTTATGTCTTCTAAAACATTGATAATGAAAAAGAGAAACTGTATTCTAGTATTTGTTATGTTAACCTCCTTTTTTTTTTTTTTTTTTTTTTTTTTTTTTTTTTTTACAATTTCTGATTTCTTTTGTTCCTGTCATTCGAGTGGCCTTTTGGTTCTTTTTATTACTTCAGTACAATTTCGCTTCCATCCATTTCTTCTATGCTAATATTGTCAAATACTAATATGGTCAAATACAGTTTTACATATTACAATTCAGATGTTATGCAAATGTATGCATATTGTCTTATACAGTTGATTTTTGTATCAATTAAAGAAGAAAAGGGGGGCCAGCAGGTGGCATGGTGGTTAAGACACTTGGACTCCCACATGGTTGACGACAGTTCAAGTCCAAGACCTGGTAGTTTACTTCCTCACTCCCTCTCTTTCTCTTGCTCTCTCTCTCTCTGCTCAAATTGAATAATAATGGTAAAATAAAATTAAGCAAGCAATTATTTTTTAAAAAAAGAAGAAAAGGGAAGAAATATGCTTTTATGCTATCTTCTATAATTTCTTGTCTTATCTGGTGTTTTTGTGGTATAGATTTTAGTTAACGTCTGGGTTCACCTGGGTTAGGCCTTGAAGAACTTTTAGTATTTCTTATCAGGGGGATTATCTAGCAATGAATTATCAATATTCATGTACCTTGGGATGTCTTTATTTCACCTTCATTTTCTGAAATTCAGTTTTGCTAGGTATAAGATTTTTTAGTTGACCATTCTGTTAGGACTTTGACTTTGTGTTGATAGCGATTGTGTATACACATGTATGAGAGAGTGAGTAAGAGACAGAGAGAAAGAAGCATCCTTGACAGAGTCACGTCACACTGTGATCCCCTTCCCCTGGCCTTCCAGCTCCTCGGGATGCTGAGTGCCCGTACCTGTAGTGGGCATGGCTTCAGGCCAACCTGGGGATCCAAACCGGCAGTTACCACAGAGTTCCCAGCCTTGCAGGGCATTTGCTTTACTGGAGAAAGACAGAGAGAGAAGCAAAGTGAGAAAGTACTCCCCATGGTGAACGGTCACACTGCAATTCCTTTGCCTCCATTTCTCCCTCCTTTCAGGATTTCAGTTACACAAGCACACACACCCGGCATGTTTCTCAGGCCATCTGGTCCAAGACTCAGGCAGTTGGCTATGTAGGACCCAGGATCCTTAACCACCATGCCACAGGCTGGCTCATAATTTTTACACTTTGAACTGACACATAATAATTGTACATATTTATGGAATATAATGTGATTTTGTTGAGACATGTATACAATGTTTAATGATCAAATCAAAGGAATTAGCATGTCCTTTTCAAACATTTATCTTTTCTTAATTTGAAATCCATCAAAATCCTTTCTTCAAACTATTCTGATCTGAAACATAGAATATATTACTGTTAACTATAGTTGCCTTACTGTACTATAGAACGACTAGAACTTTTTCCTTCTAATTGTAATTATCTATTATTGTCCTATCCTTTTCTCTTCCCTACTCTTCTCAAGTCTCTAGTAGCCACTATTCTTTTTTAACTAAAAAAAATTATTAGTATTATTTTTAAATTTGCTATAGAGCATGTGAGCTCACCAAAGAGAGGCAAAGAGAAAAGGGAAAGTGAGAAAGCAAGCTTCCAGGTCTGGGACTCGAACCATAGTCAGCCACGTGGCAGTTCAGTGCCTTAATCACCATGACACCTTCTGGCCCCAGCAACCACTATTCTACTGACTAGTTCTATGAGATCAATATTTTTAGTATCCACATAAGAATGAGAAAACATCGTTTTTATCTTTCCATGACTGGCTTATGTTACTCAACTTCATGTCCTCTAGACTCATCTATGTTGCTGCAAATAGCAGGTTTTCATTCTTTTCAAGGTTGAATAGTGTTTTAATTTTTTATTTATTAGTAACTTTTTTTTTAATTTGCTATAGGGCACATGCACTCACCAGATAGAGACACACACAAAGAGAGAGAGAGAGAGAAAGCTGCCAGGTCTGGGACTTGAACTACGGTCAGCCATGTGGGAGTCCAGTGCCTTAACCACCACACCAGCTGCTGGCTCCATTCATTCATCTATAGGATGAATATGTATGTTGATTCCATATCTTGCCTATATTGGGCAGCAATAAACATGTAGTGCAAATACCTCTTTAACACACTGACTTATTTTCCTTTGGATATATACCCAGTAGGAAAATTGGAAGATATGGTAGATACCCACCATTTTACTTGTTTTTGTTTGTTACCTCCATTTTTGTTTGTCTATTTCCCATTTTTCTGCCCTATTTTGGGTTGAGTATCTCATTTTAATTTTTCTATTGTGGTTTTTAAATCATTATCTGTTTAGTTTTTTAATGAATGTTTTTTATCACCAGAGAGAGACAGAGAGAGAAGAGAAGAAAGCAAGAAAGCACCTCTCCCTCCAGGGGAATGGTCACAATGCAATTCCTTCTCCTCCATTTCTTCCTTCTTTTCTGAATTTTGAGCACACATGTATATGCATTTGTCTTGCTTTTCAAGCCACCAGATCTGGGTCCAGAACTCGAACCTCACAGTCAGCCAGATGGGACCCAGCTCATTCACCTCCAGGCCACAGACTGTCTCTTTGTTTTCCATTTGTTGCTCTAGAGATTACGTCTTGAACCCTTAAATTTTACAGCATACTTAGTTTACTTTCTCAAGTGAAAAATAGAATGACGCTTTCCCACCCTACAAGTCCTTTTACTCTACCTTCCCTTATGCTAATACTATATATAGTATATCTACATTCATTGAAGACATCATCAGACAATGTTATAATTCTGCTTTGAAGCATAAATAACTTTAAATAATTTAAAAGAAAAAAATAATTTATTATATTGGGTCATCAGAAAAGTCATAATGCATCTAAAAAAATATGTCATGACTTTTCCAATGACCCAGTATTTGCCTAAATATGACCATTTTATTCTTAATATTTCAGGTTTTCTTCTTTTATTATTTCTTTTTGCAATTATTTTAAGGCAGGTTTTCTGGCAGTTAATGATTCTGATTTTCCTCAATCTAAGAATATATTTATTGGACCTTAATTTCTGAGGGATATTTTTGCTGGTTATAGAATTTTTTGCTTGATATTTCTTTTACCAATTTAAAAATGCCACTCTGCTTCTTTCTGGTCTCCATAGTTTCTAGTAAAAAATTGTCAATCATTCAAATTGTTAAAACCTTGTAGGTAATGTATCTTTTAATCTTATTAATTTAAAGATTTGTTTTTATTATCTGTTTTTAGTAGTTTGATTATAACTCTTTTGACTACCTATTTGAGATTCAAAGCTTTTTGAATCTGTAAGCATATTTCTTTCATCCTCATTGACACTTTCCTCTGTCATTTCACTTTTTTACAAAAGATTATTTTTTTAATTGTACTTATTTATTCATTTATTATTATTTATTAATTTGACGAGGAAGAGAAAGAGAGAGACAGAGAGTGAGAAAGCAAGCCACCCAGTCCAGGGCTTGAACCGTGGTCAACAATGTGCGAGTGTCCAGCACCTTAACCATCATGCCACCTGCTGGTCCCTATCATTTCACTTTTGAGCTCATCCAATGAGTTTGTCATTTCAGTTATTACATTTTTCAATTCTAAGATTTCATTTCATTCTTCATATTTTTTCTGTGCTGAGCTTTCTTGATTTTCTATTTTATTTCAAGAGTGTTTACAATTACTTATTGGAGCATTTGTGTTATTGCTACTTTGTCAGAAAATTCCAGCAACTTAGTTATCTCAGTGTTGACATCTGTTGCTTGTCTTATCATGCAAGTTGAGATTTTCATGGTCATTCATATGCCAACTAATTTTGGACTCTATCATTGACATTTTGAATATTACATTTTAAAACATTAGATTTTATGTAGGTCCTACTGGAAAGGTTGACATTCTAGTTTTAGAAGACAATTGACCTTGTTCTGTTCAGTCTGCATTGCCAACTTGTCTTTTGTGGGTGAGACTTTTAACGCTAGTTGGGTTGTGAAAACCTTTACAGTGCTATTTGAATCTGTTCTGCATGCATACCACCTAGTGGCCAGTATACCCTTGGGCAGTGGTCTCTGGGTCAATTCAGTCATCAACGTCTTTGGTATGTTCATTTGGATCAGACCCACAGGTGTGCAGCTCAGAGGTGAATTCAGGAATCTATAAACAACTTTATGGAATTGCTTTTCTGAATTTGTCTCTCTTTGCTATCTCCCCGGTACTTTCCAGTATAACTGGGGAGTCCTTTTTTAGTTCACTAGCCAGGAAGTTGGTGTTTTAGTTCTTCCCATCTGCTATATATTTCTATGACTGTACCTGTATCCAGGGTCCAGTGGAAAAAAGACCAGATGGAAAAATTATAAACTCTTCCCCACTTAAGCAATATTTTTTAAAGAATTATTTTATTTAATTTTATCTATTTATTTTAATTTTACCAGAAAGGTAGAGAGAGAGAGGGAGAAGGCAAGCCACCAGGTCCAGGACCCGAACTGTGTTCGGCCATGTGGGAGTCCAGCATCCTTAACCACCACGTCACCTGCCAGCCCCAAGTTCAGCAATATTTTCAGTTTGGGTCTTCTTCCTGAACCTGCCTGGTGCTCTTACTTCTCAGAATCCTCAATAGCTACTTCATATATTGTGTCCAGATTTGATAGCTGCATTCAGCGGAAAGTCAGGGAGAAGTGTGCTCGCTCCATTGTGCCGGGAACCAGAGTGGATCTGTATGACCTCTCCTGACCCAGCCTTCTGAGTCACTCAGGCGTACTCTATTGGTCAGACAGCTACCTCTGCCCACCTCTGTTCAGGGGAAAAGAGTGGCAAGATTCTAAAGGTGCATGTGGGACCAGAAATATTATGGTAGTCAATGTTAGAAAATATAATCTGCCACAAATATTCTAAGGAAGAAAGAAGTTAAAGCAAACAGGAAATAAGGAGAAACTGAGGGTAAGGCTGTTGCATACGGAACGTGTCTTATGTGTCCTACAAAGTCCCAAATACCTGCTACCTGTGCTTCCAGAGCGACTTGGTCACAAGGGAAAGTGGGAAGGTAAGAAGTGTGATTATTCACAATAGGGCTTCTCAAGTATAGCTGGAGGTATACTGCTTCGCCCAGGAGCAGAACCCAAGTGACAATTTTTTCCCCCCAAATGACACAGTGGGAGAACATGAAGAAGCTTTTCTAATGGTTTTACAACACATCTAAGAGGTAGAAACTTAGATGCTTCATTCATACCTGCATAATGCCTAGTTGGAGAGGTTGGCTTTGCAAATTTCATGTTGTGAGTACGATAAAAAGAAAAATTATTTTTAGGTCCCTCCAGATGTAATTCACTTCCCCCTATTCTTGAAGCTCCAAAGCATCTTCTCCCGTGGACCCTTCCCCATGCACCAAATAGACTCTGTGACCGGATGATTCATTTTTGAAGAATTATTTATTTTATTTTATTTATTAATTTATTTATTTTAATTTGACCAGAGAGAGAGAGAGGAAGTGAGAAAGCAAGCCACCAGTCCAGGACTCGAACCATGGTTGGCCATATGGGAGTGTCCAGTGCCTTATAACCACCACACCACCTGCTGGTCCCATGACCAGATGATTAATGGCATGAAAAGCAAACATAAAACATGGTCCTCACAGTTCATTTGATACTCCATGTCAGGGATTTTTGTCACAGTATGGCAGCGCAGTGAGGCTCAGAGCAGGCATCCCGGGCTCAGATCTCAGCTTAACACATCACTAGCTTTGTGATTTGAGGATGTTATTTACTCTTCTAAGCCTCAGTTTCTGCAAGATCTACCTCATAAAGCTACCATGGGACTTAAATGAGATCAAGTTTGTAAAGCGAGTGAACGCCTGGGACTCCACAAGCCGTCCCTGAGTGTCAATTATTACTAACATCAGACAAGTCAGCCTAAGGTCAGACCTAACCTGAAGCCAACGTCTCACCAAGAGGTTACTTCATCTCTTCATGTCTCAGCTTCCCTAGTTGGGAACTAGAAATAATAATCGTATCTCTCTTGAGACCAGCAGATGGCATAATGGTTATGTCACTGGACTCCCACGTAGTCAACAGTGGTTCAAGTCCTGGACCTGGTGCCTTCAAAAATCACACCAGGTGGGTGTGAGTGCCCAAAATACCAAGAGGAGAAGGGGTCGCATCGTGCATCATGGCCATCCCCCCAGGAGGCGATTTCTCACTTTCTGTCTCTGTCTTTCTCTCTGGCTAGCACACGCACCCTATATCAAAAACCTCTCTAAAAATAATAATAAAAATAATGATAGTATCTACCTCTTAGGATTATTTCAAGACTTAAATGAGCTCGTCAGGTAAAGTGCTTAAAACACTACTTGGCCAAAGCAAGTCTATATGAGCCTGACAAAGTATTATTGCAAATCTGTAAACTATGGAACTGGGGTTTGTGTATTTCAAGAATAAACAGGATTGTGCAAAGAGATACAGAAAATCACTGGCTAGACCTAGTACCTTTCCCTCAAGTGTCACCTTGACTTGATTAAGAAGAAACACCTAAGGGACATGATGAACCGATGTGTCTCAACTCCACTGTTCTCGAGCGCTCTATGGTGGATCCCCAGAGATGCCAAGAATTCTATCCTGTCTCCCTCAGTGATGTCTGGATTGCAGACAGGAGGGAAAGGAGGCCAGGGGATGACAGAAAGGCACCTGGCCATCACGAGCGTGTGTGGGCATTGCATAGTCATAGCCTTGGCATCTTCCTCCATCCCGGCTGCTTCAAGCGCGGCCGTTTTCACATTCCCCTTCATTAAACAAGAAACTCAGATGTTGGTAATTAGACTGCCATCCCCAGCTGCCAAGTCACATTCGGTTCCAAAAAGCCCTGTATACTGCTACTTGTGCGTTTGTTAACAATGTCCCCACAACAGATCTGCAATTAGAGCCCATCTGTTCAGTTTCTCGGAGAGCATTGCCAACCGGCGCTGGTGAACTTGGAGTCCTCATTGTTGTGAATTCCTGACCAGAACCCCTGAGAGGAGGCCACTGGTCTCTGAGTGAGTGTCTGCGGCTGAAAGTCCCTGGATACCAGTCCTAACAGGCACCCATGATAAATGTGAAGGGGGACTTAATTCGACAAGGGCCCAGGATGCATATGTAAATTTCATAAGGTATCTGCATGAGTCTCCTCAATAAACACCAGTCTCCCCTTTGTTCCCAGATGACTTACCTATTGATCTGGCCAGATCGTGTTGGTCTGCCTGCTGCTAAACCATAGTACCCAGGGGTCATTTCCTAGCCGGTATTCTTGGGTTGAAATCAGGTAACGTTGTTTCCGTCAGGAGTTAGGCAGTCCCCAACTCTCCCCATGTAGCCTCTCTCTACAAGTCTACCCTTTCAGAGGAGTCAATGATGAAGAATGTCTTCCTCACAGCCGACCGGGGGATGTGAAAAGGGAGGTAGGAAGCCATGAGCATTAAGATACAGAATATCTGACACCCGACAAGTTAAAAGATGTACTTTTCGATAAAGAAGGATGCAAGCACACATCCGAAAAGAGTTCGTGAGCAGTGGTTTAGTGTTAGAGACCTTGCAGGTACTGAAGAGCAAAGAGAGGACAACACTGTCTTCTCTCTACCTTAGGAAGCTTTGGCGAAGATAGTGGTTTTCACCTTAATTGCATACTTCATCTCTTGGGAGCTTTAAAAATGCACTAATGCAATTAGGGAAGCAATTTCATTTACATTAACACCTAAAAGAATTACACCTTAGGAGTAATCTAACCAAGGAGGTAAGGAACTTGTGTACTGAATAGTGCAATTGATGAGGGATCTAAATAAATAGTAAGATGTCCTGTGTTCATGGGTAAAAAGATGCAATATTGTTATAATGTCATACGACCCAATATTGCTATGATTTATTGGCAGATTCAATATATCCCTATCAAAACTCCAACAACCTTCTTGCAGAAGTGAAAAGTCAATCCTCACATTCATGCGGAACTGCAAAGAGCCCTGAAGAGCCAGAACGATCTTTTCATTTTTATTTTATTATTTTCTTTTTTAGGGATTTTTGCTGTAGGGTGTGTGCACTCACCAGAGAGACAGAGCAACATAAAGTGAGAAATCAACTCCCCAGAAGAGATGGTTACAACATAATCCCTTCGCCTCCATTCTCCTCTCGGGGTTTTAGGCACGCATGCACACATGAGTTACAAGCCACCTGGTTAAGGATTTAAACCATGGTCAGCTAGGAAGGAGTCCAGTGCCTTAACCACTATGCCACCTGCTGGCCCCAAAAACAATCTTGAAAAGAATGAAGTTGGAGGTCTCACACTACCCAACTTTGAAACTTACTATGAAAATATTATATAATAATGAAAACATGATACTGACATAAGGACAAACACATAGGCCAATGGAATGTAATAAAGAACCCAGAAATCAACCTTCATAAATTGATTTTATAGAGAGGTTTTTGCTATAGGGTGCGTGTGCTCGCCAGACAGACAGAGACATAGAAACAGAAAGCGAGAAATCACCCCCCAGTGGGGATGGTCACGCCGCAATCCCCTCTCCTCCATTCTCCTCTCGGGATCTTGGGCATGCACGCACACGCGCCCAGCATGAGTTTTAAGCCGCCGGGTCCGGGACGCGAACCGTGGTCAACTATGTGGGAGTCCAGCAACATAGCCATTATGCTAACTGCTGGTTCCCATAAATTGATTTTTGACAAGGCTGCCAAGACCATTCAATGAGGAAAAGACAGTTTTTTAATAAAAAAAGATCTATTTAATATTTATTCATTCATTTATTTTAATTTGACCAGAGAGAAAAAGTGAGAAAGCAAGCCACCAGGTCTGGGATTCAAACCGTGGTGGGCCATGTGGGAGTGTCTAGCACCTTAACCACCATGCAAACTGCTGGTCCCCAGAAAAGACAGTTTTTGACAGATGATATCAAGAAAACTTCTTGACTACAGTGTAGAAGAATGAAGTTGAGGGGCTGGCAGGTGGCGTGGTGGTTAAGGACACTGGACTTCCACATGGCCAACCACGGTTCGAGTCCCAGACCTGGTGACTTACATTCCTATTTTCTCTCTCTCACTCTCACTCTCTCATCTCTCTCTCTGTCCCTCTGTGGTCAAATAAATAAAGTTAAATTTTAAAAAAATAATTCTTTTAAAAAAAGAAGAATGAAATTGGATCCTTAGCTTACATCATTTGAGGCATAAAAATTAACTCAAAATAGATCAAAGGCCTAAAAGCAGTTTGACAGTTTCTCAGAAAGTTAAACATAGAACTACCATATGACTCAACAATTCCACTCTTGGGTGTATATCAAAAAGAGATGAAAGTAGAAACTGTAGGAGATACTGGTATACCAGCAGCATTATTCATAATAACGCAAAGATGGAAACAACCCCAATGTCCATCAACAGATGAATAGATAAACACAATGAGGTAGATGCAAACAATAGAATAATATTTAATCATAGAAAGGAATAAAATGCAAATATATGTAACAACGTGGTTATACCTCAAAAGCATTATACTTAGTGAAATAAGCCAAATATAGAAAAACAAATATTATATAAGTCACTTATATACCTAGAATAGGCAAATTCTTAGAGATAGAAAGTAGAATAGAGCTTACCCAGGGGCAGACAGGAAAGAAAAACAGAGTTATGGTTTTTAGGAACAGAGATTTTGTTGGAGATGATGAAAAAGTTTTAGGCATAGATGGTGGTTATGGTTGCACTTTTGAATCAAAACGGTCCCTACAGGGCCAGCAGGTGGCACGTTAATTAAGGTACTGGACTCCCACATAGCTGACTGCAGTTCGAGTCCTGGATCTCTGGCAGATAGCTTTCTCACTTTCCCCTCTGTGTGTGTGTGTGTGTGTGTGTGTGTGTGTGTCTTTCTCTCTGGTGGGCACATGTGCTGCAGCAAATTAAATAATAATGATCACAATGACGATAAATAAAATTAAATAATTCTTTACTAAAAATAATAGCAGTCCCTATGGGGGACTTAGAGGTCTCGAGTACTAGGGAGTTTATGTCCTATCAGAATAAAGAAAGCACTGTCTAACCTCTTGGACAGCTCAAGTGCACAGAGAGAGCCTTGCCCCTGGGTGACCTCCAGATGAGTTTCTGGAATTCTTGCCATCTGAATTGGGACTTGGAAGAGAGGCTGTAGTGAAAACTTAAAGCATTGTTGGTTTTAAGTTGTCCCCTAAAACATGGAGAACTGAGCACTCGGTGGCTAAAAGGCCAAATGTGACATATAATGCCAAGTCTTCTAGCTCAGTCAGGACACGAAGGCCATTCTAGCAGGACCACACTCTAACATGAAGATCAGTCTAGACCAGTATTTGAGATCACGGGCTCCATTGTCAGGAACGTCTGGGTTCAATTCTCAACTCTGCTGTGTGCCTTTGGACAAGTCATGTAGCCTTTCTGAGCCCTTTCAGTCTCTGTGTGTAAGGATGGGAAAAAATAAAAAAGCAAAGTATACAGGAAACAAGAAATGGAAAATTATTTGTTGACGATAACACGTATGTTGATGTGCTTGGCTGAGCCAATATACAGTGTATTCTGGATGGAAAAATCTCATTTTGTATGCTGTAATAATGATGTATAGTGAATGAATGTAAATAAATAAAGAAAAAAAAGGGAACCTCAATACCTACTTTGTAAATTTTTTCTGAGGATAAGGGAGACTCATCTGTAGCTAAATCACCCACACGAATGCTTGGCACACACAGGACATTTTCGGTGACCAGGTGTTCGTACTCATGCAGCCACAGGTGGGTGCCCTGGGTTGGATCCTAAAGCTGCAGCTGTTTCCATTGCCTCCTCCCACGCCCGTCAGGATTTCCTATAGGTTACTCCTCAGAGTCCACCCACGGTCAGCCTGCCATGACGCTTGGCATAAGTTTAGCCACGTCTGTAGATGGTGGCTTCAGAAGATCTAGGAGAGAATCGCTCTTCATTTAGGGACGAGAAAGAATCTGTCCTCATCGAAAGGATAGATTCAGCATCCATCAGGGTCATTGGTGATAAACCCAAGGGGACTTCAAGTTCGCTTTGTAATTGAGGGAAGGGGCAAGGCATGGAGGAGGGACTAGCACATGCAAAGACTCTGAGACAAGAGGCAAGCTGAAGGAGAAAAAGAAAGGTGGTGTGGCTGAGTAACAGCAAACTAGAGAAAGCAGTGGGCAAGACACCAGAGACTGATAGTAAGAGCAAATGTGGGCTGCCAGGTGGCATGGTGATTGAGATGCTGGACTTCCATATGGCTGACAGTGGTTCAAGTCCTGGGCCTGGCAGCTTGCCTGCTCACTCTCCCTCTGTCTCTGGACAGCTTCAAGAATAAGAAGAAGTAAATAAAATAATTCTTTAAAAAAAAAAAAAAAAAAAAAAAAAAAAAAAAAAAGGATCTGCCACGTCCTAAGCTTTTATTGACCCATTCAAACCCCACAACAACCCCTGGGTCAGTACTAGCACCTTCTTCCTTTTCTATAGATTATGCACAAGAGAAGGTTTTTGTGACCCAATGTCACCAGCCAGTCAGAGGCAAAGCTAGACTATCAAGCCATGCCACCGGGCATTCATGGGTGCCTCTTGGGAACACCCTGCTCTACTGCCCAGGCACAGGGCATTTATGAAAGGTGCCAGGTGTTTTCCTAAAAGCAGTTAAGAACTGAGGAGGAGGAGCACATAATCTGTTCTGTACCTTGTGGAAGCGTCCTCTGGCTGCTAGGGAAGAGATTAAAGAGGCCCAAAGTGGAACTGAGAATGCCACCCGCTGCAGAGCCCCTTGAAGGTGTTCAGCCGAGATGAATGAGGGGCTAAGGCTGGTCAGGTGCTGGGAGAGTCAGGGAGAAGGGGTCAGGTTAAGAGATGTTCGTGGTTCTTTGCGCCTACCTTAATTTTAGTCGTGGACTACAAGAATTAGCTCTGACTGGTTCAGCATTGTGAGGAGGGAGGTGTCATCTCACCAGAGACCCCGGGCGGCCCCTCTAAGGACTTTGCTGTCACTTCCCACTGTCTTTCCTGTCACAGTGAGGGGCTTGGAGCCCCCACCTCTGGAGCTGGGGGTTGCAGGAGCAGGCAGGTGCCAGGGGACCAGCATTCAGATTCCCTGAGAACTAGCAAACAGGGAGACAGCCTTCCCAGGGGGCAGCAATCTCTCTCCAGACCCAAAGGAGTCTGAGAGACCACCCCTCTCTCCCCCTCCAGGCTGAAGCTTTATTCTAAATCACCGAGAAGACTGAGAACACGTTTCTCCTTGGAGCCCTGTTCAGACACAATTGCCTGAACCCCCCTAATGCAGCCTGCTCGCCTTGGCAAAAAGAATCAAAGACCGTTTGAAAAGATCTGCTCATAAAGTCAGGCAGTTTACCCACTGTCAGGGGCTGCTTTGAACCAAATCCTCACCTCCAGGTAGTATTTACGTCCGGCACGCACACACCCTGGGCTCCTTGCAGCTGGAAAAGAGTTGGCCTTCCAGGGCACCAGGGCCGCCCTTGCTGTCCTGCCTCCAGCTCCGGCCTGCATTTTCAGCACATTTCCCAAATTTAAGAGCCGATAGAGGGGGCTGGCATGAGGGGAAGGGAGGAGGGACTCCTAACTCGCTCCAGCACCTTGAGGTCTCTGCTATTTGCATTCTGCCTCACCCGGTTTCCTGCAGCCACTGAGTTAATCTCCACAGCAAAGATTAGTTTATTCGATTAACTCTGCTCCCTGTAGACTCTCCCCGGAGCTCTCTGCTACGCATCCCGAACAAGCCTTACCAACCTTTTACCAGCCAGAAGAAGATTCGATAGAATAATCTCTCTCCCCCTTCCCTTCATATGATTGGAAAATAAATTGAAAATAAATTTCAGTCATTGCTTGTGTTTTAAATATGAGATAAAGGGCAGTACCCCCACCCCTCTGCCTGCCAAGCCAGCAATTCAATAGAGGGAGGGACGGAGGAGGGTTCCTATGATGTACGAACCAATGTGGGTTTGGTGGGGGAAGCCAGGGGCTCCTAAGCAAATGTGTCAGGTCACCGAGGATATTTGTATAATCAGACTATTAAATTTTGACATCTTTAACTGATTACTAGGATTTCGTTTGTTTCTGGAGAATGACAGTAGAGCCATCAAAGCTTGATGTTATACAATGAAATGACAGTATTCCTACCTCTGTCCCATTTCTAGATTTTTTTTTTTTTTTTTTGGAGAGATTTT
Organism: Tupaia tana; assembly: GCA_026018925.1. Classification (NCBI taxonomy): domain Eukaryota; kingdom Metazoa; phylum Chordata; class Mammalia; order Scandentia; family Tupaiidae; genus Tupaia; species Tupaia tana. Next base: position 32,149,788 of record JAKSZU010000018.1, read on the forward strand.
CGCTATAGGGCACATGCGCTCACCAGACAGAGACAGAGAGACAGAAAGCAAGAAATCACCCCCCAGGGGGGATGGTCACGCCGCAATCCCTTCTCCATTCTCCTCTCGGGATCTTGGGCACGCACGCACACGTGCCTGGCGTGAGTTTTAAGCCACCGGGTCCGGGACGCGAACCACAGTCGACTACGTGGGAGTCCAGCGACATAACCATTACACTAACTGCTGGTTCCCCCATTTCTAGATGTCCTTTAACCACCGCTAGGCTAATGTGATTGCATGAGGAGTGTTTTTCCAAAACGCTGATGCTGGGTCCTGCTGCAAGGAATTCTCATTAAATTGGATTAGAGATAGGACTTAGACCTGGAGCTTTGTTTTGTTTTTACTTTTCTGCATAGGGCATGTGTGGTTCCCAGAGAGACAAAGAGACAGAGAGAAATTACCTCCCAGGGATATGGCCACATCACAATCCTTTTTCCTCCATTCTCCTCTTGGGATTTTTGGGCATGTATGCCTCTCAAGCCTCTGGGTCCAGGACTAGAACTGCAGTCAATCATGTGGGATCCAACTACTTTCATCACCGTAGCACCTGAGATTATTTTTATTTATTTATTTTTTTTTTTTAGGTTTTGCCATAGGCCACATGTACTTACCCAAGAGAGACCAAGAAAGAGAAAGTGAAAAATCACCTCCCAGAGGAGAAGCCCATAGCTGTAATCCCTTCACCTCCACTCCTCTCAGGGTTTTTGGCATGTGTGCACACACACCTGGCATAATTTTCAAGCTGTGGTGTATGGAACTTCAAGCACAGTTGGCTATGTGGGAGTCTCACACTTTAACCACCATGCAACCTACTGGTCCCCTAAAAATATTTTTACTTAAAATAATTGTATATAGGGACTGGCAGATGGCATAGTAGTTAAGGCACTAAACTCCCACATGGCTAACCGCAGTTTGAGTCCCAGACCTAGTGGCTTGCTTTCTCACTTTCCCTTTCTCTCTTTCTCTCTCTCTGGTCAAATTGAAAAATAATTATAATGGGGCCAGCAGGTGGAGAGGTGGTTAAGGGTGCTGAACTCCCACAGGGCCAACCATGGTTCAAGTCTCAGACCTGGTGGCTTGCTTTCTCACTTTCCCTCTCTCTCTGTCTGTCCCTCTCTGGTGAGCACATGTGTCTTATAGCAAATTTTAAAATAATAATAAATAATATAAATAAAATAATTATTTTTTAAAAATTATCTTATTTAACTTTACATTTATTTATTTATTTTAATTTGACTAAAGAGGGGCAGAACGAGAGAGAGAGAGAGAGAGAGAGAGAGAAAGTGAGAAAGCAAGCCTCCAGGTCCAGGACTCAAACCGTAGTTCGCCATGTGGAAGTTCAGTGCCCTTAACCACGATGCCACCTGCCAGCCCCAAAATAATTCTTTAAAAAAAAACGAAAACAAGGAACTTAAACATCACATGCTAAGGGCCAGCAGTTAGTGTAATGGCTGTCACTGGACTCCCACATAGTCGACCGCGGTTCGAGTTCCAAACCCGGTGGCTTAAACTCACACTAGGCGCGTGTGCGTGTGTGCCCAAGATCCCAGGAGGAGAATAGAGGAGAATGGATTGCTGTGTGGCCATCCCCCCTGGGCGGTGATTTCTCGCTTTCTGTCTCTCTGTCTGTCTCTGTCTGTCTGGCGAGCGCATCGCCCTATAGCGAAAACCTCTCAAAAAAAAAGAAAAAAAAAAGAAACGTCACATGCTAGTCCGTGTTACCTTCTTCTTCCAGTGGGGTATGTGCTTGCCAAGCAGTAGGTGTCTTGGTGGGAGTGTCCTGCATAGACAATGACCCCATGTGTTTGTAATGCAACAATCATAGATGTATTTATACAGGGTCTGTGTTCAGCATTTGTCATCCCTGTCACGGAAAATGATTTCCTGGGTCAGAGAAATGACTTTAAAGCCTGACCCTGAAGATGCAACTTGCCTATTGCTTATTCGGGTTCAAGATGTGATGTCAAACACTGCCCTATTAGTGGTTCTTTTCACACGGCGTTTGCTCAGGTTGATAACAGTGATGATGCCAGAGAGAACTGCATTTTGATGTTGGCTGGGATAGAAGGCTATTGAGGAGCTGAGAGCGATGGTGTTGACAAGGAGAGAGGCCGTGGGGATGTGCAGGTGTGGAGGTAACCTACCATGGCAGCCCCCTTCCAGAAAAGGGTAACGCAGCACCAAACAGCAACAGTAATAGAAACCCAACCCCCCGGGGTCTTTTGTTGCCCAAATTAGAGTCCCCTGGTTCTCACACACAAGGCAGCTACCAGTTTACACAGACCTGGCATCCATTCTTTCAAATGCACTGAGACCTCATTAAAGGGGACAGTGACACTTCTTTTCATTATTCATCACAGCGCCAATACACGAGACTCTTTGGAAAGTTATAATACTGGTCAACTAATGATTTCGCAGCCCCTTTCATAAAAGTAGGCATATGCTAGCTTAGCTCTTGACTTTTTCAGCCCAACATTACTATAGGTTGCAAGAGCATGACAGTCGAATTCAGCTATCCCCAAAAAGGACCCTATTTTAAATTAGATGATTAAAATACTCAGACAAGGGGCCAGCAGGTGATGTGGTGTATAAGAGCACTGGACTCCCACATGGCCGACTGAGGTTCCTGTCCCGGACCTGGCAGCTTCCTTTCTCATTTTCTCTCTCTCACTCTCTCACACTCTGTCCCTCTCTGGTCAAATTAAAATAAATAAATAAATGAATAAATAAACAAACTAAAGTTAAATAAAATACTTCTTAAAAATTTTAAATAAAACACTCAGACAAGAAAACACACCCCCAAGAAGACACACCCAGATAAACGTACGATCAATAGCCAGATGCTACTGCAGCTTCTGAAAAATTCGGTGTATTGGGACCAGCAGGTGGCGTGGTGGTTAAGGTGCTGGACGCTCCCACATGGTTGACCACGGTTCGAGTCCCGGACCTGGTGGCTTGCTTTCTCACTTTCCCTCTGTCTCTTTCTCTCTGTGTCTCTCTCTGGTCAAAATAAAAATGAATGAATGAGGGAACCAGCAGTTAGCGTAATGGCTATGTTGCTGGACTCCCACGTAGTTGACTGCGGTTCACATCCCGGACCCGGTGGCTTAAAACTCACACCAGGCGCATGTGCGTGCATGCCCAGGATCTCGAGAGGAGAATGGAGGAGAAGGGATTGCGGCATGACCATCCCCCCAGGGGGTGATTTCTCGCTTTCTGTCTCTCTGTCTCTCTCTGTCTGTCTGGTGAGCACACGCGCCCTATAGTGAAAACCTCTCAAAAAAAAAAAAAAAAAAAAAAAAAAAAAAAAAAGAATGAATGAATGAATAAATAAATAAATAATTATTTAAAAAAATTCAGTGTATTTGCTTTTCATTAAGTTGTATGACTACGTGTAATAGGTTGCTTTTTCCCAAAAAATTGTTTATTTAATTATTATTATTATTTTAAAATTTGCTACAGGGCACATGCACTCACGAGAGAGAAAGTGAGACAGCAAGCTGCCAGGTCCAGGACTCACACTGCAGTTGGCTATGTGAGAGTCCAGTGCCTTAACCACCACAACACTTGCTGGTCTCTGTACGATAGGATATTGTTTGCCTTAAATCTTCAGCTACATCACATTGGAGCCCAAATTAGGATAGTGCATTTCTTTTAAAAAATAATAACAACAGGCACCAGCAGTTGGTGTAATGGCTATGTTGCTGGACTCCCACGTAGTTGACTGTGGTTTGAGTCCCGGACCTGGTGGCTTAAACTCACTCTGGGCGCATGTGCGTGCATGGCCAAGATCGCGAGAGGAGAATGGAGAAGAAGGGATTGAGGCGTAGCCATCCCCCCTGGGGGGGTGATTTCTCACTTTCTGTCTCTCTGTCTCTCTCTCTGTCTTTCTGGCGAGCGCACAGGCCCTATAGCAAAAACCTCTCAAAAAAAAAAAAAAAAAAAAAAAAAAAAAAAAGAAAGAATAATAACAAATACAATTTTAAAAATTAACTATGTGATTTCTGTCTCGCTCGAAAAGACAAGAGACTACCTCAACTTGATGTTCTCAATTCTCTTAATAACAAAAATCATGATAGATAGATTTCAAGTTGTTCAAGGCTACCCTTCTTGAGGTCCTTAAAGCTATTTAACTTGAGGTACTTTTTTTTTTTTAATGTTTGCTGTAGGATGCATACATTTGCCAGAGAGAGACAGAGAGAGAAAGTGAGAATGCACCCCCCACTGGAGATGGCCACACCACAATCCCTTTTCCTCCATTCTCTTCTTGGGATTTTGGGTATGAACATATACATGATTGGCTTGTTTTTCAATCTGCTGGGTCCAGGACTCAAACTGCACACTATGCCATGTGGGATCCAGTTGTTTTAACCATAGTACCACTAATTGACCCATGAGGTACTTTTTATCTTATTTATTTATTTACTTATTTTAAGAGAGATTTTTGCTCTAGGGCATAAAAATAGAGTATGTTCACCAGAGACACAGAGGGAGAGAGAAAGTGAGAAGTCACCCCCCCCCCCCCAGGGGTTGGCCACACCACACCCCAGTCCGTTCTCCTCCATTCTCCTCTTGGGATTTGGGCACGCACTCACACATGTCCGGCATGAATTTCAAGCCTCCAGGTCTGGGACTCAAACTGCGGTCTGCCCTGTGGGAATCTAGCGCCTTAATCACTATGCCACCTGCTGGTCCCTTGAGGTGCTTTTTAAATATATGTATTTGTGGGCTCTGCCTTGTTAAGATCTAAGATGTTCTGTCCTCAATTTACATTTCAGTAATTCAGAATTCTGAACCCTTCTGCCTCCTCCTTCTGAATTTTTTATGGTCAACCAAACATATCCGGATGGAATCTGTGATATTTCACCTTTAGAATGTGGGATTCCTTTTGCTGGAGTGGCTTAAAATAATCTCCTCTGTATATTTTCTAGGTCTTAAAAGAGTAACCTGGTCTACAATATACCACCACGCATAACCAAAGGCTCACAGTCTACAATGATGAACAGCCCTTTACCTGCAATCCCATCTTGAGACGTACAGCAGACAAGGCTGCAAGCTTTATATGGATTCTCTCAAGACTGTTCCTGGTATTCTTCCCAGGGAGGGGCTTGTGCCAGGATGATTGCATTTCTCATTTACAACCACTCCCAACAGGGGGCTCGGCATGTAATGACTTCCTCTGCACGTAGTAGGCACTCTGTAATTGTCCCTGGGACTTTGGCCACTAGTTTGTCCTCCCCAGGGTATAATAGGGAGAGATAATCATCACATGTGGGCTGACAGCCCTTCAACAGAACAGCATGGCGCCCCCCCAGATCCTGCCTGTGGAGGTGGCTCCTAGGAGCTCTGCCTCTCAGTGTGGTGAGCCCACTAATCTGTAAGGAGGGGCTGCACTGAGAGCCACCCTCCCACAGGGCACCGCCCGCCAGGCCCTCTGCCCGTCCCCCATCTCCTTTCTCTGACAAAGTACAGAATATCAATAGCATTTCGGCTTAGAAAGTTCAAGGGTCAATCTTCAAGGTGCTTAAGGCAGGGGCAACTCCCCAGAGACTGGAAGGCCAACCTTCACTCAATAGCCAGGCCGTGTCCTTGGGGTGCATGACAGTAACAGCATCTCCAAGTAAACAGAGGCCTCCCCGTGTGAAAGCTCCAATGCTCCTCATGCTAATTAAACAAACCAATGATGGTAATTAACTGGCACAAAGGTTTAAATGCCTGTGAATCAGAATGAAGGAGGTTACCGGGTAGCTTCTACACAATTATCCCGGTATGAAATGGATTTCCAGACAAGATCACGCTAAAATGTTTTGATCACGTTAAAACGTACATAGAGTGAGGTTCGTAGGATTGATAAACCATCGGCCTTATCCTCAGGCTCTTGAAGACAGGAAATACTAGAAAGACCCAAAGAACGAGAGAGAAACATGAACCAAAACAGTTTTGAAATCCACTACAGTAACAGGCTGTTGTGGGGTGTCACTTTTTCATCACTTGAGCTGTAATAATGAGAGAGATTTCGTTTCAGCGAAGGTCACCTTGACTTTAGGAATGAAACAAGGCCTGAATGATATGCTAATTAGGACAGATCTCTTTGAAAACTGCCTAAATGGCTGAATATATACTTAAGAAAAAAAAAAAAAAGTCCTGTGGTTAAAATAGTTTGCACCAAGTTCTCGCTTTTTGTTTTCTTCCTAAGGAGAGTTGGTTGGTCAAGTTGATCCCTTGTTGTTGAAATTCAATCAAGGGCATTAAAGTGTAAACCAGTTGGAAAAACAAAGAGCTTTAGGGAAATTAGTTGCTTCAACAACAACAAACAAGCACTCGGTAATCTTCTTAGAGAAATTAATGAAAGAAAAACCCCCTTCAATTTGGGAGGAGAATGATCCCCGGCTCTCAAAGCACAGGCCTGGGAGGTTTAGAGAGAAGGTGCGAATGAAGAAAGCAGGATTAAATCGGACTTCAATGAGAACACAAAGAAATTGGGGGGATCTAAGAGCACAGCGCACCCATTTTCAGATGGAAGAGTATTTTGGAGGGCCAATGGGTCCTAATCCCTTATGCAAATCTCCTCAGATTGAAGTTTGCCTAAGTGTTTTATTTCTTTGCATACAATTACCATGTGAAACTCTGAAATGCTAGACTACTTCAAAGAAGCCCTCCTTGTCTAGAAGCATCTAGAATTATCCAGCATTCTGCATTTAGCAGTCTTTCCAAGTTTTCTGATACTCTTCATATTTCAAAATCTCAAGGTCCTTGCAAACACCAGAAAACAAAAATGAAAATAAAAACAACCATCACCAGACAAATAAGGTCAACAAATAAACCACCCTCCTGGGTCAATACAGTCCAGAGTTATCTTCTTTCTATTGGCTCTAAGCTAACAAGCGTATCTCCTATTTCTCTTCCAATTTGATCATCTTTTCCTAGGCTCCCCCCCTTTTTAAAAAAAAGTATTTATTTATTGAATTCCATTTGTTATTATTATTTTTCATTTGATCAGAGAGACAGAGAGAGAGAAAGGGAAAGTGAGAAAGCAAACTGCCAAGTCTGGTACTCGAACTGCGGTCAACCATGTGAGAATCCAATGCCTCTAGCCACCATGGTACCTGCCAACCCCTGCCCTTTTTAATATAACATTAACATTGAAATCCTGAACAGTGAGCAGTGGTTTTAGAGTATTTGGAAATAATCTCTAATTTACAGAAAAGTTACAGAATAGTAATAAATAAATAAATAAATAAATAAGCAGTACAAAGAACAGCCTAACCTCTTGAGCTATTCAGCTACTGTTAATGCTTCATCACATTGCTTTTTCATTTGCACATGTGACACACATATGTATACACGTGCACACACATGTGTGCATAAAACAAAGTTGCTTCTCTAGAGCACTTACAGGTAAATTAAATATCTCAAGTTAGAGACCTTTGGATACTTCCATGAGGATTTCCTAGGAGCTGGTACATCTCTTACCTAGACACAATGTAGCTATCAACTTCAGTAAAAGTGTAAAAGTAACTTTGATAGGATACATTTTATCTAATCTGTCATTTGTGTTTTCCTTTTATCAGTTGACTCAGTCATGTTCATTTCCCCCTAGGGTCTATGCCTTTTCTGGGATTGAATAATGTTTTTTAAATTACATAAATTTTCAATGTTTGGATGTTTTTAGTAAAAAAGAATATATTCCATAAATTACTATAGTGCTTAATTTAAATACCCAAAGTTCAAATTTTTGCCAGCATTTATAGTGGATGTATGTGGAACCCTAGACTCAAGGAATTATAACAACAATAATCCTTTATTGATCATTTACTGTGTGTCTGGCACTCTGCTAAGTGATTTACAGGAATTACACTTTTTTTTTTTTTTTTTTTTTTTTTAATTTCGCTATCGGGCATAAACAGAGTTAGGAGTGAGGGAGTGAGGAAAAAAAAACACATCCTAGGAGGGATGGCCATGCTGCAATCTTTCTCTTCCATTTCTCCTCTCAAGATTTTAGGCACACATGCACATGCACCCTGTTTGTGTATGTGTGTTTAAGAATGTTTTATTTATTATTATCATTATTATTATTTAATGTGACCACAGAGAGACAGAGAGAGAGAAGGAAAGTGAACTCGAACCCCGGCCAGCCATGTGAGAGTCCAGCACCTTATTCAGCAAACTACCTGCTCCCCACCCCCACCCCCATGTTTTTTAAACTTCCCAAGAATCCAACTGCCTTAACCACCATGCTCCTGGCTGGCCCCTACGTGACTTATCCTTATGATCACCTGCTCCTGGGACCAGCAAATAGTATAATGGTTACATCGCTGGACTCCCACGTAGGTGACCAATTCGAGTCCCACACCCTGTGACTTAAACTCATGATTAAATTTACTCATGTGCGGGACCAGCAGTTAGCGTAATGGCTATGTCGCTGGACTCCCACGTAGTCGACCGCGGTTCGTGTCCTGGACCCGGTGGCTTAAACTCACACCGGGTGTGTGTGCGTGCGTGCCCAAGATCCCAAGAGGAGAATGGAGGAGAAGGGATTGCGGCATGGCCATCCCCCTGGGGGGTTTCTCGCTTTCTGTCTCTCTGTCTCTCTCTGTCTGTCTGATGAGCACATGCGCCCTATAGCAAAAACCTCTCAAAAAAAAAAAAATTTACTCATGTGCATACATGCCCAGAATCTCAAGAGAAAAATGGAGAAGGTGGGATTGCAAAGTGGCCATCCTCTTGGTGGGGTGATTTCACACTTTCTGTCTTTCTGTCTCTGTCTCTCCAGTGAGTGCCAGCATCCTATAGCAAAAATCTCTCTCCAAAAAAAAACAAACAAAAACAAAAACACCCTTTCCCCCAGGCTGTCCTCTTCTCTCAGACACAGAATGAAAGGACCTCCGGTAAGTGCAGGATCCCCTTCCCATTGCTCTGGACAGTCTCAGCCTCCAAATCTAAGTTCTCCAGGCTTTTACCTCCAACGTCAGGGGTCACTCCCTCCACCCAGCCCTGTCCCAGCAGCCTCCTTGCACACGCGTGCCCAGGTGTGCATCACACACACGCGTGCCTACCAGCCGTCTCCAGCAGTCTCTGGCTCGCTGTGCATCTCCAGACGAGTCCCTGAAGCCTCTGTGCTTTTCCTGCCTCAGCCAGTCCAGAAATTGATGAAGCAGAGGTTTTCAAAGGTAGGAGGGATCTGTCTTCCGATGAAGCGATGTGTCCCAGAAGGCTGTGGAAATTGTGGTGGCTGTGGTCGTGGGGGGTGGGGAGAGCAGTGTGGGGATGGCATTCAGATCCAGGCTCACTGGGATTCACTCAGCACCAACCTAGGCACGATGGGAGTTCGCAGGTAGGAGGGAGCTAGAAAGGAGCGGGCAGGGGACAGGGGAGGACAGCAGGGTGTGTTCCAGAATGAGAGATGTACACAGGCAAAGGCCCAGAAGGGGCATCTTCTGGGCTAACTCAGAGATCATGGGCAAGTCTAAGGTGGCTGCGGCCCATGAGGAGGAGTGGTTGGGACAGAATACGAAGAAGGGACTAAGGGGCTTGCAGGGACAAGCATGCTGATGCCTGCGATGTGAGCAGAGGGGTGACTCCAGTCCGCTTGGAGCACTGGGCCAGAGCAAGCCCTGGGGGCAAGCAAGAGGTCTTCGAGGGAGGAGGGAAGAAGGGAGGCAGAGAGAGAGGGGCAGGGGATGGCAGCCATGCTAATAATTATAGAGTTGTTTCTGCTCTCCACTCTAGATTAGAAAGTCATTTATTCGGGGCTGGCAGGTGGTGTGGTGGTTAAGGGCCCAGGACTCCCACATGGTCGATCACGGTTCGAGTCCTAGACCTGGCGACTTCCTTTCTCACTTTCCCTCACTCTCACTCTCTTTTTGTCCTTCTCTGGTCAAATTATAAAATAATAAACAAATAAAGTTTAAAAAAATTCTAAAACAATTTTTTAAAAAAGTCATTTATTAATTCTCTCTATATTATGCCAGAGAGCACATGTGTGCACATGACAGAGACAAAAAGAGCAAGCACCCCCCAAAGGGGTCTGGTCACCCCCACAATCCTTTTTTCCTCCTGTTCTCCATCCCATCGGGATACTGGGCCAGGCATGAGTTTTGAGCTGGGGCCAGGACTCAAACCCTGGTTGGCACGTGGGCTCTGGCTTCCCAGGGCAGTTAAGGATGGTGCTCCGGGGCTGCCCCGGGTATATTGTCCGAGCACATTCTATACACAGGCACCAGCTTAAGGTCTAGGAGATAGGAGCAGATAACACAGACACTTCCACTTGGTAGGTGCTAGGAAGAAAAAGAAAGCACCGTCGGGAAGAGAACGTAGCGTGATATGGATGTGGCATGGCTATTCATCTGGGAGAGCCAGGGAATGCCGCCCCCACCCCCGGTGAGGCAGCACTGGGCACAAAAAGGGTAGTCTAGGCAGAAAACTTGGCAAGTGCAAAGGCACTGAGGCGAGAGTGTGTGTGGTGCACGTGAGGCCCTGCAACGGGGCCTCCAAGGGCGGCACGTTGAGAGGGAAAGGCCGGGTGTGGAGATAACAGACATAGCGGGAGAATAGCCTGGGGCCTGGAAGATCACGGTGAGCACACCGGCTTTTACTCTGAGTGACACAAGAAGCCATTGGAGGATTCTGGGGAGAGGGATCCTTTCAAAGGATACAGTGTAGGGACCAGCAGTTAGCGTAATGGCTATGTCGCTGGACTCCCACGTAGTCGACCACAGTTCGAGTCCCAGACCCGGCGGCTTAAACTCACGCCGGGCGCGTGTGCGTGCGTGCCCAAGATCCCGAGAGGAGAATGGAGGAGAAGGGATTGCGGCGTGGCCATCCCCCCTGGGGGGTGATTTCCTGCTTTCTATCTCTCTGTCTCTGTCTGTCTGGCGAGCGCACGCGCCCTATAACAAAAACCTCTCCAAAAAAAGAAAAAAAAAGAAAAAAAAAAAAAAAAGGATACAGTGTAGAAGCAGGTAGAGGGACCAGCAGGTGGCATGGTGGTTAAGGCACTGGACTCCCACATGTCCAACCCCTGTTCAAGTCCCAGACCTGGCAGCTTGCTTTCTCATTTGCCCTTTCTCTCTCTCTGACTCTCTCTGGTGAGTGCACATGCCCTGTAACAAATGAAATAATAATGATGATCATGACAAATAAAATTAAATAATAAAGAAGAAGCATGTGGAAACCAGGATGCTAGCTGGGAGGATATTACAATAATCCAGGCTAGGAGTGGTGGCTGTGTTTTGGAGGTAGAAAGTCCATGATTTGCTGGGACCAGCAGTTAGCGTAATGGCTATGTCGCTGGACTCCCACGTAGTCGACCGCGGTTCGAGTCCCAGACCCAGTGGCTTAAACTCATGCCAGGTGCATGTGCATGCGTGCCCAAGATCCCGAGAGGAGAATGGAGAAGGGATTGCGGCGTGACCATCCCCCCTGGGGGGTGATTTCTCGCTTTCTGTCTCTATGTCTCTGTCTGTCTGGTGAGCGCACGCGCCCTATAGCAAAAACCTCTCCAAAAAAAAAAAAAGTCCATGATTTGCTGACAGACTTGAACATGAGCTATGACAGAAAAGTCAAAGATAGTTTTAAAGTATTAGGCCTGGGCAACTGGGGACAGGCTTGTCATTTACAGAGGTAGGGAAGGTGCCAGCGATGGTTTTGGCTAGAACTAGAGATGAGTGTAGAAATTCATCAGACATTCACCTTGAAACACAGAGAAACCCTTCCTGGATATGTGAGTGACAATAGTGTGCATCTCTCCTAGACTCTGATATTAAGAGTATTTTGGAGGGGCCAGCAGGTGGCATAGAGATACAGGTGCTGATCTCTCACATGGTTGATTTCAGTTCGGGTCCCAGACCCGGCAGATTGAAACTCATGCCGAGTGTAGGCGTGCCAAAAATCCTGAGAGGAGAATGGAGAAGGGATTGCAGCATGCCCATCTCCCCCTGGGAGGTGAAATCTCACTTTCTGTGACTTTATCTCTTCAGTGAGTACACATGCCCTATAGCAAAAATCTCTCTCTCTCAAGAAAAAGAGCATTTTGGAGATGAATATTCTATTGCCCACCTTCACCATCCTCACTCCCTTGAAAGTAAATTTCTTATGAGGGGTTTTCTTCTTATCTTGCTGCATGTCCAAGGTCATGGAGAAATCGGGTCAATGAGTTAGAATCTCTGACTCTTCGGTGTTGAGCTTCACACGTGAGGTCTTGGCCTTTGGTGTATAGACAGAGATCCAGGTACATGGACATTGGTTCACACGAGAAATTACAGGGCAAAATGCAGTTCACACGCTAAGTTTTGCGGGAGATGTTAGTGGATAACACTGCCCTAGACAATCCTTTGTCACTGAGAGTATGAATGGCAATTCCTTATCAACAGGCAGCAAGCGAGCGTGCTGTTTTCTGGTACTCATTTCAGAAGTGCCCTGTGTTGGCAGGTGTGTGTGTGTGTGTATGTGTGTGTGTGTGTGTGTGTGTGTTGGGTGTGGACTGTGCAGAAATCAAGTGGGAGGTGGGGAGTTATCCCTGGGTTTTGCCAAAAGTGACCTTTCACCTTTCATTCATTGCCCTGGTAGAGATCATTCTGCTTTCTCAGCTTGCTGGATTTTCAATCCCTTCTTGTTCCCAGAAACCATTCAGTGACCACCACTACATTCGATTGTGCTTTGGTGCTCCTTGGTTGACAACAGAAGCTTCTGGGCCAGGGTAGCTGTGCAGTTCTCCTGGTCTTACTCTGCCCTTCCCACAAAGTGGGTAAGAGGAGCAGACCCTGGAGCCAGAAGACCCAGGCTGGAAGTTTAGCTTCCCACTCAGCTGTGTGACCTTCGGCCCATTGCGGACCATCTCTGGACCTCAGTGTCTTCATCAGTAAAACGGGAACAGTGATGATCAGACCTAGCCACTGGATTGTAGCAAGGTTATGATAGACGTGGAGCCACTGCTGGTCTGTGTGACACCTGAGTCTCTCCGAGGATACTGCCCTGCACCACCAAGTCAATGGCTCCTCAATGAGCAGAAAGCAGACTGAACGGCAGCCTCCTTTGGCCTCTCCTGGGCATCTTTGGCCGACTATCCTCTGCCCAAACCATTCACTCAGGCCTTGGAAATCCAACCACAGCAGCCTTAGAACACGGTATATGGCTGACAAGTATTTGCCTGCATTGCTAAGTTGCTGAGTGTTGTTAGGCCAGTCCTGGCTCCAGACTTAACACTCATGGCAGCTTTCTGTCTGGGGTACCCCCTTTCCCCTACTTTCCATGGCCTGAGCACACACACACCCCCCACCCCGCCCCCTGCCCCAAGCCTCTTTTTTGAATTCAAACACTCCAAGCTTCAGACCTCCCTTCCGTTGGCTCTCCAGGTGGGGGTGGGGAACATGGCTATGAACCACGGAAACTGCCAACTACCTGGTAGCAGCTGGTGGTATTTCTGAACTTGTAAAGAAGGGAAACTAATTTTCTCAGTTCCAGAAAATGGCTTGAGGCCTCCTAAGTGCCCCCTTCAGCCAGGCAGCTGGAGCAGGCTGGGGAGAGAGTCGCGCTGCGTGGGCTTCCCGAGGACCAGATGGGCAACACGGCTCGTTCTGTGGCGACACCCGCCCTGCTTGTCATCCCCAATCATACTTGCTCTAATCCGTGTTTTAATTTACTCTGCCGGTGCAACCCCTGTGCTGCCAGGGCGGTCCTTGGGGCCCCCTCATTCCTGCTGCTGATGACAAGGCGTATGCAAAAGGCACAATTATTCACCCACCAAGGTGACAGAGAAGGCCTCTGCCTGGGAATAGGTTTCCAGCTTCCAGCATTTTCATGTCAGTCGCTGAAGCACTTTGCAGTTTGCAAACAATTCTGTGGAGACCTGTTTTCTTTCTTTCTTTTTTTTTTTTTTTCAAAAAAGCATTTTGATCATAGCAAGGGATGAGGCTTCAAGTGGTGGACGGGCTGGTGGCCATTGATTCCGAAGGCCCGTCTTAAGAAGGGCCGCCGCTCACACTCCTCCTATCGGCTGGATTATTGGATCTTTTTTTTTTTTTTTTTAATCAAATAAGATTCTCCTCTCCCTTCTTCTCCTCCTCCTCCTCCCACCTCCCAACCCCCGCCTGTTTGGCCTCAAACAAAGGGAACTATGTCAAGCCTGCTCTATTAATTCGTACAGATTTGGCATTGTTTATGTTCTCATGTGGACCGCATTCCAAAGCACCAAAATAAAACAGCTCGAGTGTAGCTTTCAGCTCCCAAGCCCATGATGTATTTCATTTGCTACGGTCCGAGCCACGTTAACAATGCCTTTCATTTTCTTATGGCCTAAAATGATTTTCTTTCTGTGAGGGCCATTTTGAGAGGGAGAGGCTGGGAGAGACAGAGAGAGAAAGAAGGGGGAGGAAGGGAGAGAGAGAGAGAGAGAGAGAGAGAGAGAGAGAAAGAGAAAAGAAAACCACTTCTCCCTCCTTTTCAGGGTATCATTTGCAATTTAAAGCCAACCTAGGGAGTGCTGGAACAATGGCTCTGCCCATAAAATGGTCCCCGGCCAGGGGCCGCATGCCAATGAGGGTGATGTTGAGCTATTTAGCTCTTTGTCCTTCCATAATATCTACTTAATGCAGTTCAATGGCAGAGGATTGTTAGTGGCATTAAGGATTCTATTAAGTTCTTCCCAAAGCCCTGCTAGTCTCCTCCAGCTGTGGAGACACAGGAACTTTCAGCTGTGCCTGGGATAGAACTTTCCGGAAAGCACCTCTGGAAAATGGGTCTTTTTCCAGTCTAAGAAAGATTCCCCCTCTGATTTCAGCTCTGTGACCGCAGCACCCTGCCCAGAAACAGCTACTTGTGACTAAGTGGGTGGTGTTCTCAAGTTCCGGGAGCTCCCTTCTCACCTCCTATCAAACACATAAAATGCTTCCCCATCTCCCATGAAATGTAATCGTCTTTACTCCAAAAATCTTTTCCGAAAGCATTTTTAGACATTTTTTTTCCTCATTTTCAGTTCTACTTTTGTGGAAATAAATGATCCATTTGGTTCTTCTGATTTATTCTTCATTGGTCAGACAAGAGTCCAACTTCAAATACAATTCTAGCCTTTGAATATCCCATACACATTTTGTAAGTTTGACTTTGCTGTTTTTCTTTTAATATTTTTTCTTAAAACAAATGATAGCTTTGTTTTTAGGAAGGGGTCCATTCCACAGACCCTCAAAAAATGGATCTTGGGGGCTGGCTGGTGGTGCCGTGGTTAAGGCTGCTCATCCCACATGGTTGACCATGTGTTCAAGTCCCTGGTGGCTTAAAAAATACACTTAAATCTTCCTCTCTCTCGCTCTCTCTCTCTCTCTCTCTCTCTCTCTTCTCTCTCTAGTTATCCAGGAGCTCCCACACCTACTAGTAAAATCTGGGGGGGAAAAAAAGGGTCTTGGACCAATAGGTGCAATGACTTCATGACTTCTACCTACAAAAAGTTTGCCTGATTCTGAACGTTTTTCTTGTCAAGTATTATTCTTGTTAAGTCAGCTGGCAAGCCCCACTGGCAGCCTTTAAATCTTTATTTAACACTCACACCACTTCATGGGACTTTGCGAGACCAAACAGGGCCGTGTGGCTGGCTTCACATTTTCAGAGCCTAGCACCGTACCTGGCACTCAGGGATACCCACCCTCTCCTCTCACAAGATGACCCTTGTTTAACAAGTGCTAGAGTAATCTCGCTAGGAAAAAAGTCTTCTCCTCTTGCCTTGAATCCCAGTTCTTTCTTGGGCCAACTCCATCCGAGCAGACTCTCGGGGGTTAGCGAAGGGGCTCTTGTCTGTTGCAGCAGGAGGGATCCTAGGCAAAGCAGCCCCTGCCCTGATACTCATGGTATCCTTGAGTTGGCCGCCTCTGGGACAGTGGCCCGGAGTGGGCAGAGAAATGGATGCGAGGGGGTGGAGGCTGCCCGAGAGTGAGCCGGGAGGGGAAGGGGCCACACCGGGATTTCACACAGTTGGCTTCAAGAGGCCATCACTAAGCTGCCTTTTCAACCATGGTGAACCCCGTCCATCTGGCCACCCTAAAACTCTGTTAGCTTGTTCCCCTTGCCCAGGGCTGATTGGGCCTCGTCAAGCAGAAGTAACGCCATCAATGGTGTAAACCCCGGCCACTTGAGGGTATTACATTTCATTTCATGCTTGACTTCATCAAAACTGGGGAAATGAAATGTACACCTTTTTGATGTTCTTTTCCCTGCTGTTTAAAGAGAAGAATCTTAACCCATTTGATCTCACATGCACCCGGTAAATGACCAAATATGCCAAGCTGTCAAAAGCAGAAGGCGGCCAGTTGCCAGGGTGTGTTGGGCCACTGGGAAAGCACTTAATGCAGGCGAACTTTGGTTTGGAACCCAGGGTCCTGGCTGCAAATGCAGCATTGCCCCCAGCGAGGCTGCAGTTCCCAGCCGTCGGAAAGAAAAGGGAGGTTGCCCCTGTAAACACGTCGAGCTGTGGAGCTGCAATTTCGAAGAGGAGCACAGGCCAGCTTCTACGCGAAGACCCTTGTTCCAGCGAGTCTTTCTCTCAAGTATCGCTTTCTCCTTGGGTCTTCCCGTCCCCCCCTTGTACTGCTTCATAGGGGACCTGGTTCCATGGTGGTTAAGGTAGCTAGATGCCGCATGGCCAATCTCATGGTGCAAGTGCTGGATCTGGTGACTTGAAAAATAGACCCGGGGGACCAGCAGCTAGCGTAATGGTTATGTCGCTGGACTCCCATGTAGTCGACCGCGGTTCACGTCCCGGACCCGGTGGCTTGAAACTTACTCTGGGCGTGTGCGTGCGTGCCCAGGATCCTGAGAGGAGAATGGAGGAGAAGGGACTGAGGCATGGCCATCCCCCCTGGGGGGTGACTTCTCGCTTTCTGTCTCTCTGTCTCTCTCTATCTGTCTGGTGAGCACACGCGCTCTGTAGCAAAAAGCTCTCCAAAAAAAAATAGACCTGGCATGCTTTTGTGTGGGTGGCCAATACCCCCAAAGAAAAGAAGAAGAGACAGAATTGTGGGTGACCATTCCCCATGGGAGGATGCTTTCTCACCTTGCTGGACTCCCTCTCCGGTGAGCACATACACCCCCTAGCAAATTAAAAGAGAAAAAAAAAGGAGGGGGGAGTTCTGGGGCCAATTCCATGGACTGGGGATTAAGACAGCCAGATCTCAGTTCCCCTAGTCCTAGTTCCTGCTCATTCGGTGAGGCTGGGGAAAGGTGTTGGGCTGCCTGTCAAGAGTCGATGGGATGGCTGGGACCAGCAGATGATGTAATGGCGATGTTGCTGGACTCCCATGTAGTTGACCATGGTTCAAGTCCCGGACCCGGAGGCTTAAACTCACCGGGTACGTGTGTGCACGTACCCAAGATGCCAAGAGGAGAATGGAGGAGAAGGGATTGTGGCATGACCATCCCCCCTGGGGGGTGATTTCTTGCTTTCTGTCTCTCTGTCTCGCTCTTTCTGGTGAGCACACATGTCCTACAGCAAAAACCTCGCCAAAAGAGAGAAGAGAGAGAGAGAGAGAGAGAGAAAGAGAGAGAGAGAGAGAAAGAGAGAGAGAGTTGATGGGCTAGTAGTGAGAATACAAGCATGCCAGGCTTGGAGTCCTAAGTTCAGAGTCAATTGAAAGGGATATAATTGTCTATCTAGTTGGGTGGTGTTCAACATCTTTGTATATCAAATCACCAGAAAGGGATGCTTATTAAAAATCCCCATACCCAGGGCCAGCAGGCGGCATGATATTTAATGTGCTAGATTCTTTTTTTAAATAATTATTTAATTTTATTCATTGTCATTGTTTTACTTTATTCTTTTGAAGTTGACCAGCAAGAGACAGAGAGAGAGAGAGAGAGAGAGAGAGAGAGAGAGAGAGAGAGAGAGAAGGAAAGTGAGAAAGCAAGCTGCCAGGTCCGGGACTCAAACCATGGTCAGCTATGTGGAAGTCCAGCTGCCTTAACCACCATGCCACCTGCCAGCCCCAGTGTGCTAGATTCTCACATGGCCAACTGTAGTTCTAGTTCCAGATCCAGTGGCTTGAAAATCATGCCAGGCTCATGTGCTTGCGTGGCCAAAATCCCAAGGAGAATGGAGGAGAAGGGATTGTGGCATGGCCATCCCACTGGGGAGTGATTTCTTACTTACCCTCTTTATCTCTCTGTCTTTCTCTGGCAAGTGCACGTGCCCGATGGCAAAAACCTAAACAAAACAATAGAAAAATACCCATGCCCCAGGTTTAAGTTGTGCAGTATTATCCTGCTTGGTCAGGAGGCCTTCCAACCTGGGAATTTCTACCAGGCTTCTCTGAAGATCCAGAAATGCCTCCTGGATAGGCTCCTACCCAACCAGACTTACCTGCCACTTACTCACTAGTGAGAGTCATATTGATTCTCTGAGCCTGGGTGTCATCATCTTTGAAAGGAAAATAAGAAACATCTGCTTCTCCTAGGGCAAGATTTTTTTTTGCGTATGGAGATTACTTCTCCATAAGAACCCATCATCCAGCTTGGAGCCAAAAGTTTAAACCGAGACCTCCTAGCCAGGAGACAAGTTTGCCAGAAAAGAAAATTGGAAAACATTGGGGTACGTCCATGCAATGGAACACTATGCAACCATCAAAAATGGAAGCGGCATCTGTAGGGACTGGCATGGAAAGATGGCTATGATGCAAAGTGAGGTCAAACCAAGGAGTCTCCATAACTCACAGAGCGTGACGTTGTTTCGTACCTGTATTCACATGTTTGGGCTTGGAGACGGGCACTGAATTCTGATCTGGACTCTGTCACTTAATAGCTTGATGACATGGGAGTCATTTACCTTCACTCTTGCCTCACTTCCTTCTCTGTAAGATAAAGATGACACCAGTATAGACTAGCCATATATGATTGTTATAAAGATGAAATGAGGTGGACCAGCTGGTGGCGTGGAGATTAAGGCTGCCGGTCCCAAATGGCCAACTGTGTGGTTTGAGACCCAAAGTCGGTGACATAAAAAACACGTAAGGTACATGTACAGGCATGTCCAAAATCTGAGAGGAGAATGTAGGAAAAGGGACTGTGGCATGGCCTTTCCCCCTGAGAAGAGCTTTATTATTTTCTCTGTCTCTCGCTGTCTCTTTCCAGCAAGCGCACACTCCTATAGCAAAATTAAAAAGAAAAAAGAGCAAATGAGTCAATACAGCGTAAGAGTCTCAGCACAGGCTTGTAGGAGACACCCAGTCAAATGTGCATTGTTATTCGTTTCACAGAAGTATTTTAAAAAGGAGACAGTGGGACTGGTAGGTGGCATGGTTGTTAAGGGTGATGAACTCCCACATGGCTGACCACGGTTCAAATCCCAGACCTGGTGGCTTGCTCTCTCACTTTCCATCTCAATCTCTCTCCTTCTCTCTCTCTCATTCTGTCCTTCTCTAGTCAAATTAAAATAAATAAAGTTGAATTAAATAGTTCTTTTTTAAAAAGGAGACAGTATACGCACCATGGTCAGCTTTCATTTCTGCATCATGTAATTACAAAACAAACTTAAGAAGTAGGACTTTTTTTTAAAAAAAGAATTATTTATTTAATTTTATTTATTATTATTATTATTATTATTTTAATTTGCTATAGGGCATGATTGCTTGCCAGAGAGAGAAAGAGATAAAGAGCAAAAAACAAGTGAGAAAGCTAGAGCCGCCAGGTTCAGAACTTGAACCACAGTCAGCCATGTGGGAGTCCAGCACCTTAACCACCAGGCCACCTGCTGACTCTTTCTTTTTTTTTAAGGGAGAAAAAGGAAGGCTTTTGTGAGGAAAAATGTCCAAAATGTATTGCGGAGGTGAAAAAGCGAGCTCTCCAGCGGTCGGCATGGCATGAGCTCATATTTGTCTGTACTAATGAAATGTGGGTATGCGAGAGAGAAAAGTCTGCAAGCCAGTGGGTCAAACTCTTCTCAGGGTTTGATTCAAGAGCAGGACTGAGGTGAGGCAAGCAAAGTACCTAGGTCACAAAAGATGCCTTTGTATGACTTTTAAGAGTCAGCACTCCCTAAAACTGCACCACGCTTGCTTCTGTCCAATCTCATGCCTAAATGAAAGGGTAACATTCTGTAAGTTTTCAGTGACAAACCTCCATATTTCTGGTATCGTTTTAGTTATTTTTGACAATTAACACTTATTTCGGGCCAGCAGGTGGCGTAGTGGTTAAGGGTGCTGGATTCCCACATGGCGGACCACAGTTTGAGTCCTAGACCAGGCAACTTGCTTTCTCACTTTCCCTCTCACTCTCTCACTCTGTCCCCTTCTGGTCAAATTAAAAGAAAAAGAAAGAACAAACGAAAGAAAGAAAGAAAGAGAGAAAGAGAAAGAAAAAGGAAAGGAAAGAAGGAAAAAGAAAGAAAGAAAGTAAAATAAGAATAATAGTTTTTAAAAAACCCACATATTTATTTAACAGGATAAGATAGCCATAAAATACCATGCAACAAAACTAATAATAGTTACTATGATTATTTGACCCTACTGGACCCACTCCTGCCTAGGCCGCAGGGCTCATTAATGTATTCTACAAACAACGCTGACTGCCAGCCCTGCTGGAGCCCTTGCTGTGTGCCAGGCCCTGTGCTGTCATAGGGATTAGCTGTGCTAATCCCCCTAACAGACCTTCCATGTCAGATCTGTTATTATTCCCTCTTAAGATCAGGAAATGGGAAGTTCAGAGACCTCAAGAGACTTGCTCAAGGTTGCACAGCAAGCAAAGCCTAGCAGTGAGATATTTATCCTCTGTGGTCAGACTCCAGAGCCTGTACTCTCAATAGCTAACTTGCTCTGCTCAGACTAGATTTGTCCTTATAATCTTCAGCTGTCCTGCACTGGGGTTCCCTAGACCTTATTATTTTTTCCTGTTAGAGCTGAATGTAGAACCTATATTAGAACCCAAATATCCCACCAAGAAAAATCCCAGTCTCTGCTTCACCTGTGGGCCACACTCATTTTTTTTTTTTTTTTCCTTCCTTTTTTTTGTTCGGAGGCCTCATTTTGGACTTGATAAAAACATTCATAATAGATCATCAAATGCTGATATGTTGCAAAGGACAATGCCTTATTTGTTAAATACAAATGAACATGAACACGGGTCTTCAGTGCCAGAAAGGCAAAGGGGTTTTGACCCAGGCTGAGCCCCAGGAAAGAAAGCTGGGAGCCCCTAAAGGGTCCCGTCTAGGATGGGGATCGTCAGACAGCTCTTGTGTGACAAGATACATAGTTTCTTTTCAGCAACAGGCAGATTATCGGTTACTATAGTTTCCCTAATGCTCAAATACAGCTCAGCCCTAAGCTGAACAGAATAGGTTAAAAGTGCCGAAGTTGGGCCGGGGAAACCACATGTTGAGAATCAGGCACTAAACAAAGCAAAAAGCACATCTCTCTGGGCTTTGATGTCTTTTCTGAGGGATGTAGAGTGAGAAAAACACAACCCGGTGCTCAGGCCAGGGGCTGGATGGGCCCCTGTGACAATGGCCAGCCGAGTGGGAGCTGAGCACAATGCCAAGACAATGTCCCCAATCCCAGGCGTCCCTGGGCATGCCGCTCACAAACACCCCGCTGAAATGGCATTTTAGGCCCTTGGGTCTCTTAGAAAGTTCCTGCCGCTGACCTAGCTAAACCGCCCCGCCTGCCTTTCCAAACCTGGGTCCTTTGACAAGTTCCCTCCAGAGAGGAATTTCTCACTCCAAAACGCCCAAGCTGTCCCCAGCCGCCTACACACAACCACCTTTAACACCATTTTCTGCCTGTGTTGAATTTTCCTCCATCTGCATAAAGATCTTTTCTCCACCTCTGCCAAGAGATAAGCTTTCTCCCCTCGAATAATTCATCTCTGCTCGAAAAATATTGCCTTCCATATCCCTTGGAGGTGACAGTGTGACGTTTTTCATAAACAAGATTAAATTAACCACTATTTATGCCGGCAATGTGGGTTTCTCCTCTTCGGCCCAGATCTGTTTATTTCATTTGGCTTTTTATTTAAATTTCGGGAGCAAGATAAATGGGCTTTCGCATATGGAGATCTCTACCCATTGCCAGCCGGGGCTGTGTCTGGGAAAATAAAAGGGTGTGGGAGATTATGAGAGAAAGAGAGAGAGAGAGAGAGAGAGAGAGGGGGAAAATGCCACTCATGGCGTTCTGAATGTTTTTTGGTGGATGTTGCAGTATTGTGCTTCTGGTTGTCATTAGTTCTTTATAATGTTTCATGAAAAATATCTAATTGTAACAACTGTATTCCTTGAGTGAACATATTCCTTGCATTGAAGCTCTCACAATGGTCATAGGATCACTGTCCTTGAATTTGAGCCCTTTTGTCAGTTGTCAATAGGCTTACAATATGCTGAATTAGCAGGCATATTAATGGGCAGATGCAATAGCAACCATTCTTTCCCCTCAAATCTTCTTATGCAAATACCCCATGAATTCGGTTCAAAGCGCTGCCTTCAAAATGAGCTGAGCCTCCCTCTCAGAAGGGACCCCGGGAGAAAGTGACATGAGAAAAGTTGAGACACTTGTTTTTATAACTGAACATGATCTTGTTATCATAATCTGATACTGGTCACTTGCATGGCCGGCTTGTAGGATTCTTAAACCCTTAACAGAGAGAGATAATCTTGGCCTTTGTAGGAGTGTGGACAGGATCCCGGCGTGCAGGAGAGCCCGGCAGTGAGAAGCACAGTTCGTGCTTTTTCAAACAAAACTTTGCACGATAAAAAGCTTTTATCCTATGATAATCACCGGGCGGATTGCAGAGGTTGTTGGAAAGGCTGGCAAAGGGCAGCGAAGGCGAAGTTTTGAAAAAATGATCATAACGAATTCTTGCGACTACCCTCAATCAGCCTGCGTCAGCTTGCAGGGTCTCTGCAGCAGCTGTAGAGGTTTCAAAGATCCTAAAAGAAAACGAAGTCTTTCTAACGCCTCCCTAGCCCTGGCAGGATCACAGAATGAAAGCTAACCTTTCCACGGCACGAAAAGTGCCAGGTACTTTTACTCAATTCTCAGTCCCTTACACACACGGGCTCACATAATTTTCACCCCATGAAGTAGTTACTATTACTATGTTAAAAGTTTATTTATTGATTTCTTCCAGAGCAAGAGAGATAGAGAGACACAGAGATACACAGAGAACGCCAACAGGGTCTTAACATCATGACCCACTTCCAACCTCTGCCAGCCCTGGCTCACGGGCACAGGCCTGTCTGACTTACTTAAGCAGATCTCTAGACTTGAACCCAGAACCTGCCCATGTGTGTCAGCCCTGCAGAGCAGCTTGTTTTATTTCTGCAGCACCATGTGGCCCAAAGTAGCTACAAGTATTATCCCCATTTTAATAGCCCATTTTACTGATAGGAAAAATGAGGAAAGGGAAATGACATCATTTATCCAGGCACTGAGAAGTTCTTTTCTTTGAGAGAAATTTTTGTTTTATGGAACATGTGCTTGTCAGGGAGACAGAGAAATAAAAAAGTGATAAATCACCCCCCAGGGGGATGATCATGCCACAATCCCCTCTATTCATTCTCCTCAGGAGATTTTGGGCACACACACAACACGCCTGGCATGAGTTGCAAGCCGCTGGGTCTGGGACTTGAACTGCAGACTGCCATGTGGGAGTCCAGTGCCTTAACAGCTATGCCTCCTGCTGGCCCCAGCACTAAGAAATTCTTAAAGGCCCTAGGGAAAAATCTACTGGCAAGCACATTAGCTCATTCTAGTGAGAAATGGAAATTCTCTCAAGAAGACTTTTTTTTTTTTTTTTTCCTTCTACAATTTTGGGTCCGCATGCACACATGCCTGGCATGAGTTTTAAATCACTGGGTCCAGGACTCGAACTGCAGTCAACTACGTGGGAGTCCAGCGATATAACCATTATGCCATCTGCTGGTCCTAACAGACAGCACCTTCAGACTATTTGCTCATATTTACCCATTTATTCACCGAGTGTCAACTCACTCATTCCTCAAGCCCCACTGAAAAGAAAGATGGCTTACACCTTCCATTTTACAGCTGAAGAAATTGGGGCCTAGGGTCAAAGAGCTGAGATGCGGACCCAAGAACTCTGATGCCCATGAAGATGTTCCAGCCACCTGGAAAGGAGGTAGCTGCATTTTCCCTTGTTCTGTCCTGAAATGCCCACTCTTGCCAGATCACCCTAATTCACCTTTCCCTCCCTGAAGACCAGTTTCAGTCTTCTTACTTTGCATCTGTGTTCTTCCTCTCTCTCTTTAAGAGTTTTTGTTTCACTACTTTAATGACCTATATTACCCACTGTGTGTGTGTGTGTGTGTGTGTGTGTGTGTGTCCTATGTGTATAGGAGTGGAGGATGAAGGGGTAAAAAGAGAGGTAGAGAAGAAACAGGATGATTTGCTATTAGAGAGACTGAGAGACCAAGTGACCAAAAGACAAAGAACTTACCCAGGGTTTTGGGTCTGGGTTGACTCTTCCAAGATACCCCAAAGCAAAGGATTTCTCCCTCCTCTGATGTGGGACCTTAAAGTTTTGTTCTCAAAAAGAATAAAAGAACAAAAGGGTAAGATATCTATGTTTTCCATAATATGTAATAATAATAATAACTATCAACGACGGTAAGAACAGTAATGGGCTGTAATAATAGATGCTCCCAGGCATTATGCTAAGGGCTTTATGAAGATTATCTTGGGGACCAGCAGGTGGTGTGGTGGTTAAGGTGCTGGACACTCCCACATGGTCTACCGCGGTTCGAGTACCGGACCTGGTGGCATGCTTTCTCACTTTCCCTCTCTCTCTCTCTGTGTATCTCTCTCTGGTCAAATTAAAATAAATGAATGAATAAATAAAATTAAATAAATAATTATTTTAAAAAAGATTATCTAGGGACCAGCACTTAGCGTTTTGGCTAGGTCTCTGGATTCCCACGTAGTCGACCGCGGTTCAAGTCCCGGACCCGGTGGCTTAAATTCACGCCGGGCACGTGTGCGTGCATGCCCAAGATCCCGAGAGGAGAATGGAGGAGAAGGGATTACGGCATGGCCATCCCCCCTGGGGGGTGATTTCCTGCTTTCTGTCTCTCTGTCTCTCTCTGTCTGTCTGGCGAGCACACGCGCCCTAGCAAAAACCTCTCCAAAAAAAAAAAAAAGAAGAAAAGAAAAAAACAAAACAAAACAAAAAAGAGTATCTAATAGCCATAAATAAGACAATGCAAAGGAAAAAGAAACACAACAAATGGGGAATAAAGTGAAGGGGGCCAGCCAGGTGGAGTGGTAGATAAGCAGCTGGATGCCTACATGGCTAATTGGAAAATTTCAGTCTCGAACCTGGAAGCTTGAAAAGCATGCTGGGATGGGACAGCAGATGGCGTAGTGGTTATGTTGCTGTACTCCCATGTAGTCGACCACGGTTTGAGTTCCATACTCACCAGACGCACCATGTGCGTCTGTGTGCCCAAAATGCCAAGAGGAGAATGGAGGAGAAAGGATTGCAGTGTGGCCATACCCCTGGGGGTGATTTCTCTCTTTCTGTCTCTCTCTGTCTCTCTGGCAAGCACACATGTCCTACTGCAAGAATCTCTCTAAAAAAGAAAAAAGAAAAATATGCTGGGTGCATGTGCATGCCCTAAATCCCAAGAGGAGAGTGGAGAAAACACTGAGGCATGGTCAGTCCCCCCTGGGGGTGGTTCTTCCCTCTCTGTCTCTTTCCAGCGAGCACACGTGTCCTATCACAATAACAAAAACAAACCAACGAAAGAAACAAACCAAAACAAAATGAAGAAATTGTTCAGAACCCAGGTTAGGAGTGGGGAAAACGAATGATGGCCGCTGCAGTAGCCTGCTCAAACTGGCATAACAAAACGCCCCTGACTGAATGGCTTCGACAGTGATTTATTTTCTCATAGTTCTAGAGGCTGAAAGTCCAAGATCAGGTACCATCAGGGTCGGTGTCTGGTAAGGCTGCTCTTTCTGGCCAGCAGAAGGTTAGCTTCTCGCTGTGCTATGTCCTTACGTGGCCCTTCCCCTGTGCACACACAGCAGGGGAGAGAGAGGGGAAGAGAGTGTCTCTGGTGTTTCCTTCTTTTCCTATAAGGACACAGGTTGGATGAGGGTCCCACTCTTATGACCTCATTTGACCTTCATTATCTCCATAAAGGCCTGTCTCCAGACACAGTCACATTTGGGGTTACGGCTTCAACATAAAAATTCTGAAGGAAACGCACTTCAGTCCATAACCAAAGGAGAAGCTGGGAACACTTTTTGAAAATGGTAGTATTTGAATCAAGCTACAAATGAATGAGTCTCAAGAAGTTATAAACAGGCAGACTGGCTTTGCTTTGTCTGCAGTCTTTTCAAAATAGAGAGAGTGGGATCAGCAGTTGGCGTAATGGCTATGTCGCTGGACTTCCATGTAGTCGACCACAGTTCGAGTCCCGGACCTGGTGGCTTAAACTCACGCCAGGCATGTGTGCATGCATGCCCAAGATCCTGAGAGGAGAATGGAGGAGAAGGGATTGCGGCGTGGCCATCCCCTCTGGGGGGTGATTTCTTGTTTTCTGTCTCTCTGTCTCTCTGTCTTTCTGGAGAGTGTATGTGTCCTATTGCAAAAACCTCTCCAAAAACACAAAATAGAGAGAGCAATTGACATCTTCGTTTTCAGCTTCTTTTGAATATTGAAAACATTGGTGACTCAGGACCTGCCTTTCTGATCAGCACCAGCTGTCTGCCTGGGGCTTTCTGTAGGAGTCAAGTTCGCTTTTCCAAAGTCCCTACCACTTCCTCCTGTGCAGGCCCACAATTCTTCATCCAAACCTCAGAGGTTAAATGTATCTGAATTCTCAATTTCCTATTATTATTATTATTAGATTTTTGTTATAGGGTGCGTGTACTCATCAGAGAGACAGAGAGAGACAGAAAGTGAGAAATCACCACCCCAGGGGGAGGTGGCCATGCTGCAATCTTCTCCATTCTCCTCTTGGGATTTTGGGCACACATGCACGTGCACCTGGCATGAGTTTTAAGCTGCTTGGTCTGGGACTTGAACCGTGGTCGACTATGTGGGAGTCCAGTGAAGTAACCATTACACCATTTGCTGATCCCTTAATTTTCTATTATTTTAGGCAGGTAATATGGATGCATATATTCTATACCTTATACTCACCCAGTGAGGTCTGGGAAGTACTCCCATAATTGATCTCACTGATATCTCTATAGTAAAATGTATGCCTATTCATTCAAGCGAGATAAATGAAGGTTTTAAGTAGACTCATCTCTGCTGAGAAGGCTTTGGTGTCAAATAAGATCAGATTTTGCTACAGAGGATTTATAACCACCCCGCAAGTTCTGAAGTCTTTTGGATTTAGGGACTTTAGGGAAGGAATTATGATCCTGTCTTACAACCTGTCTGCTTCACTCACCTGTGCTCTGACCTGAACTTAATGGACATGTGGGTTTTTAAAAAAGAATTATTTATTTAATTTTATCAATTATTATTTATTATTTTTTTAAAACTTGCTATAGGGAACATGCACTCACTGGAGAAAGAGAGAGAGAGAGAGAGAACATGAGAAAGCAAGCCACCAGGTCCAGAACTTGAACTTCTGTTGGCATGTGGAAGTCCAACACCTTACCCTCCATGCCACCTGCTAATCCCTGGACATTTGTATTTTTAACCTCTGTTTTAATAGCTAAAGTATAAAAGATGGTGTCAGGGGTTAGGGGAGAAGGATTTCTAGAAACAAAGTTAGGAATGTGTGGGTATTTTTCAGGGAGCTATCTATGACAGAAGTTTAATCAAACAGATTTTCTTTAAAACAATTTTGGGATAGGGAAACTTATTTCAGAAAATCCTTCAGAGTGAAAAATGCAGGATGTATTAAAATGATATGTGCTTGGAGGCCAGCAGGTGGCGTGGTGGTTAAGGGTGCTGGACTCCCACAAGGCTCACTGTGATTCGAGTCCGGGGGCCTAGCGGCTTGCTTTCTCACTTTCCTTCTCTCTTTCTCTCTGTCCCTCTCTGGTCAAATAAAAATAAAAATAAATAAATAAATAAATAAAGTTAAATAAAACGAATGCTTTAAAAAGAATGATATGGGGAACCAGCAGTTAGTGTAGTGGCTATGTTGCTGGACTCCCACGTAGTCGACCGTGGTTCACGTCCCAGACCTGGTGGCTTAAAACTCACGCCGGGCCGGGCGCGCGTGCCCAAGATCCCGAGAGGAGAATGGAGGAGAAGGGATTGTGGCGTGACCATCCCCCCTGGGGGGTGATTTCTCGCTGTCTCTCTGTCTCTCTGTCTGTCTGGAGAGCGCACGCGCCCTATAGCGAAAACCTCTCCAAAAAAAAAAAAAAAAAAAAAAAAAAAAAAGAATGATATGTGCTATCAAGCCAGATGAAGGAAGCTTAGATACATACAGCTAAGTAAAAGAAGCCAATCGGAAAAGACTATGTACCACATGATTTCACATATATGAGATTCTGGAAAAGGCAAGTCTTTGGATACCTTAAAAAGATCAGCACTGTTTAATAATCAATGGGAAATTTGGGGGGGAAATGGAGAGGTAAGACACTGGTGGGACACAGATAAGGTTTATTATCTGTTGACGAGGATGTGTATGGTGGTCTCAACTGGGCTGGATTGAGGTATATATCATGCTGGGTAAAGTCTCTTCACAATCTAGATGATGTATAACAACTTAATATATGAATTATAATAAAAATATATAAATTTAAAAAATCAATGGGGAGGGGAAGGATGACTAGGTAGAGCATGGAGGATTTTAGGGTAGTGAACATAGTCTGTATGAAATGTACATGTCATTTTACATTCGTCCAAACCCATAGAATGTACAACATCAAAAGAGAACCCTCATGTAAACCATGGACTTTGGGTGATAGTCAAAGCAGGTTCATCAGTTGTAGCAAATGTACCCTCTGGTGGGTGATGTTGATAGGTAGGGAGGTTAGACATGTGTGGGAGCAGAAAGCAGAGAGAAAATCTCTATCTTGTTCTCAATTTTGCTGTGCACCTGAAACTGCCCTACAGAATTAAAGCTCTTAGAATAATACAATGTGTCCCTCCTGTGACCCTGCTTGTACTTGTACTGAGGCTCCTTTGGGACCATAGGTTGGGGGGATGGTAGCTCTATGATTTTATAGAAACTCATATACTAGGTCTTGAGTTTAGCAGCCACAAAGACTGTAGGTTGTGGACATCATCATGTAAATGCTGCAGCCTTGGCAGAGTGGTTAGTGAGGCGAGATCCCACATGGCCAACTGTACAGTTTGAGTCTTGGATCCAGTGGCTTGAGAAACGCACCAAGCGTGTGTGCATGCATGTCCCAAATCCTGAAAGAAGAATGGATGGTGCCATGGTTAACCCTTTTGTGGAGTGCTTTCTCATTTCCCCCCTCTCTCTGTCTCTGTCTCTCTCAGGTGAGCACATGAGCCTTACAGCAAAAACTAAGAAATAAATACATGCTGTAGTCCCAGTGCTCTTTCCTTAGCCTTATCAGCTGGGACAGATCAGGATGCCAGAGCGATCAGAATGATCTCAAGCAGAGAAATCACATGGATCCACAAACAAAATGAAAAATTCTGTTGACTATTTCACATAATGTCAAAATTAGAAAGGAAAAAAAAATGATCCTGATAATTCCTTTCTTACTTTTCTAAAAATCAAAATCTATTTACCATTTAAATAGATCACTAAAAATATAAATCAGATCAAATCTCACCCCTGCTCAATGGCTCCACAGTAGGGAAAAAATAGACAAAGGTCTTGCCCTCAGGGGACTTTAGATTGTAGTAAGGGAAGCTGGTCTCCTATCAATTCCACAATGTCTATTAACACATCAGATGAGGGAATCTGAAGGCAACTGGTCTACCATCGTTGCCCTTTAAAGATGGGAAACTGAGCATCCCCAGTGGAAGGACTTACCTCATTTTCTTTTCCTTAAGAATTATTTGTTTAGTTTTATTTGCTGCTATTATTATTATTATTATTATTATTATTATTATTATTTTATTTGACCAGACAGAGAGAGAGAGAAAGAGAAAGGGAAAGTGAGAAAGCAAATTGTCAGGTCCGGGACTTGAACTGCAGTTGGCCCTGTGGGAGTCCAATACCACACCACCTGCCAACTCCATTTACTTCATTTTCTATTCTGATTTGGACTACATTTAATTACATTTTAATCAAATGGTGCTAACTTATGTTTTCAATTTGACCACTTTGGAACATTCCACTGAAGAAAGAAAACTGATTTTGTTTGGTTGGTTCAGCTGTGATGTTTTCCTTGACCATCAGTGTAGAAAAGATCGTACAAGACGACTGTGGTTAGATGGCCATCTCTCTACAAGCACATTCTGTACTTTAGAAGGGTCTCAACTTTCCCCAGAGTTGTTCCTGGAGGGTAATTGGAAACTGTGGTTAACGTAGCATGGCTTTTCAAATTGAGTTGAAAAGTTCATCAAAATGTCATTAATCTGCTTTACATAGCCTTTCTTGATTAAGTCAAACTTGTGTCTGACTGATTATTTATGAAGCCAAGCTCTAGATGGGCCTGTTCTGGCATCTGTGGCCCGACATTAGGTTGGAGAAGGGAATGATCACTCACAGTGCTCTGAGACCTACTCAAATGCCATCACAACACACTCCCAGCAAAGGGAGACTCAGTGGTTCACACAGGTAATTTCTAACCAATCAGCATGTTGATTAAGTTCAGATGAGCATCTACTGTGTGTAAAGTACGATGGAAAGTACAAAATGAAGGAAGAAAGAATTAGAAAGAAAGAAAGAAGATGGAGGAGGGAGGAAGGAAGGAAAGAAAAAGAAAGAAATCTCTTGTGATCTTGGGATGATTTTTGGAAGAAACTCTAGCATGTTTCAAATTAGTACAAACCTAAATTTGACTTTGCTTTGCTGTTCTTAGGAAGTAGGTAGCAAAAGAAGATACTGGTAATAATATAGCAATGACAAGTGACAATGACAACAACTCTATGTTTCTAGATGCCAGGCACTCAGTTCTTACAATACCTTGGTAAAAGAGAAATTATCAGCCTCTTTCCTTTAATGAAGAAACCGAGGCCCAGCCCAGCAGGTGGTAGGGTGATTGAGGCACCGAACTCTCACATGGTCGACCTCAGTTCAAGTTCTGACCTGGTGGCTCTCTCTCTCTCTCTCTCTCAATCTCTCTTTCTCTCTCTCATCTCTCTCTGATGTGCCCTGTAGCAAATTTAAAAAAAAAAAAAAGATGACGATGAATAAAATTAAAACATAATTCTTAAAAAATAAAAGAAACAAACAAAGATTCCAAGAGATCAGTTCACTTTTCAGTGTCTTAGAGTCTGTGTGAAAGAAATGAATGTTGGCATTTAACTACCAAAACTGAGTTGGGTTTAAGGTTTTTTTGGTTATTTTTTTGGGGAAATGCCCCAAATTATTTCTCTTTGGACACAGAGGACATTCTTCAGCCTAATTTCGCAGAAAGCATGGCTCTCCTTTGTCTATGTGATACAATTTTTAATGACTTAGGCACGAATCACAAATCCAGTGTCAACCAAAGAGGACACGTCCCAACATCCTGTTGGGAGCCACAGGGATCAGGGCGCCAGTGAGGACTCAACTCCAGGAAAGAGCCAATAGGCCTGAGAGTGAATCTAAATTGCAGGCTTCGAATCCAGCCACATACCTGGCTACCTGAATGTTCCTCAGGGGCTGCTAAGAAGGAGGGAAGCCGCCATGCCTAGGAGCAGGTGCCACCTTAGGCCTGACCTTGCACTGTACAAATGGTTTCCTCTATTTGTTGTGGGGGCAAAAATATGGCCACTGAGGAGCCAGGAACTTCTTCTACCAAGCTCAGCACAGACCAGGAGACATCATGTATGTGGTTCAAGTTTTCCTCTGAGGGGGAAGAAAGAAAGAGTGAGAGAGAAAACCATATTTCTAGAGTTTTGAAGTGTCCATGGCTTTGGGCAAGGCACTACTCCATACCTCAGGGCTCAGCCTAACTCTGTTTCATGGGTTTCTGAGTCCCCCAAGACATCTGTATTAACGTCCGAATCCAAAATGTGATTTCTTGGGATCAAATTTCCCTTAGCTTGCTGGCCACTTCTGCAGGGAGAAGTGGGACACACAACTTCTGCAGGGAGAAGTGGGACACACAGACTCCTGAGATTCTTTCTGTTTGTGTGTTTTTATTTTCTGGATTCTTTTTCTTCTTTCTTCCTCCTCTTCATTATCCTTTTCCTTCACTTCCTTCTCCTTTTCTTCCTCCTTCTTCTTCTTCTCCCCTTTCTCTTCTCCGTCTTCTACTTCTCCTCTTCTACCTCTCTTCTTCTTTAATATAATAAGTATATTGCTAGATTGCATATTATAAAGTGAAATGTCACCCAAACACCTCTTCCTTAGCACCCTCTCCCTTGCCTGAGGGGGCTATTCTTTGAGACAGATGCCCTTTAATAAGGCCATTTTATCTTTTTCTTTTAAGAATTATTTACTTATCTATTTACTTATTATTTATTTGACCAGAGAGAGACAGAGAGAGAGAAAGGGAAAATGAGAAAGCAAACCACCAGGTCTGGGACTCCAACCACAGAGAGTCATGTGAGAGTTCAGTGCTTTAACCACAATGCCATCTGCTGGCTCATTTTATCTTTTGCTAGCCAGGCTTGGCTTTATTCGTAGGAGACAAAAACCCCAAACTGAACGATCTTAAGCAGCAATGGGAATTTACTTATTGGCTTATGCAATGAAAAGTCCTGGGTAGAACAACTTTGGGCTGAGGCCATCATCAGACTATATTAACAGGCTCTTCTCTTCACTGCTCTCTCCTCAGCAGCCTACCCATTCATTTGTACAATGGCTTCCACCCACCCTGGCTTACATGCCCCCTCTGTCTGCAGTGTCTCTCTCCCAGGACTTGTCTCTAATTGGCTCTGACTGGATCATATGCCCATCTCTGAGCCAAGGGCTCTGGTTGGAGGATGGAATAGGCTGATGGGCTTAGCTCTTGGTCACCTCTCACCCCTGGCACCGAGAGTAGGGGTGACTCCTCTCAACTACATGCAACTACGTGATAAATGGGGCCAGGATACTTCAAAAGACCTTTAGAACTTATTTCCAAAAGAAAGCATGCCATTATCCAAAGGTAGCAAGTTCTTACCAATGATCCGACATCTTAAGGCAACTCCTCGAATGAATAACTTGCAAATAATACACCTGGTAACACTCCGGTACTGGAGGAGCTGGAGCATTGCTCAAGGAAATAGGTTTTTCAGACTCTTTTATTAAAGACGCTCCAGAGCAAGCAAGGATGACCTTACTCCAATGTCCTCTTGAATCGATACGCAAAATGTCCTTTCAAAACGTCTCTGTTAGTTACCTGAACCACAAACTCATGTTCCTGTGAGAAATAGGTCAAGTTAGACAGGCTGCTGGATCTTCCCCTCTGACTTCAGGAAACTGTTACTTTTTCTTTCACTTTAGAAGGAAACCTTAATCTGAGTATAGTTTTTTTTGTTTTGTTTTTTTGTTTGTTTGTTTGTTTGTTTTTTAAAGAGTATAGTTTCAATAACAACCACAAATATCTAAAGGGAAATAATATACACTGATAATAATAATGTTTCCTGCCCTCCTGAAAATGAAACCTTTACAGTGCAGTCATATCCATCAATATGTTTTATCAATGGGTCTCAGTGAGGTTCAGTTTAGTCCCTCAGGGGACATTTGGCAACATCTAAAGACATTTTTGGTTGACACAACTTGGAGAGGTTGCTAGTAGCATCTTTTGGGAGGAGACCAGATTTGCGTTTTTTTAAAAGAATTATTTAATTTTATTTATTCATTCATGTATTTTAATTTGACCAGAGGGAGACACGCATCGAGAGAGAGGGAAGTGAGAAAGCAAGCCACCAAGTCCAGGATTAGAACCATGATCGCCCATGTTTGAGTGTCCAGTGCCTTTACCACCACGCCACTTGCTGGCCCCAAGATCAGGTGTTTCTAAACATCTTACAGGTGCACAGAACAGCCCCTTCAACAAATTATTATTATTATTATTATTATTATTATTATTGGAGAGATTTTTGCTATAGGGCGCATATGCTCGCCATAAAGACAGAGACAGAGACAGAAAGCGAGAAATCACCCCCAGGGGAGATGGCCACACCACATCCCTTCTCCTCCATTCTCCTCTCAGGATCTTAGGCATGTACACACACGTACGTACCTGGCGTGAGTTTAACCCCTGGGTCCAGGACTCAAACCATGGTCGACTACACGGGAGTCCAGAGACATAGCTATTACACAAACTGCTGTTCCCCCAACAAACGATTATTAAGCCTGTCAATTGGGCTGAGGTTGATAAATCCTATTTTTGACCCTTATGTAGTCTTTGTGGGAAGAGTAGAACTGATAACATAGTGTTCTAATTTTTTTTTCCTATAGGACACATTCGCTAAGTGCAGAGAGACAGAGAGACAGAGAGAGAGAAGGAAAGTAAGAAGTCACCCTGTATTGGGGATGGCCACGCCACAGTCCCTTCTCTTCCATTCTCGTTTAGGGATTTTGGGTACACACATGTTTGATGTTATTTTCAAGCTGCTGGGTACAGGACTCGAACTGTGCAGTCAGCCCTGTGGGATCTAGCTGCCTTAACACCACCTACTGGTCCCATAATTGTTTGACATTACCCAGAGATCGAATTAATTAGGATCATTTGGCTTCAAGAAAAATAAAATGTAATTAACACTACCTTAAAGGAACAGACATTTCTTTTTCTAAATAACCAAAAATACAAGGGCTAGAAGTTGCTGATGTTATGTGTTCAAGGATACCACCAGAAATCCTGGCCCTATTTTTCTTCTCTGTCATTCTTACTGGGCTGCTTTCTTCTTTGTGCTTGTCACCTTATGACTGAAAGATGGTTTCTGCAGTTCCCAGAATCCTGTCTGTACAGTGCAGGAAGAATGGAGAAAAAGATTGGCACCTGTGGCTTTTATTGGGCCATCCAAAGCTCTTTTTGTTCTTCCCGCTTCTCATCAGACTTCTACTTACACTTCATTGGTCAGAGTTGAGTCACGTGGCCACCTCTGGCTGCATAGGAAGCTGGGAAACGGAGTCATCCTCTTTCCAGCTGCATGGGAGACAACAAAGGAGTAGGGAATGAATACTGAATTAGGCCATCAGAGGTGTCTGCCATGGTGAATAAAGAACTTGCTCAAGTTCATGTAGCTAATCAAAGCTAGTCTAAGACTCAAAGGTTGTGATTTCTAGCTCTGATCTAATTTCACAAGGATACGTCAGGTTTTTTTTACAATGACTATGTTTCCAGAAAGATAAAACTAACTCTCTGATGAACCCAGAGAAAAAACTCAGGTGAGAAATTCCACAAGTTCCATTTAGCCAGCCAGAAATTGTATATGTGTATTCACTGTCTTTGTAACCAGAAATGTCTTATGGGCCTATTTATAACTGCAAAAACAATACAATAAAAGCAATACAATAATAGCAATAGCTCAATCCCAACAGTCCTGCCAAATGACTCTGTGTCTTGGATCTTAGACACAAGAAATCAAAATAATCAAAGTGTAAAATCCCACCAAATTGCCTACCTGGAAACTCTCTGGATAGAAACAAAATATGAAGACAAGGAGGTATTAGTTATAGACCCATATTTTTTAGTTGCAGTCCATTAGGAGGTGGTATATTCAATTTAGTGGGCCATGTTCAACACCAAAAAAATAAGGTATAGAAAAGTATAGCAATGAAAGTATCAGACACATTGCACACAGCATGGTCAGTTCAACTGTGTAACTATTTCAGTTGTGCGTGGGTGTTCTACACTCCAATGTAAAATGTATTTCTTACTGTGGACCCCAGTCAAAAACTTTGAAAAGCCATCTATATATTTCCTTTGCCTAGAAATGAAAGGACAGATGAAAGTATAGGCAGACACTGTTATGCAGGATAGCTGGTGCTACATTGACTTAGGCCATTAATGAATTGTCCTTCTGCTTCCTAATTATCTTGAGAGCCTGATTGAAGGGGGCTTTGCTCAGATCTAAATAAGCCTGCTGCCACTCGCTGTCTCTTTGGGCTGAGTGGCCAGTCAGCTCTGGCACCTTTGCAAGCCAGCTCTGGTTAATTAGAGCTGCTGTCCTCCTCAGACAGCCCTTCTATGGCATTACAATTCCCTGAGGTCTGTCTTCTGTGGCACCTCTGATTTGTGGCCTGGAATACTTGGTAGCTTGTCTCTGAGTGGTGTTGAGCTCTTTGGAATATAAAGGAGAAAGAGAGAACGGATGATCTGAATACGTTCTTTGAAATTGGGTTTTTTGAGCTTCAGGTTTACCATTAGGCCCTCACTGTCTCTGATTTGAATCTGTTTATATGAAAATCAACTTCATCTGGGGCCAGAAGGTGGTACAACGCTAATGCAATGCTCTGCCAGGCTGACCCACATGAGAAGGTTCTGGGTTCATGGACAGAGACCTCCCTGAATATATCAGGCATGTGTCTATGATCTGGAACTGGCTGAGGCCAGGTGTGGAGCACAGCATGAAGACCCTGTTGGGAGGTGCTGTCTCTCCATCTCTTTGTCTCTCTTTCTTTCTCATGGAAGAAAAAAAATACTTTTTAAAGAAGTAAGCTACTTTTTAAGACCAGAAAGTTGCAAGTACTCTATGCTCTTCTGTGACCTTAAAAAGTGCTATTAAAGTGTACTCAGCTATATTAACAAATGTCACTTAATGTGTTCTCCACAATCAACTCTATCTTTCCTTAGGACTCCAATTCTCATCGTGTCTTCTAGTTTAGGGTAGTCTCTTTTTGGCAAATATGAAATCTACTGAAAGTTCCTGACAGTCATTTCTTCACTCTCGAACAATCTCTTCTTTACTTGTCATTTCAATATGATGCCAAGCTTCATGGCAGCCAAGAGAAGGCATTGAGGACCCTCGGATTATTCTGCGGGACCTCACGGAGAGGGTCCCACATCCTGCAGCATGGTAATCCAGCATCGGATGGTGGCATCTGGTGCTGGGGGACTGCTCCTGGTCTGAGAGGCATTAGGCTTATGTCTACTATTGAGACCCTTGTCCTCTTCCAGGCCGTATGGAAGTACATTCTCTAGGACCACCTCTCTTTAAAACTCTGACTCTCCTGGCTCATGGTTTCTTGTGACTTCTCTATGCCTGTCCTATAGCATGTGGGAATTTCTGGATCTCCACCATGCAGACTGTGG
Organism: Tupaia tana; assembly: GCA_026018925.1. Classification (NCBI taxonomy): domain Eukaryota; kingdom Metazoa; phylum Chordata; class Mammalia; order Scandentia; family Tupaiidae; genus Tupaia; species Tupaia tana. The sequence continues at coordinate 32,187,041 of JAKSZU010000018.1, forward strand.
GCAAGCAGCCCTCTCCACCTTGATGATGCCCTTTTGCCATGGCCCCCCATTTTGCATAGAACGTTGTACTGGGCTCAGTTAACCCTAAAGGACTGGAAGCCTGTCCATGTATGCTGTCAGGTGGGACCCTATTTGATATCATGACCCCCACTTCCTTTAGCCTATGTCATACCTCCAAGGCATTCTGAACACACAAAGGGGAATTTTAGACAATTCTCTTCTCCCCCAACAATAATCATCGTCCCTTTCTGCACTCAAAAGAGTCTTATTTGAGACACAAAGTGGATCAGTGATCTTTTTTTTGTATTATCCTTCTCCTGAAACAATAAATTTAGCAACAGGGGAAACCACAGGAAGATCAGCAAGTACCGTATCACTGATGATCACATGTAGGGAACATTGGTTTAATGTCCCCAAATATTTTTTCTTGTTGAAGTTGAGTGATGGTGTTTGGAGTCATTATGTCATTCTTTCCGTGTCAATGTGTGTTGGATGCGTTTTTTCCACAATCGAGAATTAAAAATAAATAAATAACATTGCATGTGCCCTTGACACTTAGAGAACTCATCCATTGTCAGGTTTACTAGGACATTTGGGATTAGAGGTTGGCCAGCCAGACAGGAGAGCAGACAATGGCTGCTTTCCCAGGCGATGGAAGGTAGACAGCTCACCAGCTGGGAGAAAACTGCTGCTGAAGTTTGGACTGGAAGTTGTCACAGCTCGGATCTACACCACTGGTGGCTCCTGCTTCATTAAAAGAACAGGGAAAACCCCTCATTTAGCCAGATTTAATTTTCAACTTTTATAATTCATTTAAAATTTGAATAACGAGTTAATTTATGACAAGGGCAAGGGGTGCCTTGCTAACTCATCTGGTGGGCATGGGCATTACAACTTCATTTATGGTTAAGGCAGCTTGTTATAATTGAGTGCAAAAAGGTGGTTTCTCGTCTAGTTTGGAGTCCCAAGGTGAATGGAGAGAGGACTGGGGGTATCAGATGCTCATTTGAGAGGCAGGGATTGTGGATGTCAGTCCACAAGTGGCAGAGCATTAGAAGAGGGTCCTTTCTGATCAAATGCCATCCATCAAGTCTTGTCAAAGGGAGTAAAAGCAACGATTGTGGTAGCCCCTCTCCCAGGATGGTCTGGCCAATCTCTCCCAGGCCTTGGAGGATGGGAACTGATTCCGGAGCAGGTCAGGAGAACACAGTTGGCTTGTCTCCTCCTGGAGTATGGGGGCATGTATGACTTAATGAGATGTAACTCTGGAGAAAGCTCTGAGGTGTTCTAGAAAAGGCTGGAGCACCGAGGGCTTTGAATTTGTTCAACAGCTCAGAACATAGTAGTTGTGTTTGTGTGCATGTGTGTGAATGTGACTACATGTGTGTTTGTCTACAAATGTGTGTGACCGAATGAGGAGGAATGAGTGCATATCTGTGCATGCATGTGTCTCTGTCTGAATGCATGAATGTGTGCATGTACATACAGGAGATGTGTACATCCATAGATGTGTGTGTGTGTCTTGTATGTGAATGTGAGTGAATATATGTATGTATGCATCTGTATGTGCGTAGATGGAGAAATTTGAATATATCTAGGAATATTAATAGGTTTCTATGAATATGTGTAGACTTACAATGTATCTGTGAGGAAAATGTGTGTATATCCATGAAGCTATGTGTGTGTATGATGTGTGTGTGTGAGTGTGTGTGACTGTAATATGGTGATGTGTGCATAGATCTGTGAATGTGTGTGTTTCTGTATCTGTGGATGGGGGAGATATTTCATTGGTCGGAGGACATGCGCACTCATCCAAGACAGACAAAGAGAGGGGGAACATGAGAAAGCACTCATCATGAGAGAGTTCACATATGACCCCTGTCTCTATTTTTCTTTGGGGATTTTGGGCACACATGCACGCATGCCTAATGTTTTTTTTCCCCCTTTTTTGTTAAAAAAGAATTAATTAATTAATTTTTAAAATTTATTTATTTATTTCAATTTGAACAGAGAGAGAGAGAGAGAGAGAGAGAGAGAGAGAAAGTGAGAAAGTAAGCCACCAGGTTTGAGACTCGAACCATGGTCAGCCCTATGGGAGTCCAGCACTCTTAACCACTATGCCACCTGCCGGCCCCAGAATTACTTATCTTATTTATTATTATTTTAAAAAATTTGACCAGAGGGACCAGCAGGTGGTGTAATGGTTACGTTGCTGGACTGTCACGTAGCTGACCGTGGTTCAAGTCCTAGACCCAGTGGCTTTAAACTTATGCTGGGCATGTATGCATGGATGCCCAAGATCCCGAGAGGAGAATGGAGGAGAAGGGATTGCAATGTGGCCATCGTCCCAGAGGGTGATTTCTTGCTTTCTGTCTCTCTGTCTCTCTGGCAAGCGCATGCGTCCAATAGGAAAAATCTCTCTTAAAAAAACCCAAAAAACAAAAAACAAAACAAAACAAAACAAAACAGAAAACTTCACCAAAGAGAGAGAAAGGAAAAGTGAGAAAGCAAGCCACCAGGTCTGGGACTCCAATCATGGTTGGCCATGCGAAGTCCAGTGCTTTAACCACCATACACCTGCCAGCTCCCATGCCCAGTGTGCTTTCAAGTCACTAGATCAGGACTCAAATCATGCAGTTGGCCATGTAAGATCCAGCTGCTCTAACTACCATGCCACCAGCTTACTCAAGGGGGAAAAATGTAAAAATATTTATAAGCATAGGTCTATGGCAATAAATACATGTGCTCCTGTGTGTATGCCCCATACATGTGAATGTAGGGAATTTGTGCACACCTATGATGTGTGTATGAACGTAGGAATGTATGTGCTGGCAGATGTAAATGTGTGTCTATCCATGAATACAGTTATCTGCCACTTAACATTTGGTGGAAATGTATCATTCGAGCGATTTTGCTGTTGTGCAAACATCATGGTGTGCACTTGCACAAACCTAGATGTCATAGCCAACTACATGCATCGCCTACAGGGTATAGTCCCCATGCTCCTTCCTGGACCACTATCGGTGTGAGCAGTCTGTCATGACCAAAACACCGGTAAGTAGCAGATGACTCTATGTGTATGTGTCTGAAAAACTTGAGCCTTTCTATGACTGTGACTGCTTAATATGAGTGTTTGCACACCTTAATATGAGTGTGTGTCTGTGTGTGATGTATGTGACGGGGGGAGTGTCTCTGTGCCTGTGTATGCAGGTATTATATGTGATTGTGGGAACACGAGTGTCTCTCTGAGAGCATGTTTGTGTCCATGTGTGTATGCACATGCATGTGTTTATAGTTTACCCATCACCCCTGCACACAGCACCCCAGGGCCCACACAATGGCTTCAACCTGAATCTGGCACTGGGGTTCTTCATGACAGACCTTTTTTTAAAACAATTATTTTATTGAACTTTATTTATTTTATTTATTTTAATTTGACCAGAGAGGGACATAGAGAAAGAGAGGCAGACAGAGACAGTGAGAAAGCAAGTCGCCAGATCTGGGACCATGTGGGAATCCAGCGCCCCCAACCACCATGTCCCCTGCCAGCCCCATGACAGACTTTTACCACATTCACTTACACATACTTAGAGAGCACTGGGTAAATATTAGGCCCTGGGGACCCAGTGGCAAACAAGGCAGCCCACCAGCACCAAAACTATGAACAAACAAACACTCTCTCTGCATGCTGAAACATTTATCCAAGTCTCAAGGCCAGTCATCCTTTGTATCAGCCCCCCCAGGAGACCAAAGAGTTAGCTAACTCAGGGAGAGTAGGCCCCAGCACCCTCAAGAGTCCATAGCATTTGCCTCTTAGACTCTGGTCTCTTTCCCCCTATGTCTTCCGCCCCATCCCACCTGGCACCCAGAGCTCTCCCACTTCTCAGTTCCTTTAGGTCTGCGGTCTGAGTAGCATGCTTGATAATGGAAAACATACCTAATTAACAGAACAGAGCAATGAAGGGGGTATTGTGATGATCATAAACATAAAAGGTAACTTCTAAGAGGCCCTTGTCCTATTCCCAACACCACATCTAGGGCTCACCACGTCTTAAGTCATTTAATCCTCAAATATCCCATGCGCCATGAGTTATTCTCCCTATTTAGCAAGAAAGTAGTGGAAGCCCAGAGAAGTGCAGTTATTTGCTCAAGGCCACAGAGCTGACGAGTGACGAGGCAGGGATTTGAACTCAGGATTGTTATACATTGGGGCCTGTGCCAATGAGTGGGGTTCTAGTGACTTAATGACTCTATCACTAAGGCCCTCTCGGGTCTACCTCACTGAGCATCACATTTGAAATGTAGAATTAAAATCTAAATTCTAATGAATTCATTCTCAATTTCATCCATCCAGAGAAGCTTCTCTGCTGCCTGTGCCTGGACTTAGATAAAGGCTCATAGGGTAGCTCTGCGTGAATCAGCAAAAAGTGCCCCCTCTGGGCAGCTGCAAGCCTGAAGGGTCGTGGTGTGGGAGTGGTGTGCAGCTGGTCTCCAGCCTTTCTTGCTCCTCCGTTCACCACTCTGCACCCTGAATGTGACTTTCTTCCCTGACCTTTGCTCACAGGGAGCCCTGATGTTGGCAGGCTTTGAGTCCTGTCCTCTCACCCATCCAACACACACCCAAGTCTCGAGGGGTCAAATCCAAATGCAATTCCTCTGGGAAGACTTGTGGCTTCACACCACCCATTTGAATCCATGGCCTCTCTCCTCACTGTATACATCTCTCAAGATCACCCACTAGAGCTATTTGCAAGTGAATCTTGGCCTTGTTCTAGTTACAGCAAAGACTCACCCACCTCATGACTCCTATTAGCACACTAACAATTTTTTAAAGAATTATTTATTTAGGGGCTGGTGTGGTGTGGTGGTTAAAGGTGCTAGACTCTCACATGACAGACTGCAGTTCAAGTCCCAGACTTGGTGGCTTGCTTTCTTACTTTCTTTCTCTTTCTATCTCTCTCTGATCAAACTAGAAAATAATAATAATAATAATAATAAATACAATTAAATAAAATAATTCTTTAAAAAAATAATTTGATCAGAGAGAGAAAGAAAAAGGAAAAACAAAGTCTGGGACTTGAACCACAGCCATGTGGGAGTCCAGTGCCCTAACTACCGTGCTCACAGGAAGCTGCTGTATGGCAGGGTGGCCTGGGTCATGCTCTCCATTTCTGGGCCACCAACTGCCCCCAGCATACTATCAATTCTACCTGAAAGCTTCCTATGAATTTAGCAATGTACTTAGGGCTTTATTGACAATTTTAAAAAAAATTTTAATATAGGATGATAAACTCCTTGAAGAGAGACAGAGGAAAAAGAAAGGGGCAAATCAAGACAAATCACTGCCCAGGGGGTATAGCCACAGCCATGCTGCAATCTCTTCTCTATTCTCCTCTTGGAATTTTGGGCACATATGTACACAGGCCTGGCATGTTTTTTAAGCCACCAGGTTCAGGGCTAAATCACCAAGCCAACCATGTGGGATCTAACCACTTCCACCACCCTGTGATGGGCTTTATTCACATTTAACATCCGCGGCAACCCTGCCAGTAGACGCTACCATCCCCGTCTTATGGATGAGGAAACAGAAGTTCAGTCACCAGTCCAAGATCTCACAGCTCCTGGATGACAGAGTCCATGTTCGAACTGAGGGATCTCTCTGGTCCTAAAGACATTCTAGTTAAGTCCAGGAGTCGGTAGCATGAGTTGTAACTCAGGAGTCAGTCCTGAGACTTACACATCCTCAGCAATTTGTGATGAATGATCTTTTTCCTGATGATGTTTTAAAAGGAGACTGTGTAGAGAGAATAATGCTTAACCCAGAAGAATGAATATGATGGTGAAATTCCAGGCAGTAGGGCTTGGCTTGGGGGCAGAGATTTGGACCAGAGAGGCCTTTTCAGGGTCTTCCCATCATGGCTCACAGGAAGCTGCATGGCAGGGTGGCCTGGGTCACGCTCTCCATTTCTGGAGGCCTCTTTTAAATCCGATGTTGTGACAGAAGGGTTGTGACATGCTTCCTCTAATGTGGGTCTGGGACGGATTTTAGCCATTTGCTTGCATTTAATGGAGTCGTCGTTTTTATAGCTGTGTGCACGATCCTCAGCTGCCCCCAGTCCCTCTCTTCCTCGGCCTCAGGGTAATGGGAATATTAAATAAACCTATTACATGAATCAATGAAACATTCTTGGGCATCCTCATTTCAGCTTTGGAAAAAGGGGAAGAGGGTCGGAGTTCTGGAGCTTTGCCCTATGAACGTCTTAAAGGAGATTGTATTTCTAGGATGCAAAAAGGGAGGGAGTGCGAAGGCCTGGGAGAGAAATATCCCCATGGCAGCTCTTACCATACTCATGGCTACGTCTCCAGAAAGGCTGTGGCTCTCCCTCTCCAGGTGAGCTCAGGGTCTACCATGGAAGCTCTGAAAATGACTGTCCAATGGGCAAGGTTGACCAGGCCACTCTGCCCAAATTTCCTTGCCCACCTGTTGACATTGAGAGCTTGCCAGTCTTTGTAGGAAGTGTTCTGTGCACTGCAGGGTGTTTAGCAGCATCCTCAGCCTCTACCTAGATGCCAGTAGCCCTCCCTTCCCCAGGTGTGACAAGCAAGAATATCTTCAGTATTGCCAAGGGTGGGCAAGGAGTAAGGGGTATGCAAAGCAGAGTTGCCCCTGGTTAAACTAGGGTTCTAATCAGAAATACATGGAGCCGGAAACTAACCACCTTCATGAGAAGAATGGAATGGGAGAACACAAAATAACATCCTGATGATGTTATAACCTGGGCAACCTCATCCATTCTGTCCCCCCCATACTTCCGGAATACCTACTGTGTGCTGGGCACCATGCCAGGAAAACAAGAGCCCAGGGTCCTTTTCCAATTTGAAGCTTGAGATGACAACAGCTGAGTTTTTCTTAAGTGATTTATCCTTATAATATCAGATTTCAAAAGGAAAAAGAAACAATTAAAATTATGGCTGAGATGACCTAGGCATTTATCAGATAATGAGGATTTTTATATGCCTGATTTATTTTTTAAAATGTAATTTATTATTATTATTTTAATTTTCTATAGGGCATGCATGCTCACCAGAGAGAGACAGAGTCAGAGAGAAAGCAAGCCACCAGGTCTGGGACTTGAACTGGGGTTGACCATGTGGGAGTACAATGCCTTGTCATTATTTTAATTTCTTTTCTTTTTTTTTTTTTTTTGGAGTTGGCCAGAGAGAGAAAGAGTGAGAAGGAAAGTGAGAAACCAAGTTGCCAGGCCTGGGACTCAAACCATAATCAGCCATGTGGGAGTCCAGCTGCCTTAACCACCATGCCACTTGCTGGCCCCCAGCCCCAATTCTTTTAATGTTTACAACTACCCTGTGTGGTTAGCAATATCAAGTAAACCAAGGACCAGTTATATTAAACTTGTTTAAGGTCACACAGTGAATAAGTGATGGTGATTGGTTTCAATCCAGCAGGACTGGGCTCCAGACCTGTGGGAATTCTTTTCTTCCATAGAAAAGAAGGAATTCTCTGTGAACAGCCAAATACCAACCATCCAGACTCTGCAATGACTATTTTGTTACACTCGCTTTTTCATCTATCCATCTTCTGTTTGTCCATCAACTTATTTACTAATTTAGTTAGTTCTCCAATGAGCAAGAAAGAGTACACATTCAGTAGGGTCTTGACACGCAATCCAACCCCGTTTGTAGTCAGCTCTGATCATGGGCACCCACATGCCCAGCATATTCTAGGAAGTCTTGAGATGTGAACCCAGAACTTTCCCCTGTGGGTCAGCCTTGCAGAGCCTCACATTTTATGCTGCACCATCATGCAGCCTCCATTTTATTTATTTGTGCATATTTTAAAGTAAGTTACAGACATCAGTGCACTTTAACCCTACACATATCAGTCTTCATAATACTCACTAGCGTTTACTCTCTGTTTACAGCGGGGACCAGCAGGTGGCGAGGTGGTTAAGGTGCTGGATGCTCCCACATGACTCACCATGGTTTGAGTCCTGGGCCTGGTGATTTGCTTTCTCACTTTCCCTCTCTCTCTCTCTCTCTCTCTCTCTCTCTCTCTGTGTGTGTGTGTGTGTGTGTGTGTGTGTGTGTGTGTGTCTCTGGTCAAATTAAAATAAATGAAGAAATAAATTAAATAATTCTTTTTAAAAAAAATCTGTTTACAGTTTTTTCAGATAAAATGCACATTCATGAAATGCATACACATTAAGCACGTCAGTACACGCGTTCTGACAAAAGCACATGCCTCTTCAGCGCACTCCTTATCGAGAGAGAGGAGAGAGAGAGAGAATTGCGATCTCCCTTTCATGCCTCTTCCTGGTCAAGTCTAGCCTCTGCACCCAAAAGTAACTATTTCCATTGGACTACTTTAGCTTGTTCTAGAACTATTAAAAAATGGATTTCTTCAGTATATTTCTCTTCAGTGCAGGTTTTTTTTCCACTCAGCATGTTTTTTTGAGATATATTCCTGTAGTTCCATGTGTCAATAGTTTGTTCCTTTTTATTGCTGAATTCCATTATATGACCATATCAGTTTGTTCGCCCATTCTCCTCTTTATGGGCAACCAGGTTGTTTGTTTTTTAAGAATTATTTCTTTAATTTTATTTATTATTATTATTATTATATTTTAATTTTTGCATAGGACATGTGTGTTCACCAGAGAGAGACAGAAAAAGTAAGAGGGAGAGTGAGAAAGCAAGTCTCCAGGCCTGGGACTTGAACCACATCCACCGTCCAGTGCCTTAACCACCATGCCACTGGCTAGCCCAACCAGGTTGAGGTTTTGAATTAAGTTGCCATGGACATTCTTGTGCAAGAGTTTTGGAGGATAAATGTTTGTATTTCTCTTGGGTTCTTACCTAGGACTAAAATGTTGAGCCATAGGGTTTCTGTATGTTCAGTTATATATATATATATATACATATATGTATATATATACATGTATATATATAAACACTACACCATTCCCTGAAATGTTTCATTTTATACTCCCACCAACAATGTATGAGCTCCAGTTGCTTCATATCCTGGTCACAATTTAGTATTTTAGTTTTAACCTTTTGGTGGGTGTATAGTGGTATCTCACTATAGTTTTAATTTGCATTAAATTAGAATTTTCCTTTGAACACCTTTTCATATATTCAAGGGCATTCCCATGTTTTATTTTGTGAACTATTTGTTTAAATCTTTCATCTTTAAAAAAGAGTTGGGTTAGGGACCAGCAGTTGGCATAATGGTTATGTCGCTGGACTCCCACCTAGTCAACTGCGGTTCAAATCCTTGACCCAGTGGCTTCAAAGTCATGTTGGGTGTTTGTGCCTGCATGCCCCAAATCCCAGGAGACTGGAGGAGAAGGGATTGTGGTGTGGCCATCCCCCCTGGGGGGCGATTTCTTGCTTTCTGTCTCTCTGTCTCTGGTGAGCACACATGACCTATAGCAAAATCTCTCTCTCTCTCTAAAAAAAAAATAATAAAAAAAAAAAAAAGATTGGGTTGTTTGTCTATTAAATTTTGAGTGGAAGTAGTTCTTCATATATCCAGTACCAGTCTTTTGCCAAATAGAGATTTTAGAGTCTATCTTTAATCTCCAGGAAGTCAGAGGAGATGCAGAGCATTGGGATATTTAACCTGCTCACTCTGGAATGGCTTCAGATTCACATGAGTCACATCTCCCTTTCCCCTGCAAACCCCAACCTATGGCTGGTAAGATCACCAAGCTAAGAAGTACTTCTCATGCTCAGGAATAAATGGTATGAGAGAAGTAAGAGCTAGGAGAAAGAGCAAGAAGGAGAGAGAGTAGGACTTGGTATAGGCAAGAGGTGGCCTGAAGTGACGCTCATGAGGTGGTGCCCCCATCCAGCTTTCCTGGACACGGGTTTGACTTTGCGTGGAGGTGTCACAGCTCTCTTGTGTTGAATCGTGGAGATTCGGGGATCATGGTAGTCATTTTTGCTATATTCACCAAATATTTCTGGCTCTCCTCCTTCCTAACACATAAAAGAACTATACTTCTTTTTCTTTCCCTCTTTTGAAGTCAGCATGATTTGCTTTGGCCAGTGAAATGTGAACAGAAATGATTTCTGGGCAGAAAAATTTAGGAGCCAGTATAATTCTTGTTTCCACGTTCCCTTCATTCCATTGCAGTAGTCATGGTAGCCTAGGTCTCTGATTACAATTAGCAAACCCCCAGCTGATATGAGCTAGTATGTAGCATTAGTACGAAATAAACTTTTGCTGAGATTTCATGTCTGTTAATGCAGCATAACCCAGACTATCCTGATTAATAGATTTCTTTCTCTTTCCATAGGCTGCCTATGAGGCATAATGAGATTTATGTGACTCAGCTTGTTCTTCTCTCTTTAGACATATGTCTTTACTGTTCCATGACATTGATGGCCTAATTATCTTACAGCAAATAGACATAATTGTTGAAACTTGATCTTTTTTTTTAAATTTATTTCATGAAAGAGAGAGACAGAAAGAAAGATGGGTACCCACAATAGGATCTTCAGGCCACAATCCAACCCCAGTTTCAGCTGGTCAGATCATGGACATATGTACATTCACCCAGGGTGTACAGGGAGGTCCCAGGACGTAAACCCAGGACCTTTCCCATGTGGGTTCAGTTGCAGTACCACTTCACCATCACCTGGCCCCTGAAACTTGATCTTGCCATCAAGTTTTTTTCTCTTTTCTTGGCCTTGTTATTTATTTATTTATTTAGTTAGTTTTTTAGTTTTTTTTTTTTTTATTTCTTTAAACAGTGGGAAAGTGATATTGATTTTTAATGCATGATAACCAACAAGGTGAATTAGGGCAAACTGTAATTCAAGCAATAACAAACAAAATTTAACCCTGTTTTCAATAGGAATGTTAAAAACATAGAAATCATGAGCACCTACAGCTCCCCAAGGGATCTCAAGAGGGTTTGTACTAGCCAGCTCGGTAGACTCTTTCCCAAGAAGAGAACTAAAAGAGAAGTACAGTCTCCTGGTTGTTGGAAGATTCTTCAGTCACAAGAGAAGAAAGGGATGGACCAGCCAGCCAGAGCTTTATCTAGTTTCTCCTCTTCAACCAAGCTCTGTAGTCATGGCTGGTATTTGTCAGCCTGCCCATTAATCATCCATTAGTAAATCCTACCTTCCCAAGTAGCTGCACCCAATTCTAAACTCATAATTCATTAAATGCTCAAGAATCTTTAGCATATCAAAGAGATGTTTACAGAGTCTCACATTTAGCTTTGGGAATTAAAGAGTAAATAAAGATCCCATTGATTTTACACAATTCAACAAATATTTATTGACCACTTTACAGGGCCAAATAATCAGTTCCTTTATGACTGCCCAAAAGAAAGAAGGGGGGCTGGTTAAAACCCAGGGATGAGAAACATCAACAGTGGGCCAGTTGGCCAGTGTTTTTCATGTGCAAAAGCTCACTTTGGGGCCAGCAGGTGGTGTGGTGGTTAAGGTGCTGGACTCCCACGTGGTCAACTGAGGTTGGAGTCCAGAACCTGGTGGCTTGCTTTCTCACTCTCTCTCGTCAAATTGAATAATAATAAATAAATAAATAAATAAATAAATAATTCTTTTTTATTAAAAAAAAAAAAGCTCACTTTGACAGACATACCATCTTTCTCCCCGGGAACAAGGGGAGCAACCCATTGGAAATGGTGGAATCTGAAGGAAGCAGTGATGCCCTTGATTGTGATGGTAATTTTCATTTTTCCCCCTCAATCTAGTTGCTTATTTTTCAAAGAATTATTTATCTAACTTTATTTATTTGTTTATTATTAATTCACCAGAGAAAGAGAGACATGAAGAGAAAATGAGAAAGCAGGCTGCTGGGTCTGGGACTCAAACTGCAGTTGGCCATGTAGGACTCCAGTACCTTAAACACTACACCACTTGCTGGCCCCTCAACCTAGCTTCTTTTGAAGATTTGGTTTCTACACCTAGACTCATTTTTGTAACTGTATCAATAGCGTTCTTTTTTTTTTTTTTTGGAGATGTTTTCGTTATAGGGCGCGTGCGCTTTCAAATGCCATACTGCTTCTGTCTTCCCTTGTAGTTCTAGCACCTTCTGAGATTGCTGCGCTTGTATCCCCATGGCCCTTATCTGTCTTTTTTTTGGAGAGGTTTTCGCTATAGGGCGTGTGCGCTTGCCAGAAAGACAGAGACAGAGAGATAGAAAGCGAGAAATCACCCCCCAGGGGGGATGGCCACGCCACAATCCCCTCTCCTCTGTTCTCCTCTCAGGATCTTGGGCACGCACACACACGCACCCGGTGTGAGTTTTAAGCCCCAGGTCCAGGATGCCAACCGCGGTCAACTACGTGGGAGTCCAGCAACATAGCCATTACGCTAACTGCTGGTCCCTATATCAATATCCTTCTTGATGACCCAGCTTGGACCCAGTGGATAACAATCTACTGTTGTATTACTGTTCTTTTTGCGATTTTATTTCAATAAAGAGTAAAGCTTGGGACCAGCAAATGGCATAATGGCTACGTCGCTGGACTCCCATGTAGTCAACCATGATTTGAGTCCCAGGTGCACGTGTTTGGCGTGCCCAAGATCCCGAGAGGAGAATGGAGGAGAAAGGATTTTGGCATGGTCATCCCCCCTGAGGGGTGATTTCTCACTTTCTGTCTCTCTGTCTCTCTCTGTCTTTCTGGCGAGCACAAGTGCCCTATAGCAAAAACCTCTCAAAAAAAAAAAAAAAAAAAAAAAAGTAAGGGTTAAGAGTTGTGGCCCTACCCCATTTCAGGACTGAGATCTTAACTCTCTGGGTTGGGAGCCCCTGATGAACACAAATGAAACTGAACTAGTGGCCAGAGGGCCTAAGAGCAGAGAGAACTACTCTGAAGAAAGTGGTTGCTCTGTTGTCTGCTTCTAGACTGTGTGCATAGCTAATAGCATGGAGCCATTACTGGGTGTGAGACACAACCAAAGACTTCACATTTGTTATCTCATTTAAACCTCACTACTACTCTATGAAGCAGGTATGGTTTCCAGTCCCCACTTTGCAATGAAGACACTGAGGCACAGAGACACAGGATTATTGAATGCGTAATTGGCAGAGTAAAGACTTGCTCTCAGTATGCCTAGTTCTATACTCTAATCATTACTGAATTGTTTAAAAACTTGGACCGTAACTGGGATGCGAGCAGGTGCATGCAAGGAATTACAGACCTCTTTGCAACCTTCTGTGACAAAAGAGAGCCACGCAGACTTCGGTCACTGCCCTCATTCAGATACATATTTAAAAAAAAATAATTAGTGAATAAGATGATTTAAAAATTATTGTATATCGTATAATCTTCAGGATCTGGTATAAATGGAAAAATCATAAACTAGTATGTGTAATATGAGTTGAATATTCTTTACCCAAAATACTTTGGATCAGAAGAGTTTTAGATTCTGAAAGTTTTTGTATTTTTGAATGTTTGCATATACATAATGAGATATCTCGAAGAGGGGGACCCAAGTCTAATTACAAATTTTATTTATGTTCTATATGTACCACATACACATAACTTGAAGACAATTTTTTTTTAAAGTTTTTTACCATACAGTGTGCATTCACTGGACAGAGACATAGAGAGAGGAAAAGTGAGAAATCATCTCCCAGGGAGGTTGGCCATGCCATAATGCCTTATCCTCCATTCTCCTCCTCAGATTTTGGGCACACACTCACGCTCCTGGTTTGAGTTTCAAGCTACTAGATCCGGGACTTAAACCGCAGTTGACCATGTGGGAATCCAGCACCCTAACCACTATGCCACCTGCTGGCCCCTGAAAATATTGTTATACAATATTTTCTATCACGTCATTTTACTGTGACCCATCACATGAGGTCAATAATACTTGTGGCACCACGCTCATGCTGGAAATTTTGGAGTATTTCAGATTTTGGATTATTTTGGATTATGGATGTTCAACCAGTATAATCAAAGTTATGTGAAAATAGGACAGCTATATGTACCTATGCATAAATAAGAAAATGCAGAAATGTTTCTGAGAAGATGCCCCCCAAATATCTTTACCTTTGGGGACAGAAACAAGATGGTGAAAATAGTGAAGAGAGAATGTTCCACTCTGGGGAATTACGAATTGTTCTGCCTCTTTTACAACAAGAATGGATTCATGTATTGCCTATTTATTTTTAAAAACATATCTGTATTAAAACGATAGTAACAAGTGTTAGCTAGATACGGAATAACTGAGATTTGGGTAAATGGTACAGCTGCTTTGGAAAATGGTTCAGTATCTCCTCAAAATTTAACATGGAGGGACCAGACGGTGGCGCAATGGTAACATGACACTGCGTCAGGCTGACCCACATAGGAGGGTTCCGGGTTTGTGTCCGAAGTCTCCTCAAACACACTAGCATACAGGGGTGTGTTTTGGCATGAGGGACCTCTTGGGTGCCTGTTTCCCTCTCTCTTTTTCTCACTGTCTCCCTCACTCGTGGAAGAAAGAAATACACTTAAAAAGTTAAACATAAATTGAGTTACCACAGGACTCATTAATTCCACTGAAAAATTCTTATACACAAATGTTCATAGCAGCATTATTCATGATAGCCAAAAAGTGAAAACAATCCAATGCCCCTCAATTAATGAATGGATACCAATAATAATAATTAATTAATTAATTAAAATAAATAAATAATTTACAAAATGGCTATGCAATGCAGTTCAACCACATAAAGGAACGAAGTGTTGAAACATGCTATGTGGATGAACCTTGAAAATATACTACGTGACTGAAGCCAGCCACAAAAGACTATACAGTATGTAATTCCATTTATATGAAATGTCTAGAGCCACACACCTACAGAAACAGGAAGTAGTACTTGCCTAGGGCTGGGTTGAAGGGAGTGGAGATGAGAACTGAGTGCTCATAAGTACCACACTTCTTTGTAGGATGATGAAATGTTCTAAAATCAACATCGCCATGTACTAAAAGCTACTGAATAGTGTACTTGAAATAGATGAATTTTATGCTACATGAAATATATCTTAGTAAAGCCATATTTTAAAAATCTGTATGAATGGAGAACAGGTGTCATGATGATGAAGTTGCTGGACTTCCACACGGCCAACCTCTTGAGTCCTGGCAGCTTGAAAATTGTGCCTGGCAAGTGTGAGTGCATGTGTGCCCAAAATCCCAAGAGGAGAATGGAGAAGAAAGGATTGTGGCATGGGCATCCTAAATGGGGGGGGGGGGGGGGAGGGATTTCTCGCTTTCCTTTTCTCAGTCTCTCTCTGGTGAATTCATGCACTCTATGGGGAAAAAAAATCTGAGAGTTTCAAAAGTGCATGGAAATGGAATTAAAGTACAAGTTTCTAAGATTCATTTTTCGTGGATGTTTTGAAGACTCCTTGTACAATCTACTTATTCTTCAAAAATCCATGGAGAATGCATATCATAACAAAAACTATGCCTGATTTTCATTTTTTGGCACGATAATAAGCTTGCACATTAATTCCATTTTTCCACAGGTTTTTGAAGTCCCATCTTATAGCTAAATATATAGACACCCTGATAAAAATTGTTGTGAGCACATCATACATACTATCAGGACTCTTGCCTTCTTTGAAAGAGAACGATTTCTTGGAGATCTTTCCATGTCAACACTATGGATCTAGCTTGTCTTTTTAATGGCTAAATAATATTCCAGATTGTTTTGGCCTATTCTTCTCTTGCTGTTTGTCTCCTGTGTTTTGCTTTTACTGATGCTATTACCTCCAATGCCAAGGACAGCCATGGAATGATTTCTTAGACATCTCCAGGTCAGATATAAACGACTTGAGAGGCCTATTAACTCATGCCTTTCTCCGACTTTTGCTTTGCTTTTATCTAAGTAGATAATTTATACCCATGCTACATGATTCAAAAGCACGATAAATTTGCAGAGAAAAGTAAGTAGCCCCTGGTCAATCAGTACAGTACTTATCCCTGGGCCCAACCATTATTAGCAGGTTATGGTCTCATCATGAACCCTCATGAAAATAGCATTCTTTTTTATTTTTTTAAAGAAAGAATTACCCTTAATTTTATTTATTTTTATTGTTTTTCAATGTTCTATAGGACATATGCGCTCACAAAAGAGAGAGAGAGAGAAAGAGAGAGAGCAGACAGGTCCAGGACATGGTTGTGTTTGGCCTTGTGGGAGTCCAGGACCTTAACCTGTTCACACCACCTGCTGGACCCTAAAACAGCATTCTTAAATGGGTAGGCTTAAGTGGGCTCTTCAAGATACCAGTGCAAATGGGTACCTCAGTTTTTAGAGTCAAGGTAAAACATTTCCTCTTAGTAAGCATCAAATAGTTTTTTTGTTGTCGTCATTGTTTTTGGAGAGGTTTTTGCTATAGAGTGCGTGCACTCGCCAGAAAGACAGAGAGAAATGGAGAGACAGAAAGTGAGAAATCACCCCTCAGGGGCGATGGCCACGCCGCAATCCCTTCTCCTCCATTCTCCTCTCAGAATCTTGGGCACGCACGCACACGCGCCCGGTGTGAGTTTTAAGCCACCGGGTCCGGGACGCAAACGGCAGTCGACTACGTGGGAGTCCAGCGACATAGCCATTACGCTAACTGCTGGTTCCCAGGACTTTTTAGAACTCTATAACAAATTCTACATTTGGAGAAACAATACTGGTTAAGAAAGATTTAATCACTCACACTCTCACACACACACACACACACACACACCCTGGTAAGACACAAAGCTGCTGAAATTCTGAGTCAGACAGGCAAGCTTTGAATCTCAATTTCACCATTTATAAGCCATGAATTTAAGTTATGAGATCTCTCTGAACCAGAGCTTTCTAACCTGTAAACTGAGGAAAATATTACCTATCTTACAACTTTATGGGCAGCAGGTAGGGGTAAAAAAATGAAGTGACACAGGATCAGCAGGTGGCATAGTGATTAAAAAGCTGAACTCCCACATGGTGGATCGTGGTTTGAGTTTCAGGCCTGGTGGCTTGAAAATCATGCCAGGCACATGTGTGTGTATGCCCAAAATCCCTAGAGGAGAATGGAGAAGGGATTGTGGTATGGTCACCCCCCTGGGGAGTGATTTCTCACATTCTCTCTCTCTGTCTCTCTGGTGAGCACACATACACACCCTATAGCAAAAAGTCTCTTAAAATTAAAAAAAAAAAAGGTAAGAAAAGAAAATGAAGCGACAGAGACACTCATCTTGGGAGCAAAGTTTAAGGAGGTACCAAAAAACTCAATGAGCAAAATTAATACTATTCACAGTTTAATACACTATTTCAAACAATCAAATTAATACCCTAGGTGGACCAGCTGTTGGTCTTCATAAACACAGTTTGATTGGAACCAGGATGATTTATGCAGAGCCTCTTGTGTGGCACCTGCCACTAGGTGTCTTTCAGATGAACCACTGAGCTCGGGTTGAAGGGTATGTGTTGAGTCCTTGGTTCCCATCATACGTCATTTAAAACAATATTCTCTGGTGACTCTCACATCCATCCCCCAACTCTCCCGACCATGGATCACAAAGGAAATGGGGCTCTGTCCTCAAGCCATTCATCAGAGTGGCAGATTCAAATGATGTAACAGGAAGTTTTCTGTTCCTATTGTAATATAAGTGAATCACCAGTTCTCTATTGATAATTCATTATGTGTTGTTACCCTTGCGCTGCCTCTCTGAAATGCTTTTTGCCATAATGATTTTATACCCCACTTCTATAATGGCCTCCTGACAGTGTCGATCAGTTCCCGTTTCGTGTACAATAATATTATTCTGCCATCCGTCTTGGGAGAATGCTTAAAAGCTTTCTCTCATTTTCTCCATTTAACTCATGTATTATCTGAGTTTTTACATTAAATGGCCATTCTTAATATCCCATGACATGTCACCTCTTTTCTAGAGAGGACACGGATACAGTACTTAGCCGATTCCAGAATCTATACTAATCGAATCATGCTTTCCCACTTCGGCCGAGAGCAGTTCGTTCGGTGCAACGGCATTTAATCTGGAGAGAGAACTTATGAAAGAGAACAAAAACAATTTAGGCTGCAGTTGGTTAAATGCGGACGCAACTGATGCAATTTGTTTTATAAAAAGGAATTAGCAGATATTGAAGTCAAGTTGTGGAACGAAGGTCAAAAATGCTCAGATTGATGGCCCGCGTACAACCGACAACAATGCGTTTTTGAAAAGCCTACCCTGGGCAAATTGTGGATAAACATTTGGGTTTTGATACTACAGAAGAAAGGCTACAGCTAAGGCTTTAAATCTACACTATGATCTAGTAATTTAAAAACACTGAAATCCATCCCTGAAATCCTGATACTTCACCCAAGCCTTGCACCAAGATGTTTAATCTGTGCTTCTCAGCACTGCCTTGAGCAATAAGCTAGAAAGCCTATTTAAGCACCTATTTTAAGGGAGAAAGAATGTCTGATCCTTGACCCACCTTCCCTGCAGACTTCAAGCACAAAAGGAAAAAGTTGAAGCCCAAATTCCTTGAAGGCAGAAAGGGACAAAACTGACTTTTGCCTTGAGGCCCCTGGGCCAAGAACATTTTGATTTTAAGAGTTAGGGACTCTCAAACCTGCAGGCTGATTTCTTTCTTCTGCTGATAGAAAGTTCCATCTCACTAATGGATTGGGGGCAGGACATGCATGGGATGTGTTTGGAGGCCAGTAATGGAGAAGATGCTCATTTCAATCTGAGAGTGGCTGGGGTTTGCGAAGAGGGTGATGGGCAAAGGCAGAGGACAATGAATCATCCATCCTACTGACGTGGGCATCAGCCCTGGAAGAAATGGATGAACTTACTTGACCTACTCAGAATCTAAACTGTGGTGACCCAAGTAGCAGAGAATAGACATTCCCCTAAGCTTTGGAACCAAATAGACAGGTTTGAATTCTGTCTCCGCCACAGGCTAGCTGTGTGGCTTTGGGCAAGTCACTTAACCTCTCAGAACTTCAGTTACCTCATCTTTATTATAAGGATAACAATATCTACCTTGTAGGTGTTCACTGAAGATAACAGATACATGGAAGAACTTCAAAATGTTTGCGGGGAACCAGCAGTTAGCGTAATGGCTATGTTGCTGGACTCCCATGTAGTCAACCATGGTTCGCGTCCTGGACCCGGTGGCTTAAAACTCACGCCGGGCGCGTGTGCGTGCATGCCCAAGATCCCGAGAGGAGAATGGAGGAGAAGGGATTGCGGCGTGGCCAACCCCCCTGGGGGGGTGATTTCTCGCTTTCTGTCTCTCTGTCTCTGTCTGTCTGGCGAGCGCATGCGCCCTATAGCAAAAACCTCTCCAAAAAAAAATTTGTGGAAAAATGGAATTAAATTATGAGTTTATTTTGAAATCCATGCATGTATTTTTCATAATACACACTTGCCACAACTTCGTGAGGACCCCTCTTAATAGATGTAATGTAGTATGCATAGCGTCTGGCACATTCTATGTGGCCAATATAACAGAGATACCCTTGTATGGCCAGTTATAACTTGACGGATTGCCATAGCCCAAATTTCAAACAGCTAATTGGATTGTAAATTGACTTGTTTATTCCATTTAAAAACAACAGACACGTACATTGAGAAATTAAAATGATGAGAAGACTTCATATAATAGAATTTGTTTTGCACTTTAAAAATTAATCTTCAAAACTTCTTTTTGCCATTTGGGTTGCCAGGGTATCACTGGCAAAGACCTCGATAGAGAGAGGCTTTGCCATCCTCTTTATCCAAAGGTATTTATTTTATTTTATGCTTGCATTCTGGCTCATGGAACCTCTAAGCTGGCATCATGTTGGATGATAAATTCATTTGTTTGGGCAACTTCGGAAGGGAAATTTGCCCAGAAAACTGGCTGGAGTTGGCTTTGGAAAAAAACAAATTAAGTCTCTAGCAGACCGGGGTCCCTTCCAAACGAGCTCCCAGTGGGCAGGAAGTGTACGGTTCTGTATAGTGTGCAATCGACGCACAGAGCCCCCAAACCGTGTTAAACAAAGAAGACCAAGCCATTGGCAGTTGTATCGATTGGCAGATATCAGATTGCATTCCTTTGTCTGCTGCCCAGCTTATTTTCAAACTCCGGTCCAACCTTTGTGGAGGAACACGCTTAAATGCTGACAAATTTCCCCCTCTGTAAGAAATTGCTCTTGCAATTTGTCTTTTTAGCTGAGCTTCTGTGGGCCTGTGTAGCATTTAAAAAAAAAAAAAATGTTGTCCTTGTCACCTGCCATTTTTCCAGCCAGCCTGACACCCCCGGGCTTCCCAACAGCTCTCTCCAGCAGGAGCTGTCTCCGAGCTCTTAACACCACCAAATAATTGAGGTTGTCACATCTCTTGTTCATTGTTTTTTCCAGCCCTGGAAAAATGCAAATATTTCATTGTAGTCATTAATTTTCCCATCCTTTTCTTCAAGCATCTCATCGGTGTGATCTCATGAAAAGGGCTGAAGGCATGATTACAAACACAGTGGCATCGGGCTCTTGCCCACGGAGGGGAAAATCTCATCCGATCAAATCTCAGGGAGGTCATCAATCATGCCCGCTGACAACCATTTTGCCTTCGTTTGTTACAGATGTGAACATGCTTAATTATTTGTAGTGTAATTAGTTCATGAAATGTCAGGAAATGTCAAACTGTGTTCACAGCACAGATTTTTTTTCCCCCCGCAAAGAGAGGCGAGAGCAAGTGTCAGTGGGAAATGAGAGGGACTGATCAGGAAGTGTGTGTCTGCAGGCAAATGAGAGAATGACTCTGGGGACAAATGAGGGTCAAAAATATTAGGATTAGGCATTTTGGAGAAGTAGACTTTCGAAAAGGAAAAAAAAGATAATAATAAAGCCCCAAAATACCCCAAACCCAGGTATGCATCAGACAAGAAGGATGTGATAAGCCAGTCACTCTGCCAGGTTCCTGCCAGGGGACTTCGGGTTTGAGATTCTGTTTGCCTTGAGTTGAAAAGCAGTGGATTTTGATGTAAAAAGATGTCAGAAAAAAAAAAAAAACTACACCTGGGGAGGCAGATTCTTCCTTCTATTCCTTGTGCTAGAAATATTCTCCTTTTTCAACTATGTATTTTTAGGTGGATAAAAGGTCAAGGTGTGAACTCAGTCTTCGGATGAAGGACACATTTTTCTGCCACAGAGAAAGGAAATCTACAGCCTTGAGGCGGCAGAAAGTCTCCCTCCTGCAGCCTTCAGGAAAGAAGCCTTCTACAAGCTTGGGTGTTTATTTTCTTCTCATCTGATGCAAGAGGCTGGTGAGTTTGCCCCATAGTATCAGGGTGAAAAGCTAGAGATGCTTGTGAGAGATTGGTCTTTGAATCTAATAAGGCTTGATTTCTTTGCAAAGACTCCGAGGGGAAAACTAGCGTGCCTGAGATATATTTAAATATGACTGTGGCCTTTTTGACAAGCTAGACACATTTGCTGTCTGGGGTTCTTTTGCAAAATTGGCGGATGGTATGGATCATTGAGTGATGCTAAAATCTGAGCTATGCAGCTACTGAACATGAGCCTGTTATTTCCAGGAAGGGGCTGTTAATCTATTGCAAACCGTGGGTGCCACAAACATGCCCGTCAGATAAGCAACCTTCAGCTGGCTTGGCACTGCGATTCAACCTGTTTGTAATCCAGCAACTCCACACTACTAAAAACAAAACAAAACAAAAGGAACAAAAGAAAGAAAGAAAGAAAAAAAAAATCTTTGCAAGAAGCTGAAGGACAGGAAGTTGACTGACACCCTACAAATGCCCTTTGATTGACAATCGGCTGTTGAATTCCTGGATGGCCCTCCCTGGTCAGTGAAACACAGCAATCTTGAAATGACAGAGATGGTGGCCAAAGCTGGCCATGATGTCAGGGCTAAGTTGGTGAGTGATGACAGATCCTTCCTCTTCAATTGGTCCCTGGGCAGTTTTAAAGCCTGTATCCAGGGACACTCAGCTGGTTTCAACCTTCATGGAAGTAGCATTCTCAAATGAATGAATGGTGTTTTTAGTTTGTTTCTGATTCCTCTACTCTCTCCCCCACTTCAAGACATGTTCATCCGCTAAGAGTTCCCAGGAACTTACATGCTTACCTGAGCTGTTAACCCCGAGAGTCTTATTAGCAACGTGCTATGATTGCTGCGTTTAACATGGCTCTATTTTTAGGCTCCTATTATAACCCTCCATTGAACCTTCTTGGGATGCTCACTTCTCTCTGGTAAAGAGCTTCTGAATAAAATATGCCT